>JALIGW010000003.1:129758263-130333263 GCA_023053685.1 Diadophis punctatus similis
AATGTCTTGCTTAGCAACAGAAATTTTGGGCTCAATTGTAGTCGAGGAATACCTGTATTGGAAACAATGCCAGGTCTATATTTTTCTCATTACTTAGAGAAATCCAATGGTAGTTGAAGAACTCTTTAAACTCAATGGATGGTATTCTGTTTGGGAGCCTCTAGCTCAGTGGTTCTCAACCTTACTAATGCCGCAACCCCCACCCCACCCCCGTGACCCCACTATGACCCCCCTGCCCCCGCTGTCGCGACCCCCGCCCCCGCCATTTGGGTCCTTTACACTCTGCACATGCGCAAAGTGTTCTGCGCATGCACAGAGGGTAAAAGAACCCAAATGGCAGCGTCCGGGTGAAGTCTCCCGACCCCTGTGAAAGGGTTGTTCGACCCCCAAAAGGGTCGCGGCCCCCAGGTTGAGATCCGCTGCTCTAGCTGGATGGATGCATCTATATTTTTTCTTCTTATTTTCCTGTGATCAAAGAAAAAAACTACGCAGATCAAAGATAGCATATGGAACTTTAACAAAGGACAATTTGTATTTCTTTGCAGTTTCATCCATAAAGCTGCTCTCTTTTGGATGAGAAAACAAGGATTGTGGTGTCTTACTTGTGGTTTCACTTGCTTATATACAATGATCTAAATACATAATGCTTTACAAAAACCCCAAGCTCCTTACTCATGGGTTTTTCTAATAAAAAATACACACAAACAAGAGAAAGGGAAGGAGGACGCATAGATAAACCAAGCCAGTATATTTTATTGTTTCATTCATATGTGTTTTGTTTAGCTATAGTAGAGGAACTAGGGTCCTGATGGTGAATCTATGGCACGCGTGCCACAGGTGGCACGCAGAGCCCTCTCTGCGGGCATGTGAGCCATCACCCCAACTCAGCTCTACCGCGCATGCACATGCCTCCTGCGGGCCAGCTGGTTTCCGGGTCTCTGCTGCGCATGCATGGGGGCGGGGAGAATGCAGGAGATGTGCATGCACGCGTGGGAGCAGGACGCACATGCGAGGTCACGTGCGCATGCATAGGGGTCATGCGTGCATGCCGTGGGGGGCAGGACACATGCAGGGGGTCGTACGCGCATGCACGGGGGGAGCACAGGGTCATGCACACATGTATGGGGGGCGGGGTGCACATGGGGGCGTCGCACATGTGCACCCCGCCCCCCATACAGGTGTGCATGGCCCTGTGCTCCCCCCATGCATGCGCACATGCATTGCATTATGGGTGCATGCACACACATTTTCAGCATGTGGCGAAGAAAAGGTTAGCCATCACTGAACTAGAATAATGACCTAAAGTGTTCCTGAACAAAATGAGCTTGAAGGAGGAACTTAAAGGAAATAAAGGAGGCTTGTTGCATTCAGAAGTACATTTCCAAGTGTAAACAACAAGAGAAGATAGGTGAAGTTCTTCTAGGGAGTAGGATATTTTTGAGTGGATGAAGTATATTGAGCAGAATAGGGACAACTACAGAAAAAGAAATGTTTCTACAGAGATATCCGCAGGCTACAAAGAATTGCCTCCTTTTACATGTGTGATGTCACAACACATATGCAAAAGGGATGGAGCTTGCAGTGCAACAGTATGACACTACTTCCATCATTTTAATCTCCTTTGGCTTCCCACATGCAGACACCTCTAGCTGACAAACATGTACAGGCCATTCAGAAGGACACAGGTACAGAGAAATTTAAAAGTAACTGTGAAATAAATATGAGACTTTATAGAAAGATTAATATTTAAGGAGACACTCTCCTCTCCCGGTTGTTTTCTGAAAATAGCCTTGCTCACACTTAGCTTTTATACCTGAACTAATTTGATAAGCAGGAAAGTATATTTACTTAGCCAATAAGCACTTTTGACTTTTTTTAAATTTGGTTTGTTTTTAGATTGCTTCCCAGCGAATAAGCTCAGTGGATCTCTCATGTTGCAGCCTGGAGGATATGCCTGCCAATCTTTTTTATAGCCAGGACCTCACTCATCTTAATTTGAAGCAAAATTTCCTAAGGCTGAACCCTAGCTCATCAATGGTCAGAGGACTTGACAACCTACAAAGGTAAAACAGCTTTTTAATCTCTTTCGTTTTCCCTTGGGGTGTGTGAAATTGCAGCTGCTTTAAACTCTCTTAAACCATGCCTTAAAAGTTTCTAGCTTTCTCTGTGTTTCACCTGAACCTCAAGTGTGTGTGCCCAGAGTGATTTTCAAGAGCCCAACCCATTTTACATAACTTGCTGGTATCGTGGGAACTGACCGTTGCAACAATATTTTACAGTGGGTGAATTTGTGGGAAGGACACATTGTTAAAAATGGGTAGAGGCTAAAGAGAAAACCACAATGATCCATTGACCATGTTTAACCGATTTACACTGGCAAAACCAAATGACAAATGGCCCACGGATTTTGCCACTCTGCTTGTCTGCATATGCTTTTATTGCTCATTTGTATGGTGTTGATTACTTGCAAAAGATAGAGAATCAACTCTTTTTCCATTTGAAATATTTACTTTCTTTTAGGGTCTCTGTTAAAGACTTTTAGCTATTCAAATGGTTGCTTGCAAGGCTGAATGCTAGTTGGGATCTTGGTTAAAGTAGTATGCCTCTACTTTACACAGTCTGTAGTGCCTATTCCTTCTTTACTGTATCCAAATAGCTGCCTCTAAAACTATTTGCATTTTTTGTGATGTAATTTGAAAAGAGTTTAGTATCGAAGAGAACGTTAGTTGGATTTAATTATCTTTCTGTTCACTTCAAGTGGATTTGCCAGGAAAGTACACCAGACTAGAAGGGAGGATTAAGGCTTCGTCCTGTCCCAGGGAGGAAAAAACTTCCTTTTAGTTCCATGTACTGATTTTGGTTGACCGCACTTCAACTTTGTTACTGAATAATTCATTATAGTCACAGGACTCTCTAGTGGCAAGAACATACATAAAATATAGGAATAAGATATAATAGTTAACAAACATAGTAAAGCAGTTAGTGGTTTGTGCCTTGTCATTTAAATTGTCTCTGAGTTTGTTTCCAACTTGAGTAGGGTGAGATTGTTACAACCAGGTTTCAGTGATCAGGATGGTTCTTTATAAATATGCCAGCTACCATTCTTAGTTGGATACAACAGGAAAAGGGATACAGGTGGCCCTCAACTTACAAGCAGTTGGTTAATGATCCTTTGAAGTTACGACAGACTCAAGAAAAGTTACAACCTGTTCTCAGAATTATCACCGACACATCACCTGTGCAGTCACTTGATTGCATTTTGACTTGGCAACCAGCTCACATTTACAACTGATTGCAGCCTCCCATGGTCACATGATTGCATTTTGCAACATTTCTTGCCATTTTTGGGGGGGGGAAATACCCATAGAATAAGTTGGATTTAAAGTAATGACCATGTGATTCGCTTATCCATTGTAAACAAAAACAAAAACCCCACATGGTAAAATTGAGTCAGGTCATGTGGTGACTCAATTTATGATTGTAATGTTTTATGACTGAAATTCCAGTCTCCATTGTGGCCATAAGCCGAGGTCTACCAGTATACCATGGAAGTACTATATTCTTAGGGAAGGTCAATGTAGTAGTTCAAATACCATACAGTGTAATCTAAAGCTGTAGATATAGGCACAAAGCCATCTGGTTGCTTCTTATGGCTAAATGTAGAGAAAAACATTCTGTAATCCATCTACTAATATATCCCTGACTACCCTGTTCTGTAGGAAACAAATAGACAGACTTTCTTCTCTTTAGAGTTCTTTTGAGGTATATCCTGGGAGCCCTGCACATGCCTAAGTTATGCCAAACATCTGTTAATGAAGGCTGACATTAATTCAGGAACACCAAGCATGGTATATAGAGGACAACCCCGCAGAACATCTGCAATGGTCTCAATTCTGCATCTGTGATATTGAGTTTATATTCTGGTCTTTCTGGAGATCTGAGTCAAGACATTGTTTTTTTTATACCTCAGTCAGCTCTCTTTAGTCCTAATAGAAAATAAGGATAAAAAAGAGATCCCTGATCCCTCTGTAAAGAAGAATGAAAGCAAGTGTAAATCATGTGCTTCGTTACTAAGTGAACACTTTAGTAAAATTTCTGTGAAAGTCATAAAATTTTGCATTGTTGCATTTTTGGGGTGGCTTTGATACATACATAATCACAAATTTGCCAAAGCACCTTCGTGTAGCTTATTTTAATTTTTATGTTGATGTTTGGCCTGTGACGTTACAGCAAGCAAATATAAATAAACGCTCCAGTATTGCTATAAAGGAGGCTTGTTTGGAAAACCTTTTATCCAAGCCAGTACTTTATTAATAATGTCATCCTGCACAGGACAGCTGTATCCTGGTCTAAATGCAGGATAAGGAATCCTTGCCATCAAAGGATTTAAATGGGATATATAATTCTTTATAAGATCTTTTGTTTTTTGTTTTTGCTCCTATTTGGAAGAGATAATCAATTCAATCTCAGCTGCCTTACTGCATTGCCCATTTTGTGGTGGCTTAATAGCGCTTTTATCAGCCAATTGTGCCAGCAGGTCAGCTGAGGAAAATAAAATCATTTCTGTTCGTTTTTTCTACAGAATCTCCAGAAGAGTTTCTAAGTTCTGCTCAATTGCTGTTGCTGTAAAGGTGCTTAACACTGGCATTGTTAACGTAAACAACATACAGTATATGCTGTCTGAACGTGGAATAGTTTGTTTAGCCTGTTATATAGTTTAGATAATTATTATTTGGTTGTTCTTCCTCTCTTTTATTTTTTTCTCCAAGCGTACTACATATTGGGCAATTGGTCTCTAAATAAAACAATTCAATTAGCTTCCTAAATAGCTTATTCTCCATAGTGTGTGGAGATAGCATCCAGGAATAGGAATAGGAATGGGTTGACCTCGTCTGCTTAGCTGATTGGACTGAGTCCGCCAGAGCTGTTGAGGACACGCCTCTGTTGCTATCCCTTCCAGCTTTTTGACTCAGTCACTCAGCTTGGACAGACGTGCCAACCATTACTCCAGTCTTTGACAGGAACATTCCTGAATACTTTCTTCACCACTATCTTCAAATTCGTGAGTTCTACAATCAGCTGACTCCCAAACACCTGGCAGAGTTGGTGAGGGTGTCCCTGCGGTGAGAGCTTCGGCTCAGGCTGCTAATAACTCTGAAAACGTGGCTGTCAGAACAGAGCTTCAGAACAGAAAGCTTTCAGGAAGTTTTCCTCACACATCTAGCGTCCGATCCTAAAACCCTTTTGAGAGGGCATTGCAATTGACGCTCTGCGATTGTTAGTGGAGCTTCCGCACTCCCAAACCTAACAACCAGGGACACCGCAGCTTCAGCTCCTCAGTTGTTGGAGGAGCTTCACGCTCCCAATTTGACAGTTGGTGGTGGCTGCCATTAAGTGGAGTCTCAAGCTCCCATATTGAGCGAGTTAGGACATTGAGCCTGGCGTTCCCAGTGGACTAGCTGAGCTAGTGATCAGCCACAGGCCCCATTACGCCACCATCACGTTTTCAATCACTCTGCAAATTACAAACAATTTTCAGATATGCCTGTCCTGATTTCCTGTTCCACTACTTCATGAAACCACTTCAGCACTTTGTTCTAGTTTGGTTGGGTCTGTGGGTGCCTCTTCTCCTTCTGTTGGATATTGAGATTAAGGCTGCTATCAACTTGGGTGTAGTAATCATTTCAAATATATTTGGGTGGAAGGTAGCATTTTGTCTCCTAGAATGATTGATAGCCTGAGCTTCGCTGGGCTCCTTCCAGTACTTCTTTATTATATGTGTGCAAATGTCTAGAAAACTACTTGGAGCTTCACCTTTGAGCCTGGAGTGGAGATACTTTCTCAGAACTTTCGATTCCTTAATGAAAGAAGTTTAATACAAGTTTAAGGAGTTAGAATATTCTCTTTTTTGGAATAAGCAGCAGAAGAGTGATTGGAATGTTGATTTTGGAAAGTTACAAACGGATTAAAGGTCCAGCTGGATTTGAAATAAGATTTTGAAACTGATTATAAGAATACTTCCTGTGAAAAATGTTATTGTTTTGAATATTTAATATGAATATATAAAATGGAATTTTGAAATTTGGACATTTGAAGGAATTATTTATTATTATTTATTTAGCATATGTGAGAACATGACAGAAGAGAACAAAACATATACACACAATCCACGTATTATATACAAAACTTTTATGAGGGTATGGCAGTGGCCTCATAACTGGGTCTCCAATTCAGCTATCCAGGAAATCACCTTTGGCATTGCTTCATGCAGATCTTCTAGGAACCAGAGAATACAAGTTGTACACAATCTTGCATAACATGTTTAGTAGTTTGCATGTCAGCGCCACAATTGCAACAAGTAGAATCTTTCCATCCCCACTGATACAGGACTGAGGCACTTCTTTCAGTATCACACCTTATTTATTTATTTATTTATTTATTTATTTATTTATTTATTTATTTATCTATCTATCTATCTATCTATCTATCTATCTATCTATCTATCTATCTATCTATCTATCTATCTATCTATCTATCTATCTATCTATCTATCTACTTACTTACTTACTTACTTACTTACTTACTTACTTACTTACTAACTTACTTACTTACTTACTTACTTACTTACTTACTTACTTACTTACTTACTTACTTATTTATTTAGGATTCTTATATGCTGCCCTACTCCCTGGGGACTCAGGGCGGCGTATAACATTTGAAGAACCACTAAACAATATCATGAAAACAATTTAAAATACATTTTTAAAAACGTACAAAATCTTACATAAATGGGGAAGACCAAGATGAAGTTGTCTCAGAACCCCGCCTGTAGGAAGAGCCATGTCTTCACGGCTTTTCGGAAGGCTAGCAAGGTGGGGACAATTCGTATCTCTGGGGGGAGTTGGTTCCAGAGAGCAGGGGCCCCCACAGAGAAGGCCCTCCCCCTAGGCCCCGCCAGCCGACATTGTTTGGTTGACGGGACCTGGAGGAGACCCACTCTGTGGGACCTGACCAGTCGAAGGGAAGTATGAGGTAGAATGCGGTCCCGGAGGTAACCTGGTCCTAAGCCATGTAGGGTAATTCTGTTCAATTTAATTCAATTTAATTTAATTCCATGTAATTCTGTTCAATTTCGTCCAGACAGAGCAAGGCAAATCAAAATCAGGTGGTTTGATAGAGGAATCACAAATTGTCAGGCCACAAGAAGGTACCTTGGACCAGGGGCCTCCAACCTTGGCAACTTTAAGACTTGTGGACTTCAACTCCCAGAATTCCTCAGCCAGCAAAGCTGGCTGAGGAATTCTGGGAGTTGAAGTCCACAAGTCTTAAAGTTGCCAAGGTTGGAGACCCCTGCCTTGGACCATTTCTCTCTCCAGGCATTCTCAGGGTTACATCAGGTATATGCTAAGTGAATAGCTGTTTTCCCTGCTGGCCTACAGGATTTCAATCTTGTGATGGACTGTGCATTGTCCTGGTGAATAAGGGGGGCCTTATTGTTCAGCATCCTTGGCCATAGTCGAATTGAGAGCTTGTTGTCTTTTAATGTGGGGCAGTATGAAATTATTAAGTATTGGTAACCAGTGGACAGCAGTGGGATGCAATGTGCCAGAGATTATACATATTGTCTGGCAGAATTGGAGATCGATCTTTTGGGTGTGAGTACTGTTAATCCACAAACAGCCACAATAGTCAGTTGTAGAATAAACCAAAGCCAAGACTTGTTTGTAGGGTGTTAGTATCAGCACCTCTAGATGTTTCAGCCAGTCTGTTCAGTAACGTGTTGCAACTTTTCAAATTTACAGCTGTTTTTCCAGGCGTTGTCAGAAGGTTAGTGATCTGTCCAGTGTTATCCCCAGGCACTTCGGAGAGTTATTAACATTGTAAAATATGGTTTTCTAACTTCACTAAAGGTAATTTGTGTAACTATTGCTGACTTGGAATATGGCTACTTCTGGTTTTGTTAGGCTTGGTTGGAGGCAGACATGCTATTCAGCAGATTCTGGAGAACCGGTAGCGGAAATTTTGAGTAGTTTGGAGAACCGCAAATACCACCTCTGGCTGGCCCCAGAGTGGGGTAGGAATGGAGATTTTGCAATATCCTTCCCCCAGGAGTGGGGAGGGAATGGGGTTTTGCAGTATTTTCCCCCTGGAGTGGGGTAGAAATGGAGATTTTTTAGTATCCTTCCCCTGCCACGCCCACCAAGCCACACCCACCAAGCCACGCCCACAGAACCAGTAGTAAAAAAATTTGAATTCCACCTCTGGTTGGAGGCACCATTTTTGTAAAAGGAATTAAATATTACAATTAAAGGAGAAGAGCATTTAGATTTGACTTACTAATACAGAATGGAGCAAAATAATGTAACATCGGACATATTGAAGGATATTTGTGAACAATGAACCCAGAAGTTAATTTTAAAAAATGTGTCATGTGTGCCATTATAGACACTGTGTTTGGAAGATGATATGGAAGAGGAGCAAGCTTTTCTGGATAGGTCTGAAACTGATTTGAAAATGACAGATTATGGGAATGATGTGGAAGGTGATACTAGATAGACTGGATATACAAATGAAACCAGCTGATGTTTAAGCAACCAAAAGAGTGACCTGGAATAATTTTCTTATATGGAATTTATAAAAGAGACCTCTTTAAGTTTTTGAAAATTTTTGGAAAAAGGGACAAAGGAAAAATGGAAAGAAATCAAATTGTAGAATGCTATTGGATAGGATTGAGAATTTAAGATCATTAAAAGTAAAAAGAAGAAATATTGGGGGTTTTTAAATCAAGATTAAAATAGATATGTTATCTCTGGTAACCTTTAATAAGCTTTTGCTGTCAGGACTGAATTTTACAGATTTGTTTATAGGTAAGAGATGAGATATGAGAAGAAGAGTTGTTTGTTATATTTTAAGAGAAGGTGATAAATATTGTCTATATAGTCCTCGACTTATATGACCACAAAAGAATGCCCAAAACGTTTGTTGCTAAGTGACACATTTGTTAAGTAAATTTTGCCCCATTTTTCGACCTTTCTTACCACAGTAGTTAAGGGAATCACTGCCATTGTTAAATTAGTAATATGGTTGTTAAGTGAATTTGGCTTTCCCATTGACTTTACTTGCCAGAAAATCGTAAAAGGTGATCAGATGATCCCTGGACCCTGCAATGGTCATAAATGTGAGTCAGTTGCCAAACATCTGAATTTTGACCACATGATCATGGGGATGCTACAAGGGGTCTAAATATGAAAACTGGTAATAAGTCACCTTTTTCAGTGCCATTGTAATTTTGAACGGTCACTAAATGAACCGTTGTAAATGGAAAACTACCTATACTTGTTATGAAGGGGGAAGTCATTTTTTATATCTTTTTCTTTCTTTTTTTGCACTTTCTATTTTTTGTTTGTTTGTTTCTATTTATTTGTATTGATTCTTTTCTTTTTAATTGTAATGTTCCAAAAATTATTATTTAACAAAATGGTTAATTCTTCCCTGGACAGAGACTGGATTAAATGTATTTCCATCTCTTGCATTCTGTGACTATATCGAGCGTTAAAAGATATCAGCCACAAAGCTAGCCTTTGTGCGTGTCAATGCATGCATGTGCCCCATGCTCATAGTGGTAATGTGTGTGCTTTGTGGAAGGAACAATGACTGCAGCTTTCTAATGAAAATTCTTCATGCCCAAAATGTTTTAACTACTATAGCTTTCCTGATTTACAGTGGCCAGTTTGGACTAAAGAAACTGAAAATTGTGCTGCATTAAAACAGTTCCTTTGAATTGCTACAACACAGTAGAAAGGTGTGCTGACAAAGAGATAGGGAGCTTTTGTACTGTGTGCACATAAAAGGACAACTTATTCTTCTTTGTTTAAGGAACACACTTACTATTGCACAATAAAGGAGAGCGCAGCTGATTGGTGGCTTGGCTTTAGACCTAAACTCAGTAGAGCAACTTGGCTGGATATAGCCACAAATCGTTGTTCTGTCAATGTCCTGCTTTTAGAGGTTACGTATGTCTGGTCAAGGGAATCTTTTTGCAGCTGAATAATAAAATAATCCTTGTTGTGCTGTTTCATTTTACTTACATAAATACAATGCCTCCTGTATCCAACCACTCTCCTTTCTTATTGTAAGACTGTTCTTGTCATGAGTACAAAGGTTCTGTTGTCTAGGGAGAAAACACTTGCACTTTGGATGGACTCCTGCTTTCATCTCTCATCTGTGGTGATTTGTCTGCTTCAAAAAGAAAGCAATTAGGCTTTTGTTGTTGCAGTATATTATATTCCTTCAGCTTTATCTTTTAGTAACCCTAAACCTGCTGCGATAAGGAAAATGACATGTTAAAGCGAGGCATTGCAATAAACACTATCCTGAGGAGTTTAAACTGTCTTTTTTGAAATTTCAATGTAAAAGAGCGTGGCTTTCTGATAGGCTGAGGACGCAGACACACAAAAATACACATACAAAACACTTGGGGCAAAACTTCTAATTTTTATGGATTTTAATCTGCATGGGATGGACTGAATATTTTGGTCAAATTATTGGATATCACGGTTGCCTTGAAAGGAACACAGCAAAGGCCTTATGGTCCAAAATTTTCTTCTCCCACATTGGCTAACTGGATTTAAAGGGGAAACTTGTAAGCATGGTGCAATAACACCCTCTCACTTGTATTCCCAGTAAATATTATACATTAGAGATTCTAATAAGATATGACAGGTTTCCTGGTGACCCCCATTTGCTTTTTGGCAATCCGTTTTATTGCTATTAACATTGGATGTTATTATTTTATACTAGGAATATTTCAGAACTGAACTCTTATAAAAAGATATTATCATTTGTCTATCCTAGATCTTCTGCGTCTCAATGTCATGTAATGACCTTTAAGTTCTGTATTACGTGAGGGGTGGAAAACAAATCTCGATGTTTACCTTTTCAACATTGTAGTCCCTATTTTGATGACACTGATCACTGTTTTCTGTCAATTCAGTAAATCTCACATCTTTCACTAGGTGCAGGATTATCTTTAATTGCTTCTTCTCTGATTGTTTTCATGACAGCTGCTTAAGAATAGTCTTTTAAAATGTCAAAAAATACCACATCTTACCCGTGACTCAAATATCTCTTTATCAATGTACTGCAGTCTTCCCCAATCCACTATCATGTTGAAACAAGATATATCTACCTGGTAGGTAGATTTCTCCCCCTATTTTCTTCCCCCAAAACTAAGGTGCCTCCGAAAAATATAGTAATATAAGATATTGTCATGGGGAACCTGAAAAGCTGTTTAATTCAGCTTATTCTGCATTTTAGTTTTTCTGAGACTGAGTACCTACACTTTTTAGTGTGTGCCTTGGTTATTTACCCCTAGGTCTTTTCTTACACATTTCCCTCCCCCCCCCTTCAGCATTTTAGAAAGCTCTGTATGTATTTATGCTAGACTCTTCAGATAACTCTCATATTTTTTTCTACCAGGAATTGCTCAAACTGCCCAATCAATGTCTTGTTTCACAGGATTTTATCTTACCATGTTTTCCTTCAGATTTCCCAGCTATTGAATCTAACTTAGATTTTGTCTTAGTTCATCAAATTCTGCTATTCTGAAATCTATTTAGAAAGATGGTAAATGCAGGAAGGTGCTCAAGAATATTGTAGATTTTTAGAATGCTAGATGGATAAACATAGCATGTAACATGAAAATACTAGCAATGTATGAGGGTAGAAAAATCTCTCTAATTCCATTCCTTTGAAATCAGATAATGCTTAAGTGAAGTACATTGAATTTTTGACTTAATGGTTTGGGTATATATTTGATAGAGAGCCAGTTTGGAGTAGTAGTTAAGGCAGGGCTATCAAACTCAAGGCCCATGGCGTGCATCCGGCATGCTGGGTACTTTAATTTGGCCAGCCTGGAAATGTATAAGGGCCAGCCCGCGGTGCCTCTGCCAGCCAAAATGGACCCCATGACCCATTTTCGGCTTCCACGGCCTCATGCAGCACTTTACTGGCCAAAAATAAGCTGCACGGAGGCCCCGTGAGGCCCCTGCATGGCCCATTTTAGACCTCCCTGACCTCCAGCAGCACTCTGCCGGCCAAAAAACAGGCCTTGTGGAGGCCTCGCGGGGTCTCTGCGTTCCCCGTTTTGGCCTGCAGGGTGCTGTAGGAGGCATCCATCCAGTCTCCCCCCTTCTGCTCCCCCCCCAGCCCGCGGAGGAGAATTACAATGCTGATCCGGCCCTGGAAGAAATCCAGTTTGACATCCCTGGACTAAGGTATCAAGCTAGAAACTGGGAGGCTATGAGTTCTAGTCCTACCATAGGCACAAAGCCAGCTTGGTGGCTAACCAGTCACTTTCTCTCAGTCCTAGAAAGGAAGCAGTGGCAAACCATTTCTGAAAACCTGGCCAAGAAAACTGCAAGGACTTGTCCAGGCAGACTTTGAGAATCAGACATGATTGAATTAAAGAAAAAATAATTGATAGATTCAAGATAGATTCAATAATGTACCATTAATATTCTTATGAGAAGGAGAAGAAGTGAAGAATGATAAAAGAAAGATGGACCTTAGGTTGAAAAATACTGGGGAAATTTCAAAATTAAATGTGAGATTGACTGATTGTGCAGAAAATCATTTGAAATATATTTGGAAAAAAAAGCTTATGTCTTGAGACTTCTTTGTCCAGTAGAACCATTACATTGTGGCTTAAACAAATTCTTCAAGTAAATTATGTTTTACTAGCCTAATATAACTAGGCTGAGTTTAACCTGATTTCTGGGTTGAGATGGTGGAGTCTGTGGTGCTGTTATGCCCACAGCTGGCTAGCATGGCCTCAACAAACAATCAAAAACTGCCACACGATTCAAATTTTAATTTTGAAACCTAAAGTGACCTAGAACAGTTACCCTCTTTCTTTACAGTCACATCCACAGTACATTAACAGATAAATTCCTAAGTCAGGGAAAGAAGTTTCACGATAAATTGGCATTCTGCTGCATCTGAACTAAGTGGCCTATCCAGCATTTCCGTTGCCTGTCTCAGTTAATGGGCAAATACATAGGGTTATTTGAAGAAGAAAGAGGCAGCCAGAAATTGAGAAAGCCAGCATTGCTTTGTTTATGTTGCAACTAACAACAACACAAATATGGGGTGGAGTGGGGTGGAAAGTTTCATGACCGTTTCCCCGGGTTTGGGCTACTGCACAATGACGTTATTTTGAGTTGATGTGGGTCCGTGCGGTGGAATTATGCTCCATGTTTTTGTACACTTCAAGGTGTTTTTTGTTGTTACAATTAAGCTTTTTAAAAAAACTTTATTATAATTTGTTCTTTCTTGTTTGATTATTAGCTCTGTCCCTATGAAAACTATTTTGAAGTTGTGATTTCCTGAGATTCTCCTGAGAGCTAGAAAGATTGTATTTCTCTGACCTCGCTGGCCTCTGGAGAGGTATCTTTCTGCTCCATTTTTTTTTCTCCTGTAGGATTTTTCTAAACATCATCACTGAACTCTATTCCTTTCATATTCGCCCTAGTTTTTTGTGACCGAAAAGGGGTCAAGTTGGGAAGGAAGGATGCTAACTTTGAGAGAGCCCCCTCAGATGGCTGATTTTTCAAAGTGTTCTTAATGATGCAGTTGTTCGCTGCATATGTGTATTAATTCCCTCATCATGTGAGATTTAATGAAGGGAAAATAAAACCTTTCGGTGAACTTTGAACCTCTCTCCATCTGAACCTGGTACAGTTGGGCCCTTTAACCATTTCATTGAGCCATTTATCTCAGTGACACACCTCACAATCCCTGTTGTTAGATAATCTGTGTAACGTGGCTACAGAAACAGGCCTGATAACTTGGTTACCCTCTAGCTTTCTTGAGTAATCTCTTCATAGTCTCTTCCCTGTTCCACTTTTACTTGAAATCAAGTCCTTCTTAGGATGCTATCACAAGTTTGAGATACGCAAATTTTTGAGAAGGATTAAAAAGATTATTTCTCCTTGGGTAGGTTTGAAGGAGAGGTTTTAAAAATATTATGAAATTAACTTGTAGAAAAGGAGTCACCCTGTGTAGAAAACTTCTCACTAAGAAACTGTTTTTTAATGAGTGCTACTAATTGAAAACTTAATGATGAGTTTCTCATTTTAATGAAGCTTGCAGTATGTTTCTGATGAGCCAGGCAGTATGTTTTTTGCCCAAAGAATGTTAAACTCATTTAATACTTGTAACTTAGGCAATTGTTGGGGTGAGGGAATCTAGGGAATGTGTAAGTTCATAGTTATGCTCCCAATCATGGATCCTATCTTGAGGTGCTCAGACAACCATAGAGTAGCAACAGTTCCTTGAGTTTTTGTTTATAAATCAAATATAATTTTTGTCCCATGGTTGCAGAAGAAAACTTTGGGGTGGGGGAAGAATTGTACAGTATTTTTGTAACTGAATTAGTAATAGTGATTAGAGTGGGCAGTTACATCTTAATGTGCATCTGACGCAGCATCCCCATGGTCATGTGATCAAAATACAGGCATTTGGCAACTGGAAGGTATCTACAACTGTTAAGAGTCTTAGGGTCATGTGATCACCATTTGCGACTTTCCCGAGGAAGCTTCCAACAAGCAAAGTCAATGGGGAAAACCAGATTCACTTAACAACTGTGTGATTCACTTGACTGCAATAATTTACTTAATGACAACAGCAAAACTGGTCAGCTAAATGACCACATAATTGCATCGCTTAGCGATGGAAGTTCTGGCCCAGATTGTGATTGTAAGTTGAGAACTATCTAATGCCAAATTCAATCTAAACATCTGACAGATTGCAACCATGAAAATAATAATAGCAAAAGGCAGCTTTACTTGGAACTTACAGCTTACAACCTGCGACGATACCTTTAAAACCATAAAACAATCATGTCTGCCTATCCCAGGTCTAGGGAAAGGACTCGATAGATGGGTAAAAATGCCAAACCCAGCCTAAACTTCTGTTCAGCCAATCATAATAATAATTTTGTAACTGTGATACTACTGCTATTATGTTTATGTTTATTTTATTTATTAAACGTGCCGTCCATTTTGCCTAAAGGCGACTCTAGACAGCTTATAATCAGTAAAAAAATCTATATAAAACATTAAAACAATAAATAGTAACATTAAATTTAAAATTCACAAAGATGGGAAGAAAGGGGGCAAGATGTATATGAGGAGGAGATATTGTTTTAGTCCATTAACAATGTCCAGAATGTCATGCCCCCATTGGGTCTGGGCAAGTTGGCAGAACAAAGTCTTCAGACTCTTTTGGAAGGTCAAAAGAGGAGTGGGTTACAGATCTCATCTCAAGGGTATGATGTTTGGGAGCCATAGCAGAAAGGGCTTTTCTCCTGTCCCATTCCCACTCCCTGCCAGAATTACTTGACCAACAAAGTCCTCAGCATGTCCCTTCTGCCCGTGCGTGCATTGGGTGGACCAATCCCATTGGGGTGAGATGGTTCCTTAGATAACTTGGACCCATACCATGAAGGGCTTTAAAGGTAAGAACCAACATTTTGAATTGGACTTGGAAGCCAAGTGGCAACCAGTGCAGCTCGCAGAACAGTGGTGTAACATGGGCCACCCTAGGGGCCCCAAGAACTGTCTGTGCAGCTACATACTGTGTCAGCTGTAGCTTCTGAATACTCTTCAAAGGTATGCCCATGTAGAGCGCAATAGTCCCAAGTGTGAGATGACCAGAGTTTGAGTGATTTTTTAATCTTTATTTATCTCCAAGAGTACCTATGCAAGGCAAGCTTCTACATAACTGACTCTAAAAATTCTATATTTGCTATCTTAAAATAGGCTATAGGTTTTATTGGGATAGTTCTGGGACTTTTAGTGCACCCTTGAGCCTTATGCATTTTGATCACTGCTGCCTTAACATCTGCACATACCTTTTTTTCATTTAAGCCTACAGCTTTTATAAGTGATGAGAGATCAATAAAGAGTCAACAATGGAAATCACCCTAGCCTCTTCGGCTAGTACTGAGATAAATTTAGCTGGCTGATGTTTCAACTGTATTAAGGTATTCTAAGTTACAAGTTTCTCCTATGATACTATTTTTATTAATCAGTTATGCCTTTTCTGGTTTTTCCTCTCTATTCTAGATTCACTAAGCTGAGGAGCTTAAACCTTTCCAACAATCATTTAGGAGATTTCCCTTTGGCGGTGTGCAGCATTCCAACCTTAACTGAGCTCAATGTGTCCTGCAATGCACTCAGAAGTATACCAGCAGCTGTTGGAGATATGAACAAGTAGGTCTATACCGAAGATGGTAAAAGCGGTTTGAATCTCAGGCATGGCAGTTTCCCTCAGTGGGTTGTCAAACTCTGTTTTTGGTTGTAGAGAAAATGATACGGCCTGTGCCCATAAAGAGAACCACTCTAGAGAGAATGTGAAAACTGATTGGGAGCTTAGTTGAAGAGCAGGAATACCTGGAATGGATCCTATTGAATGAGGGTGATCATCTTTCCTTCCAGCTCTGCAACTTGTCCCATCTCATAATAAGGCTGAAGTGGAGATCCTTGATCTAGACCAGGGGTGTTAAACTGGCGGCCTGCGGGACAGATGCGTCACATGCAGGCCATGCCCACCCTGGTTCCGCAAAGGCAAAAAACGTGATACATCACAATGTCACATGACACGATTGAGTTCGACACCCATGATCTAGACCTTCATCTTGAGCCTGATATTTAAAAGCAATCTGAATCATGACATATAAATGATTGATTAATGATCTAAAGTTTTCACAAGTGATTTTTACTTTTATTTTTATTCCTCCTCCTTATCAAAAGTTTACAGACCTTCTTGTTGGATGGGAACTTCCTCCAGAGCCTTCCAGCTGAGTTGGAAAGGATGCATCAGCTTAGTTATTTAGGCCTCTCTTTCAATGAATTCAGCGACATTCCTGAAGTCCTGGAGAAACTGACTGCCATGGACAAACTCTGCATGTCTGGAAATTGTATGGAGACACTAAGTTTGCCAATACTAAGAAAAATGCCACACATAAAACATATAGATCTAAGGTATGTATCATCTGAGAAAAAAGATGTGTATCAATGTTAAATGACTATTTTAACAGATGGTGTCAAGCCAAGATGGATTTATCTTTCGTAAAAAAAAATTTTTTTTCCAAGATACTAGTTGCGATTAGCATATACTTTGAAACATATGACTAAACTTTTCATCCAGAGTATTCCTTGCCAATTACCTTGTTCGTTTCCTTGCTTTTTTTATTCATATGGTGGAGTTTTCAGCTGATTTTTGACACAATTCATCACTTTATGGCAAGATTATTGCTTGCTTTTATTGCTTACTTTCAATTGAGAAATGTATTAAGCAGAAATATTTACTTTTCGAATTCAGTCTTACTGACTTATTCAGTTAGATGTTAATTTTTCCTTTCCTTTGAGGACAGATTTGTCATGATGAATTGGTTCTGTGGGAACTCTGATTATTAGCCAAAGCTTTAGACTGCCTTACCTTTTCTTTGACTTCCAAATAGGCTTAGAAATTCATTCTGACCTCTGACTAGGGACAATTGGAAAGATTGTTGAAAACTTTGGAAAAGATGAGAAAAGAAAAGGCTAATGTAGCCCATTGTTAAAATATTATTTCATATTATTGTTAAAATGTAATTATTATGCAGCTCCTTACTAGCTTTTAAATGTGTTTAGTGGAAATTTGTAGAGAGTCAGAAACTCAGAACTTTACAAGCTTTTCAGGACATGGATATGATAACAGACCAGGCAGTTCTCCCTTATCTATATCTGTGTAAGACCTCTTTCCTGTTATATTATTCTAATTTAATTTTGAGGGATTGGATGCACACGCAGTGGCAGTTTTGAACTTGAAATAATTATATACATTGGAGCTATATTAATTTGCCCAAAATTTGTCAGTAAGATTGGACTGCATCATTTTATTTCCACAATTTTTGCTGAAGTGCTTCAATTTGTTTTTCTGTTTGCAGGAATAACCTGCTTCTCAAAGCACCATTAACTCCTTTTTACTAGTGGATATTGATTTCACAAAGTAGATGGGTGCTACATTTTAGGGGAAAATATGCAATTTTAAAAAATATGATACCATTATTTTCTTAGTTTTTTATAACTTTTCTTTTTATCCCAAAGCAGTGTTTTGATTAGGCAACTTAGTCATCCATCTCGTCTGTTTAGGCCTGAGAATTAAAATTCAGAAAAATTTCAGGTGGCCAGTTTGATGGCTTTCTGCAGATACTTTTTATTTATGTAAAAAGTCACAAGTTCTCTTTTTCTTGTTTATTTGGGGTTCAGTATGAACTGGTTTGGTGCAAAATCTGTCCTACTCTTTCAGCAATGAGCTTTGGATCACGATATTGTTACTATATACATAAGAGTCATGTGAAAAGAAAGTACACCCTCTTTGAGTTCTATGGTTTTACATATCAGGACATAGTAAAAATCATCTGGTGTTTAACAATTCTTAAAATTAAGTAAATACAACCTCAGATGAACAACAACACATGACATATTACACTATCTCATCATTTATTTTACAAAAAAAAGCCATGCTAAAGACCAAATGATTTTTACCATGTGCTAATACATAAAATTATAGAACTCAAAGAGGGTGTACTTTCTTTTTCACATGATTGTATGTTCTCACAATGCTTTGCCAATAGTAGAAAACTTGAATACTTGAAGAGCCTCACGTTATTCATTCTCTTTGCCATTGTTTACTCCAAAGGAACTTATAATAATGTTTTAAATTCTATATACGTTGGCATTTTCTGATGAAATTCCTAAACTTGATGTGGGTCAGCATTTCTTTGTTGTGACTATGGATAATCCCTATTGAATCATCAAAACTTTGTTAATGTGTCTTCATCTGCCACTAATGTTTAACAGATATTAATTCCACACGTTTTTTGTATTGAGACAAATTAGGAAGCCATCACTTTACTATAGTCTTTAAAATTGTTATGACCAAAAAATGATAAACACTAAAAATGCATTTGAGAGACTTGATAATTTGCCTTGGAACATTAAAGTGAGCAATGGATAATTGGGGAGGGCATCTGACTTGGATGGTATTAAAAATAATTGGGTATCGAATACGAAATAAGGAGGCATTCTCACAAATCAGTGCAAACTTTTCAGAGAAATGCAAGTATAACTAGAAAAATTAAAACTTGGTCTTTTTGGCCAAGGATACTTGGAACTGAAAAATTAAAAGCCAAATTTTGTTTTCCAGCCTTCTAAAAAAAGGAGGCTAAATAACTGATCCCAGCTCTTTTTCCCCCCTCCCCATTTCTATCCCAGGTTAAATGTGATTAGAAGATTGATGGGAGATGAGAGTGACTTCCTACATCATGTGACCCAGCTCGATCTTCGGGATAATAAGCTAGGAGAGTTAGATGCAACCATCTTCAATAACATTGAAATACTGCACTGTGAAAGAAACCAGCTGGTAACCCTCAAAATCAGTGGATACTTACTTAAAGCTCTTTATGCCACTTCAAATGGTATGTTTACTTTGAAGGTAGTTCAAATAGGAATTGATATTCCTAGCCTTTTCTTCTTGCACTGGATTTATATGCAATATTAAGTTGTGAATGAATCCAGTCCTTAACCATCTGGCTTTTACATAAAACATTCAGCAGCAGAATTTTGCAAGCTTGTAGAGTGGCGCTTACATGCCCTTTTGGAGTGTTGTAAAGTGGAAATCCTTGGGATTTAAATGCAAGTTTTAAATCTCCCACGGTGTCTCACAAATCTGTATATTCTTTGTGAGATAAAATAAAGTGACCGGCCTAGAGAGCTGTATCAATTTTATACAAGTAGTCCTTGGCTTATGACCACAATCAGAACTGGAATTTTGGTCACTAAGCGATGTGGTTATTAATTATATTATCATGTGACCAGACCTAATTTTACCGCCATTTCCCCCCATGTCATTAAGCAAATCACTGCTGACGTTAAGTGAATCACACAGTGAAGTGAATTCCACTGTCATTGAGCAAATCCAGATTCCCCAATTGACTTTGGTTGTCGGAAACCAGCTGGGAAGGTCACAAAATGATCACATGACCACAGATGCTACAAAACGTTGTATATCTTAAGCTGGTTGCCAAGCTCCAAAATTGAGATCATGTGATTGCAGGGATGCTACAGTGATTGTAACTTCAAGGACATCTTGTGAGTTTTCCAATTCCATTGTAACTTCAAGATATGTTAAAGAAATGATCATAAATCAAGGACTACCTATTCCATTGAATAATAATATTCTAATCTACAGATTAGGTTGGGTTAGGGTTCGGGGTTGAGAGGGCACATTATCAATTCTTTCTCATTAGAGTCCTTAATATTTCCCTATGTTCCATTTATATTGATACCACAGGTTCATGTTGCTAGACACTTTGTGGGATGTTTTTTCAGGTGTCCATTTCCACTTTCTTGTTCTCTTTTTCCACTTTTTGAAAGTAATCTATTTCTTTCACCAGCCTGTTCAGCTTCTTTGAAAAGGGTTATGTAATGGTACTTGGAAAGGCTCTGGACAGATGATCAGACTGTATAGCTCCAACTGGATAATAAGTGGGACAAGCGGTCCAGAAGAGACCCTCCCTAGTTCCTAAGCTGTAAAGGAGGAGAATTGTACTTTTACTGGCAAAAGCCTTTTAATGTATCCTGACCATGAAATAGATTTAGCACATCTGTTTCCTATCTGGCCTGCCTAGTAAGGCTGACAGGTTCAGAGGATTCCTGCCTTGAATATATGGAAGGAGAAGTGCTTCCATTGCTAGTAGCTAGTAAAGCAGCATCTAACTGCCCTATACTTTTTCCCCATGGAGTTTAGCAACATGTACAAAGAGCTTTCTCATGCTAGCAATATACTCTGATAAGGTATCACTCAGCAGAAGCCAAGGAGAACTTCTAGATTTCTACACTTTGAGTTGATCTGAAACAGCCTCAGTGTTTTATCTTCCTTTTATCTTCCTGTTAACAAAAGATTGATTCTCTGTCCCTTTTTTCCCACCTATCCTTGTCCTTTCACGTTCATTTTGGGAACATCACTGTTTGCCACTGTTTCATTGTTGACAGTTTATCACTGATATTTAAAATGATTAGGACCAAATCAGCAACTGACGTAGCTTATGAGTACAGTGGCCATATTTCCTTGGGGGGAAAATGAAGGATAAGCCTGAAAAAAGGGGCACATTTGAATGAGGTTCATAAAGATAAAAATTTATAACTTTGCTTTACAAAGGAAAATTCAAAGCAAAATCAAGAAAAAGTTACAAAACCCATATTCTAATCAAAATATCTAAAATCAGTGTATGTAAATTTATTTTAAAGACAATTCAGTTTCTATATTTTTCACACGAACATGAAAAATTCTGCATTAAGTGGTATTCTTTATACACTAAATGCTAATGACTAAAATAAAGGACGAAAATGAATTTTTGAGAAATAAATGTAAAGGACAGCTTTATTAAATTTTTTATAATAAGAGACTTATGGTCACTGTACTGATGAGTGACAGTGCTGAGAAGCTGATTCAGAACAATGATACACACATGTCTTTTGAATAATTTTTCAGACCCTTTTGGGGTGTTTTTTTTGCTGAAAGCAATCAGCAGGATACAGCTAGAAAAGTTACTAAATTTACTTTGAATTTAAAATTGGGTCAAAACAAATCCCCTCTCCTATAGTTTGTGTATATTATGCATACTTTTGCTTTGCATAATATTACTACTAGTAGGTGGGGGAAAGATTTCCATCAAATCTTGAAGCTCTCTTTAGCTGGAAATCCTGATTGGTTAGTGAAATAACGCACTTTTGCTATACAACAGTAGTTCATTACTCCTGCTATTTTTTGCTTCCCTAACCATTGATCTAGAGCAGGGGTAGGCAAAGTTGGCTCTTCTATGACTCATGGACTTCAACTCCCAGAATTCCTAAGCTAGCATGATTGGCTCAGAAATTCTGGGAGTTGAAGTCCTTGAGTCATAGAAGAGCCAACTTTGCCTACCCCTGATCTAGAGCAAGGGTGTCAAACTTGATTTCATTGAGGGCTGCATCAGGGTTGTGTTTGACCTCAGGGGCCAGAGTGGGCGTGGCCAGGGTGGGTGTGGCCAGCTCGATGTCATGTCGAGGGCGCCTGTGGTGGCTCAAGCGCTGCGGCAGAGAAAAAGGGCTCCCAAGCTCCGTTTTTGGCTGTGATGGCCTCTTGTAACCCTCTGCCAGCGAAAATGGAGTTTTCTGCCAGTTTTTGCTGGCAGAGGCATCGCGGGCCAGTCCTTTGCCGTTTCCAGGGCAGCCCCACAGGCCAGATCTAAGCAGGCCAGATCCGGCCCCGGGCCTTGAGTTTGACACCCCTGATCTAGAGGTAAATCCTAGCTTCATGACCTGTGTTGTGATTGATTCACAGCCTATCCTTCCCTGACTGATTATTTTTTAAACTGCCTGCATCTCCAATATGCGTAACATACAGTTGAGTGGTGGAGCAGATTGCAAAATGAGTAGTAGCAAAAATCAGGCTTTTTGAAGTAATCATTTTTATGCTAGCTCGATGAATGGATGAGCTGCAACTGTGGAAGATAATTATAGATTAGTGTACAAAAATGGTTACAGCTACTAGTCATGGTAAAGACTTGACATGGAGTCCAGAGGACATTTCAATGGATTGCATGTCTAGAAGTGAACATAGTACAGGTAGTCCTCGACTTACAACAGTTCATTTGGTGACCGCTCAAAGTTACAACGGCACTGAAAAAAGTGACATGACTGTTTTTCACATTTACGATCATTGCAGCATTCCCATGGTCACATGATCAAAATTCAGATGCTTGTCAAACTGGTTCATATTTATGACGGTTGCAGCGTCCCGGGATTATGTGATCCCCTTTTGTGACCTTCTGACAAACAAAGCCAGGTTTCTTTAACAACCATATTACTAACTTAACAAACGAAATGATTCGCTTAACAACCGTGGCAAGGAAAGTCGTAAAATGAGGCAAACACACTTAACAAATGTTTCACTTAGCAACATAAATTTTGGGCTCAATTGTGGTCATAACTAGAGGACTACCTGTAAATGTACTGTGAATTCTTTTTAGGGGATGTCCTTGGTGAAATAATCAAGTGAGAGATTACTGATTTATCCAGAGGACTCATTCTCACCAAAGAGATTAATTTGTGCCTGGGTAGTATTGCAAATGCAGACTCTGCAAATGAAGGGTTGTATGATTGACTGCACCTCCATTTCACTAACAACAACAACAAACAACAACAACACTTGTCAAGAGAGCTAGGTGTTGGGAGAAGGATTTAGCTCAAAATCAAGGGTTGCATAACATCAGAATGCAATTTTCTTTCTGCCTATCTGCAGTGCCCAACTCCACTCAATATATTTCTGTCTAGTGACTACTCCCGGTAGGAGAAGGTTTGCTTGTTCTTGCCTAACATTTGACCATTTAGAGAAGCTTTTTAAAATTTAGCCAGAGGTGTTTTGATGTCCTCACCCAGATTAAATCTACTGAAGCTGATTTTCTATGTGAAGAGATTTTCTTTCCAACTTAGTTATACTAGACTATACCATCTATAGCAGCTATACCATCTATAGCAGTGATGGCGAACCTATGGCACTCGTGCCACAGGTGGCACGCGGAGCCATATCAGAGGTCACGCGAGGCGTTGCCCTATGTCAGCTCCAGCGCACATGCATGTGCTGGCCAGCTGATTTTCGGCCTTGGGAAAGGCCATTTCGTTCCCCGGAGGCTTCAGGGAAGCTTCCTGAAGCCCCGGAGTGCGAAAAACGGCCCAACGGGCAAACTGGAAGTTCGCAAAAACGCACTTTCGGTTTGCTGTTGGGCTGTTTTTCGCACTCCGGAGGGTTCAGGGAAGTTTCCTGAAGCCCCGGAGTGCAAAATAACGTCCCAATGGGCAAACGGGAAGTTCGAAAAAATGCGCTTCCGGTTTGCCGTTGGGCTGTTTTTCGCACTCCGGAGGCTTCAGGGAAGCTTCCTGAAGCCCCGGAGTGCAATAAACAGCCCAATGGGCAAACCGGAAGTGCGTTTTTCCAAACTTCCCGTTTGCCCATTTTGCTGTTTTTCACCATCCCAGGCTTCAGTGAGGCCTTTGCACGCGGGGGGGGGGGTGCGCATGCGCAGGGGGCTGCGCAGGGGGGGGTTGTGCGCATGCATGGGGGGAGGGAATGAGTGTGGGCACGTGTTAGCGCGCACACACACCCTTTTGGCACGCGAACCAAAAATGGTTTGCCATCACTGATCTATAGCATTGTGAAGTGATAAAACCATAATACAGTTTTTCTTACTGATCAGAGATATATCATAGAGCTCTTGGGGAGAAAGATATTTCATGTACTCCCAAAACACACACTATGAATTACAGTTGTTAAAGCAAAACTATAGTTTACAAAATAAAGGATGAATACTTTTCCTTTACAACAGAGCCATATTTTATATAAGGTAAAGGCAAATAAGAAAATCCCATCTATTTCAGTAAAATGTCTTCAAATGTTAAAATGTTCTTTATTTTTTACTAGATTCATATTTGCTGTTTTTAACTGTTCAGTTGCAGCTGTGATCCAGTGGACATTACAGGTAGTCCTCAACCTACGACCACAATTGAGCCCAAAATTTTTGTTGCTAAGTGAGACATTTGTTAAGTGAATTTTACCCCATTTTACGACCTTTCTTGCCACAGTTAAGTGAATCACTGCAGTGGTTAAATTAGTAACATGGTTGTTAAGTGAATCTGGCTTTCCCATTGACTTTGCATGTCAGAAGGTCGCAAAAGGGGATCACATGACCTTGGGACAATGCAACTGTCATAAATATGAGTCAGTTGCCAAGCGTTTCAATTTTGATCACATGACCATGGGATGCTGCAAGGCCACGGTCATAAGTGTGAAAAACGGTCCTAGGTTACTTTTTTCAGTGCTGTTGTAACTTTGAACGGTCGCTAAATGAACTGTTGTAAATTAAGGACTACTTGTATTTTGTCCTCCATGCTATGATTTGTACTATTGTTTTAATAAACCTGGGCAACATGAGGTGGTCTACTTTTAGTAGCTTGAAATTCAATTTATTTCTGCAATGCAATATTTGTCTTTCTCTTCCAGAACTCGTTCACCTTGATGTGTATCCAGTTCCAAATTATCTAACTTACTTGGATGTTTCTAGGTAAGCATATCTTTGAAAGATACTGGTTTTAAATGTAGCATTAGTGAAAACACTAGAAGAAACTGGAGCACTTGAAGACTAATAAAGTGATCTTTTTGACTGAAGAGGTTGCGGGAATTTTCCTGGTGACCCTGGAATATTGAGTGTAACTTTTATTTATTTATTTATTTATTTATTGTTTTTTATTTATTATTATTTTTTATTTTATTTATTTATTCATTCATTCATTCATTCATTCATTTGTCAACAAGTGCAAGGAAATAGGACCCATGAAAAAATGGCACAAATATATGGATATAAAGAAGCAAAACATAGCCATAAACACATAAAATGAGTACATACAAATGGGTACAGTAGGACAGGGACGGTAGGCACGTTGGTGCGCTTATGCACGCCCCCTTAGGGACCTCTTAAGAAACGTGTAAGGTCCACGGTAGACAGTTTAAGGTAAAAGGTATGGGGGTTAGAGAAACTAACAACAGGATCAGGTAAAGTGTTCCAGACATTTACTACTAGACTTATTTGGTCTGTCATATTTCTTTACTTAGAAGCAGAGGTTGTCACAAACGTTTCTGTATAAGCTGGAGGAGTGATTTTTAATACAACCTCAACACATTGAATCCCCTTTTCTGCATTACACTTACTTCTGGTTTGTTGAGCTGCTAAGCAAATGCCACAACTTTGAACCCAATATCCATATTACCTCATAAGTAATTAGATTTTCTTCTTACTGTTCAGAGTAGAAAGTATGTTAATAACATGGCCCTGAGAGTTAAAGGTTAAGAAGGAGAGCAGATATGATAGCAGATCATCATCTCCACTTAGTCTAGCAAGCTTTCTTTCAGAACAGGTTTTGAGTATCTTGGTGGGGTGAAGTTGAAGGACCCATTGCCAGATATGAAGGTTTTAGGCTCCTGCTAAATCTTTTCAGGCCATAGGCATCAAAACAAACAAGCAAAGTAAATGCTTGAAGCAACGGGATTTTGCAAGATGTATAATTTCATATGAAACTGACAGTTTTTCTAAATTGTGTTGTATTTAATTCTGGGGTTTTACTGCTTTAGTATAGGATATTACAAACCCTACCCTACTAATCTTTGATGTAGTAAGTAGAGCTTATCGGGTGAAAGAAGAATCTCACTCCCCCATCTCCCATGTGTGACGATGTTGACTAAGGTAGTCCTTGCTTAATGTTCATTTGTTCAGCGACTGTTTGAAATTACAATGGCATTGAACAAAGGGACTTACGACCAGTCCTCAATAGTTCCTGCCTCCTCCAGTCACATGGACAAAAATTGGGCCCACTTGGGTGGTACCTGCCACCTTTTGATCCTCTGCCTACCTGCTGCTGCCAGCTGCCTCCACTTCCCATCCCTGTTTGCCACCATGCCTGCTACACGGGAAACCATGCCTGCATTGGATGAGGCCTTCTTTACATTGCCGTCTTTCTCACTGATGCCAATGGGGCCTCACCAATGTCCCAGCCAGGGCCTTCTTTCATGAAATAATGTCCCCGGTTAGAAGAGTCCTCCTTTTGTGCCAGCGCAGTGGCCTTCTTTCATGTGCCTGTCTTCCAAAACCTCATGAGAAGACAAGAGGTGGGGTTCACATAATTTCCCTACCGGTTCGCCCAGCACAGAAAATGTGAGCGTGTGCTGGCTTTGGTTACACGTGCACCTTTCACGCATGTGTGCGGCCTTCCGTGCATGCACTTTGCTCACGCGTGCAGCTTGCACACATGCGCGTGGCTTGAAAACGTGGTTAAATAGGCCAGCATAGTGCCAGGGCGGGCTGGCCTGCAGGTCACTACTACCGGTTTGCCCGAATTGGTCTGAACCGGCTGAATACCACCTCTGGAGAAGACCATACCATATTTGGACAAGGAGTGGTGCAGCCTCAGGAAGCAGGCATGGCATGGCCAGCAGCTGCCTCACGAAAGTGCACCTTAGGTGCACCTCAGCAGTGGCAGGAGGAAGACAATGAAGGTCATCTTGGAGCAACAAGGTTGGCAAGGGCAGCTGGGGCAGCAGGCACAGGCGGTAAGGCTGTCAGAGGCAGTGGAGTAGGTGGCTAAAAGAACAGCGAAGGGGGGGAAGCTAGGCAGGTTAAGGTAGTTAAAGAGGAGGCTGTCCTATACCTTAACCAAGGCTCAATGTTGGGAGGGACCAAAGCTGGAAGTGGCTTGGATTGGGGTGGATCATCAGCTAAGGCAATTTGTTTAATGATGGCAACCACGACCACCAGAATTGATGTTGGCAAACAACGTGGTCATGTGACATCAAGTTTTACAAGCACATCGCTTAGCAATGGAAATTCCAGGACCAATTCCCATTGTAACCCAAGTACTATCTGTAATAGAGATGTCAACATGCTGTATATGTGCAGCTGCTGACATGACTTACAAGAAAATGATCCTGGGACATTTCTAAGCCCACATTATGTTCCTGCAGCTTGCTACTACTTCCTAAACGTCAGTGAATGCTGTATGCCTCTATCTGTTTCCAGAGAGACTGAACCAAGAGAGACCGAGTGGGAATAATAGATTTTTTTTAAAAAAAAAATAGCTGCTGAATGAGAAAATGTGCATGCGTACATACTGCCCACAATGTTTTATCCATTAGGGTGGCTTTGAAATGTTCCATTTTATATATCTCTTCGCTAAAGATGCCTCCGTCATATAAATTGGCACCAGGGATTATTTTTGTGGTTTAACACATAATATTATGTGGTGAGGTTGGTTAATTCAAGATTTTAAGGGTTATTCCATATGCTTCATGGTAATCTGTGTTTGCCATTCTATAAGCATTCCACATGTAGCTGCAGTCAACCCCAGCTGCTTAAGTGCTGTGTGCTGCAGCTGACAGGGCATCTAATATTTTTATACATTTTAAATCACATGTGATGTAATATGTAAACATTCCTTAATAATATTGTCATATTATGAGCCACGGTGGCGCAGTGGTTAGAGTGCAGTACTGCAGACTACTTCTGTCGGCTGCCAGCTGCCTGCAATTTGGCAGTTCAAATCTCACCAGGCTCAAGGTTGACTCAGCCTTCCATCCTTCCGAGGTCGGTAAAATGAGGACCCAGATTGTTGGGGGCAGTATGCTGACTCTGTAAACCGCTTAGAGAGGGCTGTAAAGCACTGTAAAATGGTATATGAGTCTTAAGTGCTATTGCTGTTGCTATCATTTTTTTCATTTTTCTTCCTTGTGTGCAGAAATCACTTGGAGAGCCTTCCAGAATGGGTTTGTGATAGCCGAAAGTTAGAAGTACTGGATCTGGGCCACAATCACATACGTGAACTTCCCGCTAGGTGAGTCCTACCTTTAAAACAACCAGAAACAGGATGCAAAGTAGCAAATTGTTTGCATTGAATCAGTTTCTAGCTTGCTTAGTGAGAATTGTGTTCCCTGTGGTTGTGTCTTTTTCCCCTGATTAATGTTTTCTTCGTGGGGTGTCATTGAGCCAGAACAGTTTTCTTTACGCAGATGTAAACAAAGCAATCTCTCAGATTTCCAGGCAGAAGTTCTAAAGAAGGTCATGCATCTTTCCCTAACCTTACAGTGTCATGTTTTACATATGATGCTTGTGCAGTCTGGCATAAAATATACTTTTGATTTCAGGATATTATTGAAAGTTCAGTATAATTTCCTCAGAAAACATGGGTGACCACTTATCCTCTTAGAAAAATATCCGGAGGATATTTGCATTTGACAAATTTCTACTGCACAGGTAGTCTTCGACTTATGACTAGTTGCTTAGTGACTTTTTAAAGTTATGATGGACCCTACTTACAACCAGGTTCTAAAGTTCTCATGGCTGCCTCGTCCTCCTCCAGTCACATTGCCGCATGTTGGGTGCTCAGCAGTTGGCCCACATTTACAGCTGCTTACAGCATCCCACAGTAACGTGACCACAATTTATGACATTTTTGCCTAAAACCTGCGTTTACTCCCAGTTTTCAGCAAAAGCACCTCTTAATGACCATGGCATTCAGTTAAAGACTGCAGATTTGCTTAATAATTGCCCCAAAAACGGTTGTAAAATTGAGTCAGTCGCGTGGGTGACCTGCTTTACAGTTACAAGGTTCCATCACGGTCATAAGACAAGGATTACCTGTGTGGAAAAGTACAGGTAGTTCTCGACATACAACCACAATTGAGACCAAAATTTATGTTGTTAAGGGAAACACTTGTTAAGTCAGTTTTGCCCCATTTTTATGACCTTTCTTACCACAATTGTTAAATGAATTACTGCACTTGGTGAGTTAGTAACCCGGTTGTGAAGTGAATCTGGCTTCCCCATTGACTTTGCTTGTCAGGAGGTTGCAAAATGAGATCACATGACCTTGGGACACAACAACGGTCATAAGCCAAGCATCTGAATTTTGATCACATGATCATGGGAATGCTTCAAAGGTTGTAATTGTGAAAAACTGTCATAAGTCACTTTTTTCAGTGCTGTTGTAATTTTGAACGGTCTCTAAATGAACCGTTGTAAGTCAAGGACTACCTGTACATTGATTTCCTCCCGTTTATTTTAAATTAATAGATTCATTCTCACTGTGACTGGTTTGGCTACTTCTAGACCCCATCTCACAATCAGAATGTTGTTGGAAGTTTTTCTCAGCCTCTCCAAAAGAGACTTGCTTTAATTAGAGCTGTAAATTTTACTGCTATTTGTATGTTTTAAGGTTATTTTGCAATATCAGCCTGCGAAAATTACTTGCTGGACACAATCAGTTGGCAAGGCTACCAGAGAGGATTGAACGAACTCATGTGGAAGTCCTGGATGTGCAACACAACCAACTTGTGGAGCTGCCATCTAATCTGCTGCTAAAAGCTGACAGGTAATCCAAAAATCCACCAAGAGAAGAGAACAGTATAAACGTAATTTCCAAGTTGTGTAACTTCTACTGTTAATTGAAATGTGTTTTTTTTATTTTAATTAAAATAACTGAAGTAAATAACATCAGGCAATACACTCTTAATCCCCCAAACATTTATTTATTGAGAGTGAAATAGCAAAATTTACCATCCCTTAAAGGTATTTTTAATAATATATTTATTAAATTTCAACATCTACATTAAAATACAAAGTAATATGAAAGAAAAAGGAATGACAAAGCACATTAAAAGTCCCAAAGAAAATACATCTACCAAATATAACAAAAGTGACCTCCAACTTTCTTTTATACAGAGCTATTAACAATACAATCAACTACCTTTAAGTTTAAAGAAGTAATGCCAATCTATACAATATATTAAAATACTAATAGTTAACTTAGTAAAAGCTAGTATTCATAAAATATTCTTCTCTTAAATTTATCTAAAAATAGCAAGTTATCAAATGTAAATAGTCTTATATTTAGAACACTACAACATTTCTGGAATCAGATGCAATCTAGTTTTCGAATCTCAAAGTAAAAACTGATTCCTTAAAGGTGTTGCTCTCTCATGTGACTATACAAGTCACTGATTGTATTTTGTGACCGAATGGCAGTAAGCACAGAATACCTTCTCTCTACAAGCGACAGTGGATAGTCCGTTTTATCAAAAATAAGAAAGTTCCCCAATTAAGTAAGCCTCTCTGCGTTGACTCATTCAGTGAAGGTTAGCTCTTTATTATTCTGAATTTTTCCTTTTGCAGAGTCAGGATAAATCAACTTCTCCTTCAGTGTATACATTTATTTTATAGGAATTTTTAGGCATTACTGCCTAAAGTAATTTCATTTCTTGAAAATGATCAAGAAGGATGTGTGTTTTTGTATTGTTGTTATTGTTATTGTTATTGTTTTATAGTTTTCTTATGTATGATGTACACTGAAGATGACATTTAATTTCATTGTATGAGGTACAATGACAATAAAGTAAACGTAACTTATCAGACGCACGCCAGGCCTTCATGCTTATCTATACAGAGTAACAGAGTTGGTAGGGACTTTGGAGGTCTTCTAGTCCAATCCCCTGCCCAAGCAGGAAACCCTATAGCAGTGATGGCGAACCTTTTTTTCCTCGGGTGCCGAAATAGTGCGCACACGCGCTATCGTACGTGCATGCGTGCCCACACCCATAATTCAAAGCCCCCCACTCACCCCACCCCCCTGCGCATGCGTGCGCGACCCCCACTACTCCCCTGGTTTCCGACTTCCAGTGGGCCCGGTAGGCCCGTTTTTTGCCCTCCCCAGGCTCCAGAGGCTTTCTTGGAGCTTGGGGAGGGCGAAAACGCTCTCCCTGCCACCCCGGAGGCCCTCCAGAGGCCAAACACGCCCTCTCAGAGCCTCCGCGCGAGCCAAAAATCAGCTGGCGGGCACGCACATGCACGCTGGAGCTGAGCTAGGGCAACGGCTCGCGTGCCGGCAGATATGGCTCCGCGTGCCACCTGTGGCACCCGTGCCATAGGTTCGCCATCACTGCCCTATAGAATTCCAGACAAATGTCTGTCAAATCTCTTCTTAAAAACCTCCAGAGTTGGAGCACCCACAACTTCTGAAGGCAAGCCATTCCACTGATTAATTGTTCTCCCTGTCAGAAAATTTCTTCTTAATTCTAGTCTGGATCTCTCTGTGATACGTTTCCATCCATTACTTCTTGTCTTGCCCTCAGGTACTTTTGAATACTCTATATTCGGAAGTTTCAGGAATTATAAAATGATCAATTAATCCATAGACTGATTTGTTTTTTAATTGTAGCCTCCAGCTCTAAAATTATGGAATCGAAGCAATTGAACTTTTAATTTGATGTTCAATTTTTGTCAGCTTTTGAGCTACCTGTTGAAAGAATAAATGTTCTATCCTGTTAGTTAAGATAGTTAGTTAGTTAAGTTAAGTTAAGATCAACTTAAAATTGATCTTTTCTGCAGTTAAAGATTTCAAGTGGAAGAAACACCAGCTTTTTATTCTAAAGCCCATTCTTTCAAATTTTTCACAACATTTTCAAGGAGGACTGAAGTTAATTGAAATATATTTTTCATGGATCGTAAGGATTTATTCTTGAGATGTTATGATTGTGAGTTATAGGTTGAGGGGTTCTGAAGACTAGGATTACTCATCATAGGGTTGACTTCATTTTTTGTTATTTCTTGAACAGCATCATTAATGCCTATGAGGGAATATGCCATCTATCTCTTGGGCCATTTATTTGTAGAGCAGATGGCTAAAATCTAGATGATAAATTAAATTATTTTGTTTCACAGCCTATTTGTTCTGTGGTTGGAAGAGAGCGTGTTAAGAGCCGAGGTGGCGCAGTGGTTAAATGCAGCACTGCAGGCTACTGCTAGTTCAGCAGTTCAGCTGTTCAAATCACCGGCTCAAGGTTGACTCAGCCTTCCATCCTTCTGAGGTCGGTAAAATGAGGACCCAGATTGTTGGGGGCAATATGCTGAACTCTGTAAACCGCTTAGAGAGGGCTGTAAAGCACTATGAAGCGGTATATAAGTCTAAGTGCTATTGCTATATAGGAGAAGAGAAGACTAATATTTATGGCTTCTAAATGACTTTGCAGCCTGTCACAGTACAGACAGCACTCAAGGTGGTTCAAAATACAGTATTGTCCTTTGACCATGCAAATTTCCTAAAATTTCCATACTTTCCAGGATCTATTCCGTTGTAATCTGTGGTATTGATTGTTAAGATTTCTTGTCTTTTTTTAAAAAAAGTTTTTGAATTCAGGATCTAAATGAAAATATACCTAAAATATTCAATAATATTTTCAAACTACACATTTAAAATAAAGGCATATTACCTATTACCATCATCCTGAAATTATCATGCTCAGGGAATCATCTTTGGAGTTGTTAATATTAGCAATTTTCATTCAGTTCTCATTGAATGGACAAATACGCGGTCAGCATGCTTTCAGTGAAGTGAAATGTTTTTTACACATTTAGCAAAGATCTCCATGTTAGGGTGATGGAAATATCTCACCAGGGTATAGGTAATCAGCCTGCTTATCTGAAGCAGATGGTGTCCTGAAAATAGAGGATTTCTCAACTAGTAGACAATTAGAAATGTATCTCATTTGCTTCACAATTTACTACTGCAACAGTTTTCTTTTAAGAAACAAAGACCAGATTATTTCCATTCCTCTACTTAAGACCAGTGATCAGATATTGAGAATGCTCATTTGGTAGCTAGACTATTTAATTATTAAGTCTACATATCGTTCCGGTATTTTCAGTTTTGGATGAGTATGTCAGCGTTTTCCCATGTGATGTTTAAAGTCTTTATTAAGTCTTCTATGAATGTTCATTGCCATATATTTTGAGGACGTCTTGGTCATTTGTCATTGGAGGAATTAATCTCATTGCCATCTTGGGAATTTGATGCTATATAGCAGTGATGGCGAACCTTTTTTTTGCTTGGGTGCCAAAAAGGCGCGTGGGCACGCAATAGCGTGTGTGCATGCCCACACCCATAATGCAATGCCCTCCCCCAAGCATGCATGCACAACATCCCCCCACGCACTGCCCCCCCCCCACGCATGCACGCAGGCCTCACTGAATCCTCCAGACTTCCGGTAGGCCCATTGGGTCCGTTTTTCACCATCCACAGGCTCTGGAGGCTTTCCTGAAGCTTGGGGAGGGCGAAAACGGCCTCCCCCCGACCTCCGGAAGGCTGAAAATCAGCTGGCCAGCGTGCACATGCACGCTGTAGCTCACATAGGGCAATGCCTCGCGTGCCCTCAGATATGGCTCTGCATGCCACCTGTGGCACACGTGCCATAGGTTCACCATCATGGCTATATAGTATGGGAGGATCTAATGCTAAACAAGAAATATTGTTAGTGGAGGGACTTGATCTTGTGTACTATGCAGTTTATTCATTGATGCCAGTTAATAAAAAACATTTGCAAATATGGAATGATATTCCCTCCAAGATCTGTTTTCTTCCATCCTTTTGACTTTGCACAATAGTTAAAAATCAGGCTGTTCTCCCAGGCCTTGGATCAGAATGGCTGCTGAGCTCTTTGGGGTTCGGGGGAGGGGGTTTCTCTCTTCCTGTCAGCTCTATTCCTTTTCTTTGACTTAGGAGCCGAGGTGGCGCAATGGTTAAAAGCAGCACTGCAACCTACTTCAGCTGACTGCTAGTTCAGCAGTTCAGCTGTTCAAATCTCACCGGCTCAAGGTTGACTCAGCCTTCCATCCTTCTGAGGTCGGTAAAATGAGGACCCAGATTGTTGGGGGCAATATGCTGAACTCTGTAAACCGCTTAGAGAGGGCTGTAAAGCACTATGAAGCAGTATATAAGTCTAAGTGCTATTGCTATTGCTATATGTTGTTTTCTTTTAATTTTTAAACTTGTAAGTTATTGAAAGTCACTGTTGACTCGTATGACCTCAAAATTGAATTAAGAAAAACATGAAATAAAGAACAAATTAATAATATAAGCATTTTATTTCTCATTTTTTAATATTTATTGCCATTTTAGATCTAAAGACAGAGGCAGGTTCTTGTTTTAATCTTATTTGGGGTTTATTGTACTATAGGAGGTGTTCAAAGAACAGCAGCCTGGTTTTTTTGTCCATTTGTGAATGGAAATTAGCATTTTCATTTGCTAGATAGAAGGGTTAAATCAAGGAACTTCCCTCTATCACTTTTTCCTCATACCTTTCAGCCTCTTTCCTCCTTCCAAAATGCTTTTGTTAATTAATGAATAGTTACAGTGATTAAACAGTATTTTTCTCAAAATGTAAATTGACTTTGGAGTTATAATACTCTGTAATATACTGTCAATTTACCCCCAAATACTCTATAATTTACCCTCAAATAGTCACATTAATTCTAGACCATCTGTTACTCTAGATTAGGGGTGTCAAACTCATGGCATCACATTGTCATCACGTGAAGTCATCACGTGAGTTTTCTCCCTTTGTTAAATCAGGAGTGGGCGTGGCCAGCACGTGACTCATCTCGCCCGCGGGCCACAAGTTTGACACCCCTGCTCTAGATCTTTTGTTTACATCATAATGAAGTAAATTCAAATTTACTAACCATTAGAAAAAAAGCTTGGTGGTTATACTAGTCTCCTGCTTGTGTTGTTGGATGTTTTTATGGGTTTTCTAGCTGCTATATGGGGTGTCTGTCTGTCTGTCTACCTATTTAATTTATTTGCCACCCATCTTGCAGTTCAAGGCAACTCTGAGTGACTTTTTTTTGTATAAGTTTTTTTTTCATTTTCATATTTGGTGCTGCCCAAAATAATGTCCCTGAGATGGATGATCACATAAATTGGCTAAGATAAAGAAGTAAAATATAATGTAATGCTCTGGTTCCTCTCCTTTACGATGTTATTATGATAACAAGAGTCCCAAACTATTTTTTTAAGAAACTAGATTATTCCTAGCCTGATCTACCTCTAAAATATATAATACTTTCACTAGTTAGTAAAATATTACCTTTTGACCCCTTACTGTAATTCTATTAAAGTTTAAATTATCCCTGCAAGTTGTTCTATTAAAGTTTTAATCTCTGGTTTACTGGCGCTTTACAGGCCCCATGGATAAATTGTAAAGGATCTCTAAATTTGAGTGAGAAAAACTACAACTTTAATTTTACATATACATATTACTATGTTTCATTTTTGTTATTTTTTAAACACTTTGATAACTATATTAGAGGGCATCTATAGATTTCAACTCCTTTGGGAGTTGGGCGGCATACAAATGCAAATAAATAAATAAATAAATAAATTATTATTATATTCCCCATTCTTTCAAGATAATGATGGGAATCAGTAGTGGAGCTTCTTCAACAACTACGCCAGGACAAGGCATTTAATTGGACTTTGGTTGGTTTAAGACAGACTAATTTTAAACTGCAGTGAAGCTGTCTTATCTAAAATTAGCAAGGGTTAGTGTCAACTAAAATTCAACGTCTAGACTTTAGATGATATGGCAACATGTGATTTAAAAAAGCTAGCAATGAAATCATCCAAACACTTAATCAAGGGGAAAATATAAGCAGTCTGTTCTTATTCATCCATATAATGCTGTTTTATAAATTAAGATAGTATATATACCCTGCCATTTGTGGCAATTGCATTGATTGAGTGGGAATATGCCTCTGACACCATAGTTGGTGGAAAACAGGTGCCGAGCAGCAAATGCTTAATTCTTTTTTCTTCCTTTGTTTTTTTCTTGATTAATATTGCCTATTGTTTCCCAAGCCACTTTTATTCCAATAGTATGTTTAGGTGGGTCACGCTTGCATATGAAACCTGAGATTTGGATGGCCCCAACCTTGTAGGCCTTCTGTAAGACCTGGATGTTCTCCAGCCACAGCAGGGTGACTCCATTGTTATGATTTGAAATGGAATTGATCTTGGGTTGGGTTCAGTTACATTATGTCTTCTTTTTATCTTGTTAGCCTGGTTCTTGGTTTTTAATTCTATGTTTAGCTGACCAAGTTCATAATATATGATTTGGCATCCATTAAATTTATTACAACAAACAATTTTCCCAGTGCGGCTGGGAAAGGAGAATGGGCAGGAGAAAAGGGATTAAGGTATCTCCTCACTGCTGTTCCGTTTTAAATTGGATCCCAATCCCCTCCTCAGTTCTCTCCAAATAATCAATGGGTTACAAAAGCTATGTCATTTCTTTTGCCTACCAAGGTGTCTACTGCTGAAGATATTTCTCTGAATAGAGCCAAATGCTTCCTGGTTTAAAATAAATAAAATTGCTACTTTCAAAAACACATCACTCTCACTATACTGTATTTTTCTATGTAAGTTTTTAAAGACTAAACATAAACATATTTAGATAACCTTCCATGTGTGTGTGGAAGCTAATATAAAAATAATATTGATTCACTTCAAGTCTATATTAATAATGTTATTGTTCCCTGCTTTTAAAACTTTTAGAAGAATTTGTTCTTCTTAAACTTCTGATTGTGCTCCGGCAGCTGAGAATTTTGGAAATTAAACAAAACAAAAGCACTACTGAGGATCTTAGAAACTGAGCAGAACTGGCTGTTTACACATTTTTCCCCCTTAGTAACATTATTTGTGTCTAATGAAACCATATATTACCTATTTCCTTAGTTTCTTATGACTATAACTGTTGTTTATTATTTTTTGATTGCTTTTCTTTAATATCCTATTATGATTTATATTGATTGCTTATTTAGTATCCTGTGACTATCACTGAGTGTTGTGTCTTATGATTTATGATTATTGTATTTTGTATTTTATGATTATGATCATGATTTATCACATGTTGCTATGTACACTGAGAGCTTATGCACTGGAGAAAAATTCCTTGTATGTCCAGTGACACTTGGCCAATAAGGAATTCTGTTCTGTTCTGTTCTGTTCTGTTCTGTTCTATTCTTGTACCTGTTTTTGTTTATCAGTCCTCTCAAACAGATGAATAATTCACATCAATGTGTATCAATCAATCACTTAAAAGAAAATGAAAATACTTAACCAGAGAACCCTATTAAAATAGTGGTAAACAAAGCAAAATAGAAATGTTTTGGCTGCCCTGTTATATCCCCAGGATCAATTGGATCTATAGACGAGGCCCTTGTCTCATATTTCTGTCAATTTAAACTCTCTTTTGATAGTAAGGCTACCTCTGATGAAGGTAGGAAAAAAGTTGAGCAATTTTAAACAAATTTTCAGGAATAGTACTACTAAATCATTAAAAATGTCATTGAAAATGTATACCTAAATTATCTCTAATAATTGCTTTTGCAGCTTAAGGTACTTGAATGCTTCTGCCAACAAACTGGAAATGTTACCTCCAGCCACTCTTTCAGAGGAGACCCATAGTATTTTACAAGAACTGTATTTGACCAACAATCACCTCACAGATAAAAGTGTCCCCTTGTTAACCGGTCATCCTCACCTGAAGATACTACATATGGCTTACAATCGCTTGCAAAGCTTTCCCGCAAGGTAAAAAAAAGCATAGTTGTAGCTGATTCTCTTCTTAATCAAATATTTGATATTTCACTAAATGGTAGCTTCTTTTTGAGTAAAAAAAGTACTGACCCTGCACAATTGGACTTGCTTCCAAATGAGCAGCATACCAGAGTCTCATTATGCTTCTTCTTTCATCCATCTATGGATGACATGCTAAACAAGCCATGGATGAGGATAGCTATCACTTATAAATATGTGCAATTATATGAAGAAGCATAACTTAAAGAGTTCTGATGGATTATAACTTACCTTGTATTGAAAATGTCTTGCAGTGTATTTCAAGATCAGACTGAATTCAAATATTTGTGTATTCATTGGCAGAAATAGCTGTAGTTTGGATATGTAGGCTGAACTCAGTTTAAGTTTGTAGTGTAAAATTAGTATGCATTTAAAAAGGATTTTGTCACAGGAAATAATCTATATATATTTGTAAACAATGTCTTTGAAAATTGAACACAGTTTCAGGGTTTATTTGGAGGAAATTTGTCTCTGATCTTTCACTCAGGAAGCCCTAATTGTCAATTAGAGAAGGAAATGTAATCTTCCAGATTTAAGTTTAAATCACAAGGCATGTCTTTTGTTTAGGGTCAACGAATGTCAGGTTTTGTCTGTTGGAAACTTTGTTTCATGGGCTACCTTGGAATCAGCATATCCGGCATGTCTTAAAAATTGAATGGCTTTGGAATCCAATTATTTTAGAAGACTAATGATAAGAAAAGTAACCAGAGGACCAAGGTTATAATTGTAAAAAAGTTAATATCATAGGGATGGGAAAACCCTCATTCTTCATCTGTTGTACAGTGAAGAATTTCTCTACTTAGATTTTTTAAAATATAAGATGTGTTTTCAGACGTCTCACATGGAAGACTATTTAGATATATTAACTGCTTATATAGTTGTACATGTTTGCTCTTCCACGTTTTTCCACTTTCACTTCTTAAAATATTAATATCTGAAACACCACAAAACGTGATATGAAAATACGCATTAAATTAATTGAATTGTCTAATTATAAATATCCATACAAATGGCCATTTTTTCTTTTTTCAGTTTTGCAAATAATAACATTTTAAAATATCATAAAGGCAGTGGAGCAGACGTTCTCTGTTGTTCAAAAGGGCCATATTAGAATCAGTATGCAGAATTTGCAGAGAAACAGAAGGTGATCAAAATCAGGAAAAAGTAATATTGAAGGGAACAGATTGGAAACATAAGAATACTGTACTAAACTGGTATCCTAGTACATTCCTTTACTGAAACCAGTTCTGACTAACTTTCTAAGTTCCTTCCAGTTTTAGGAATGCTAGAACCTCTAGCTAGAAATCATGAACCTTAAGATAATTATTACTCTCATTTTGATATGAGTAAGTGTAATTTTTCCAAAGAAACATTTAAGAAAAAAAGAGAGATCAACAAATGAGCCCTTCCTTATCTGCAGGGCTATTACTAACTATCAAGAAATTAGCTATTTTCTGCAATGGACATATCAATTGTCACATACTATTTTGTACAAGCCAAGCATGGAAAGGCTTCAGGATACAGGTAGTCCTCTCCTTACGACCACAATTGAGCCTAAAATTTAGGTTTCTAAGTGAAATATTTGTTAAGTGAGCTTTCCCCTATTTTACGACCTTTCTTGCCACAGTTCTTAAGTGAATCACTGCAGTTGTTAAGTTAGTAACTTGGTCATTAAGTGAATCTGGCTTCCCCATTGACTTTGCTTATCAGAAGATCGCAATGGTGGCCCCGTGAAACAGCAACCGTCATAAATATGAGTCAGTTGCCAAGCGTCTGGATTTTGATCATGTGACCACAGGGATGCTGCCACGGTTGTAAGTGTGAAAAACGGACCCAAGTCACTTTTTTCAGTGCCGTTGTAACTTTGAACTGTCAGTAAATGGACGGTTGTAAGTCAAGAACTACCTGTACTTTGGTCTTTAAAGTCATTAGTCTAAGGGAATATTTTGGGTTTTATGCTCAAAATCTTTCTCTTTCCTTTTTGTGTAGTAAAATGGCCAAACTTGAAGAGTTGGAAGAAATCGACGTTAGTGGCAATAAGCTGAAATCCATTCCAACAACGATCATGAATTGTCGCCGCATGCATACTGTGATTGCACACTCCAACTGCATCGAAGTCTTTCCAGAAGTCATGCAACTTGGCGAGATCAAGGTAGGAGTTTCATAAGAATTTACTCTTAAAGCTCCTTCTACTTGCTTGAAGGTAATCATCCATTGTGAAGATAGAGCATTTTTTAAAGCATATCTCCAATTAGGATTTTTTCATGAATTTCTCATGTGTATTTAAACGGTCAGTAAACAGCAATAGAAATTGTCTTAGACTTATATATAGCTTCACAGTGCTTTTACATCCCTCTCTAAGCTGTTTACAGAGTCAGCATTTTGCCCCCAACACTCTGGGTCCTCATTTTACTCACCTCGGAAGGCTGAGTCAACCTTGAGCCTGGTGTGATGAAGTTACATTCTGTGCATGTTCAATAGAAAACCCCATGTTGTCCATTCAAAGTGAAAGATGGTTCCTGGAAGAGTTCAGAGCACTAATAGATATTTGAAATATTGGTATTATAACTGGAGCAGTGAGACAGAGAGAGAGAAGGAGAGGGAGACAACAACATATATATTGAAAGTTTTTGTAAAGTGCTATCTTACATCAACACTTTAGGTAGCAATACAATTACTCCATTTTGCTCCAGATGTCAAGGCAACCTTTTGCTCTAAATTGGCCATGTGAGATTGCATTACTTGTTTGATGCATTTCTATAACCAAATCATACACCTTGGGGGGTTGAAAAAAAAGACTTCTGTACATCACACTCTGTGCCATCCCAAGATTAAAAAAAAACTCTGCTAGGTTGACAGTAGTATTCATGCTGTTATCTTTCCAACTTGTGTTTCAAGTGCTCTGCTTTTCCAAATTTTTCTCGAAAACAATTGTCCTGTTATCCTGAACATAAATTAAAATTCAGTGAAATTCTCTGTTGTGTAAAACGAGTAATTTTAAAAACAAGTAATTTTAAAACTTTTAATAATTACTATGATTTAGCCCTGTCTTCTTTCCTTTCTACCTATCGCTGTACTCCCAATATTAGACCCAATTGGATTTTTTCATGTCTTCGGCAGTATTCCAGTTCATTGGCATTCATTATCTGTTCTTTTGTGACATCTTAAAATTTTGTTTGGTTTTCAGTGCAGCCTACATTTTGAAATTGATTTTAAATGCACCTTTAAATTCACAACATAGCTCTGTATTAAAGGCTGGTGGTGAATAATAACAGCTCTGTCAGAATTATGACAGTCCCTTTCCGCAATTGGCTTCTAATCTATGTATTTATAAAATTACTTTTAATTAAAACTCACTTAACACTGATGTGCTCCATTAGCTTAAGGATAATAATTACCCTCTTAACGCAGACAGCAGACAAATCACTATTCATTCTGCAACAAACATGGAGGTTATTTAATGAAGCATAAAGTTTAGAAAAGTTACAGAATTAAATTAGACTCATTCAGAGTCATTAAATAGTGTGCAACCTTTCAGGATTTTCAGAAATCAGACAGAGAAGTAAAGTGGGAGGGGGAAATACAGCTGTTAACCAGTCATGTACATCAGTTAGAATATCAGCTGCTCTCTGCTTTATTTTTAACATTTCATGATGGCATGTTAGATTAAAGGAGGATTACTTCCAAGGAATGTTTATATTAAATAATCATATCTTGTGTTTTGTTGAGGCCATTGTAGAATTTGCTCGATTAAGGGTGGTGGAGGAGGAGGTTGGCTTAATTCTCTTAAACGGCAGGAAAAGGCTCTCAACTCTGCCACTTCAGACTGCAGCTGCATATTTATGGGGTTGCTCCCTCTGCTAAATGACAATACTTACCCACCAGAAATGAGACATTAAGGAATAAAGCTTATTCTACATTCTTGATTTATGCAATTATTTGCTCAATAGTGAAGTTCCCGAGCGGTGTGGAGCCTTCCATTATCTGTGCACCCACCTCTGGTCTGAAATGGTACAGTCCAGATCTTGGTTTATTACTGTGCATGTTACTTGTGACAGTTGGAACTCTTGATTTCTTACTATAGTCTATGTAACAGTTAGGCATCTGTGTTCCGAAGACCCATGGCCTGTTTACGTTAACTCTCTCCCCTCGTTCTTCAGTGTGTGGACCTGAGCTGTAATGAGTTGACCGAAGTCACGTTGCCTGAAACTTTGCCTCCGAAGCTGCAAGAACTAGACCTGACTGGAAACCCCAGGCTAGTTCTGGATCACAAAACCCTGGAGCTGCTGAAGTAAGGAGCCGTCCATGTTATTATTACACAATAGGCAAAAGGGTACTTGGGGAAAAGCACTTGTTATGTAAACAACCGCCCATAATTTTTTTTTTAATGACTATGTTCAGGGTGATTCTTTTTCTTTTGAAACTCAGTAAATAACTGGTTTGGTAAATAAGAGCCCAGAGCCCAGTCCTTACACTTTAATGGTTCCTGTTTGTTCTTGTCCAAGATCTCCTTGAACCCAAACAATGGTTTATTTTTGCTCCTGACCTTCACACTTCCATTTTGAAGATGGGTAGCACTTCCCACCGCCTACCACTCATCTTCCACCCAGAGAATCAAGAAGCAGGAGCAAAAACTAGTTGTTGTTGTTTTTATTTTACTTTTTCCGTCTCTGGTCATTTTTGGTTCTGTTCTGTGTTTTTGCCGGTTAAGTTGAGAGAGTGACCAGCTCTCAAGGTCATCCAGTGAGTTTCCTGGTTGGAGAGTTGAACTCTGATCATGTCCCCTTACTCGTGTTTTGCTATGCTGAATGCTCAAGTCCTCAACTGTGTTTCTTGGCTTATGATAAAAAGTGGCTGCTGCCCATCCTGCATCCTGAAGAACTAAAGGAAACAAAATGTCTTTGTCCCTTCCAAAGTGATTATATATTTACATATTTATGAGCCTGACTTATATCGCCTATGATTCCAATAGCTCTATTGCTGCATACATTTTTCAGCTAAATCTACCAGCCCTATCGAGAAAATGTCAAGTTTCTTGTGTGAGTTGAAGGTTCTTATTTACACAGCACGTATTCTTTTTTTTTTGCACATCATACTAAAATGGGATAAGCCTCTTTATGAAATATTGAAAGATTCTGCTATTTTGAGCAAAAGGACTTTGTCTCTCATAACTTGCAAATATAATGTGATCTGAGTTTGCTGACTCATGACTTGGAGGTTTGTCACGGTCAAAGTTCTCTTCTGGTGAACTTTATTTCCACTATATCTGTACAAGGAAATAATTGTGTGGTTTTTAACGGCATTCCTGAATTGCACAATGGCTTCCTTGTGGCACAGTCATATATTGCTGTGAAGATTTCTGCTTCTTGTCTTTCTCTGACTGCTCCAAAAATCAGTCTTCAGTGGCCATTGTAAACCCCTGGTTCCAAAGTATGAGATTTGTCAGCAAATGTATATCTGTCATTTTTCAAAGAGTTTTGTCACAGATCGCTTTTCTTGGTTCTCTGTAAATCTCTACATTACTTTTAGTCATTTTATGAACTTGGATAAACATATCCTGCATGAATTACAATTAACACAATATTGTTGCCTAGAACAGAATCTTCCTGTTCAGTTTAGTAAGTATCTTCGGACACTTCTGGAAACTCCACTCCTTTTGACAAACTTGTCAAAGCCCAACCCTTGGCATATTGTGCTGCCTGCCAATAATTAATTATCCCCTGCTTCCAGTTCAGGGCCCAGATAACACACCGTTTTTGCATAGGATTGTGTCATTCAGGTCATGCATAAAGAATCTTATCTTGACCTGCAGTGGCTTTTCCTAAGTTCTGCATGACCAAGTTAAACAGACTCTAGCTAGATAGGCTCAAACCCCTTCTCATTCCTAGTGTTGGAACCACCAGGAGAGAGAAGGTGAAGCCATCCTGAGTGGTATCTTTTCCCATTATTAGGTTAATTCTTTCCCCATCACATCAATATGAGAAGAAGAAAAAAAACAATCCAAAGACTCAAAGATATGCAAAATCCCTAACTTACTAGATAGCTCACTACCAAAAAATGGAGGGGAGGGGAGAGAGAGAGAGGGAGAGGAGAAAATTTGTAAGGTCTCTTGTCAAAAGAGTTGCCTGTTTTTAAGGAAACATTTTTCCCCTTAGCTAACATGAGAAGTGGGCAGGACTGATAGAAATTATAATCTAGAGCGGGAATGATCAATCTTTTTAATTTGAAGTAAAGGTAGTCCTTGAGTTACGACCACAATTGAGTCCAAAATTTCTGTTGCTAAGTAGTAGGCAGTACTAAGTGAATTTTGCCCCATTTTATGACCTTTCTTGCCACAGTTGTTAACCGAATCATTGCAGTTGTTAGTAACATGGTTGTTAAGTGAATCTGGCTTCCTCATTGACTTTGCTTGTCAGAAGGTTGCAAAAGGTGATCACTTGAACACTACAACCATCATAAATATGAGTCAGTTGCCAAGCATCTGGATTTTGATCATGTGACCATGGAGATGGTGCAATGGTCGTAAGTGTGAAAAACAGTCTAGTCCCATTGTAACTTTGAGCAATCGCTAAATGAACTGTTTGAAGTTGAGGACTACCTCTATGTTTTTTAGCAGTCTTCCAAAATGACTTCTAGATAGACTTAATTAACAGGGAGCACATTAATAATATTAGGGGTGTGCGCAAAACATTTTCATTTTGAAAAGTTTTTAAGTGCAGCGTTTTAAGAAAGACTTAACTTTTGATTTCAGTGGAACATCGGATGCTTTGGCATTTTGGTTTGAGCTTAAAGCCGACAGGTTCCAAGCTTGAAATCTTCTCTTGTGAGCTTGAAAGTGTTCAACGTGCTTGAAATGGGATGTTTGCCACTTGAGACAAAGACATTTTGTGAAATTCGATGCTCAGAATAGTTTGAAGCAAATGATTTTGCTCTAGAAGACACCAGATTGCTGGAGTGCTCTCTGCTGCTTTTTTTTTAATCCTTCCCTGTCATCTCGTTGGCCAAACTATGGTTCTTTGAGGACCTGTGGACTTCAACTCCCAGAATTCCTGAGCCAGCCATGCATGCACGACTGGCTCAGGAATTCTGGGAGTTGAAGTCCACAGGTCCTCAAAGAACCATAGTTTGGCCACCCCTGTGCTACAATATACTTCCGATTACCCCAGCTTATCTTTTATGGGGTGGGGGCAGGAATGCAAACTTCTCAACCTGATTGCTGAGCAGCAGAAGCTCATCATTCACACCCCCACTCCCAAGTACTATAAAGCTTCATATTTACCACCTAACGTGGCTAACAAATTGCAGGTCAGCAGTAGGATTCGTGGAGGGGACAAAGGGCAGAATTTTCAGAGCTTTGATAGAAGTGTTTAGGGGATCTATAGCAGGGGTGAAATCCTCCCGGTTCGCTCTTACCTGTTGGTCGCTGCACAGCCGAACAACCTGGTGGTGTTCGTGGCGCGGGGCTTCCCCCGCCTGCCTGGACGCCGGCATTTGCGTTCTTTTGCCCTCTGCGCAAGCAGAATGCTTTGCGCATGTGCAGAGGGCAAAAGAACGCAAATGCCGGCGTCCAGGTGGGCGGGGGAAGCGGATGGGGGAAGCCCCGTGCCGCGAACGCCACCAGGTTGTTCGGCTGTGCGGCGACCAACAGGTAAGAGCGAACCAGGAGGATTTCACCCCTGATCTATAGGGGCAAAGTAAGCGCCTTAAACACCCTACATGTCCCTCAAATTGGATTGTAATCTTTTGTAGTTGTCCAAATTGGAAAAAGTTTAGGCCAGAAAAGTTTAGCATGCTGCTGCTGCTGATGTCATATGCCACGCCCTCTCTACCTACAGATAGGGCATAAGAACAAAGTATGGCCTCCTGTCCAAAAATGGTTATCTATGCTTGAGCTAAAATGACATGATACATGGGAAAGAAAGGAGTGATGAAAAAGGGCAAGGTATGTTAAGGAGTGTGCAGAGCAACCCTTGAGTTATCAAGGACATGCACGTAGAAACGAGGGTTTGCAGTTTGGTATCCAGTAGATGTGAGTAATTATCCAGTCATACACACAGATACGTTAAAGTGCAATTAGTGTTTACTTTTAAAACTAGCACAGTCCAAATAAACAGTCCAGCTCATACACATTCAGTCAATATCAAGAAGTACAATAATCTTCTTACCAGCCTTCTTTGTCTTACATCAAACAAAGATATTACAGCTTACAAACACATCGAACTGTCATAGATTAACAGAGCATAACACACGGAGCTCACTATATCAATCAAAGAGTCAATTACGAATGAATCAGCAGAGAGAGAGAACCATGACCTCTAGCTCCCTCTTATGGCAATTTGTAACACCACAGCCAATCAGAATATAGCAAACATTTTAAAGCTATTTTACTTAAATACATACAAACATATATTGGTGGCTTGTTTATATATTGCCAACCCAAACGTTTGGACAGAGTCCTAACGAGGTACATAAGAAAACCCCTGCTTCTCACTATTCCACGCCAGTGGAATTGACTTCTTAGGCAAGCTGATGGTGGCCCTCCAGAGGCCACGCTGGAGGGGTGGCGGGGATGCATTATTGAATTTAGAAAGAGGCTCTCGCTTTCTTTAAAGTGACAGAATTTCAGCTTAATCAGGCTAAGTTATACTAAGATAAACTGTCTTTAGATGCACACACAAACCGTAATGCCTTCCCTTGCCCTTCCTCAAATGTTTGCAATGAACGCTTCGTTAACTTTTGCCATGTCCTTGCTCATGTTGCCTAGCTGAGTTATTTGCCTTCTTTGGAAAGCTCATCATGAATAGCTATAGCACGTAGGCTTATATACCACTTCACAGTGCTTTACAGTCCTCTCTAAGCGGTTTTACAAAGTCAGCATATTGCCCCCAACAATCTGGGTCCTCATTTTACTGACCTCAGAAGGATGGAAGGCTGAGTCAACCTTGAGCCGGTGAGACTCGAACTGCCGGCAGCCGGCAGTCAGCAGAAACAGCCTGCAGTACTCCATTCTAACCACTGTGCCACCACGGCTCCTGAACCTAAGAATTATTTATGAAACTGCTTGTTTTGAACTATATCTCAGGATCAGCAGCAGTAGCATCCATATCTGCAAGAGTCATGTGTTTATATAAAGCAGGTTAAATTATATGCTTTGTTTTACTCTCCTTTTTTTAATAAATATAGTTTATAAAAATAAACATTGATTCATTCAGCCTATTGCACTTTATATTTGTGTTAAGCACTAGCATTTAAACAGTTCCAGGGGCTTTTTTTTGTGGGGTGGCAGCTAAAATTCAGACAAGTGTGTGGGTGAAGTTTGCCATCAGAGTTCTGGATTGCAGGATTGGAAAAAGAAAGTGTGTAAGTGCGGCCAACTTAAGCAGGATACATGGGTGTGGATTTATGATTATACACATACAAACAGAAATACTTACAGAGAAACACACACACACACACACACACACACACACACACACACACACACACACACACGACTTTGGATGAATACAAGTTAAATACTTTTACTGAAAAATCCAAAAAATGGTGAAATACAGGAATTAAAAAACTGCAATTATGCCAGAACGCGTGGGAGGGAAAACCATTTTCATCTGTGCATAGCTGTTTATTTTTTGTAATACCCTATTCAGGCAACTAATTAACTTACCTTATTATTAACATTTCTAATTTCCTTTTTTTAATGTCATATTTTTTTTAGCAAAGTAGAGTAAAGAATATAGTACTTTAACTATTAAATGGTCGTTTTTCTTGCGTATTCAGGGACTCTCATCACTGCTGTCGTAAATACATTCTCGCCTAGTGACCTAAAACATAACCTACAAACATGACACAAGATTAGCAGAAGGTAATGGGGACTGCTTCCTTTTCTTTTGAAGCATGGATGCTTGAGCATTTTTGTTTCTTTTTGTAGTAATATTCGTTGCTTCAAGATTGACCAGCCTTCTGCCGGAGATGCCTCTGGAGCCCCAGCAGTGTGGAGCCACGGTTACACTGAAGCATCTGGAGTTAAGAACAAGTAAGCTGTTCAAAATCACTTGCAAGACTTTTAGCCTGACTTTCCCCTTATCAGTATATTCACTTGTGTGGGAGCGGGCACTTCTGTTGGATCTAACTTAACTGTGGCATTGGATGGGCTACTGAGCAACCAGATCTGGAGGGATGATAAATGTAACATTCAAGCCATCTTTGCAGGCAGCAGTGTAAAAAAAATGTAGGGGCGCAAAATAAACAAGCATACCTGTTAAAATAAAAAAATATCTTGATTAGAAAGAGATTTAATCTTACATGGTCACAAATTGTGTGTGCATGTGTGTATAAATGGGAAAGTCGGGGTTGGGGGGAACATTTGGTGGTGTTCCGAAGGCCATGTTGCCACCTCTGCTCTGTCTGTAAACCAGTCTCTATGCCAGGGGTCAGCAACCCACGGCTCTGGAGTCGCATGTGGCTCTTTCTTCCCTCTGCTGTGGCTCCCTGTTGCCGGTCGGCACTACAATTTTGAGAGGAGCTTCTGGTTAGGGTGAGGGGAAGCAGTATGTGCCAGGAGGAGACTCTATGGCAAGGGGCGGGTTTTCCGGTCATCTCCACCATTGATAGGGCTTTCGGTTAGGACTGGTAGAGGAAAAAGGACGCCGCGCTAGGAGGAGACTATGGTGGGGGAACCGGACTTCCGGTCGGCTCCAGAATTGAACGGGGGGCTTTCGGTTAGGACCTTTGTGGCTCTTTGAGTGTTTAAGGTTGCCGACCCCTGCTCTATTCTTTTAGAGCAGGCCATACAAATTTTTGAGAATGAAATGGTGTACTAGACAAGGCCAGATCAATCTAAAAGTGAATTGATCTGATAGATATTTAATTAAGCTTAATATTGACATGGCTTTTCCCTGTATTTATTCATTTTGACCCTCCTGCCCTGCAAAAAAAATAATAAAAAATGTTCTGCAGCCATATTTTGACAATGCCGGAGTGTCAGCTTGTGCATTCCTGTTAGAGGGAGGACCAGTTAAGCTGCTTTGAAGTTCCTTACAACTTGGCACAGCTACCATTCCTCACATTCTTTGCTAGGGAGCTATTTTTAACCCAGGTGGCAAAACTGAGAAATTCCAGGCCTACTGACACCAGCGTCTTTACCTCAAGAGTGCCCCCTTTCTTTCCTAAAAGCTGCGTGGATTATTTAGTCTTCCCGATTACGTTTCCTACACAAGTTAGTATTTCTGACAGCTTTAACAAATATGACTTCCTCAGCATTTCACTATACTCGGGTAAGTCACATGAGGCCACTTTTTTCCTCCCCTACAAATCCAAATTTAAATATGGCAAGCCTTTGAGGATATGTTGTTTTTGAAAAGTGCAGTGAATGACTGAGAGGAGAACAGACTGAGGGGAGACTACTATCCCTCTGTACATTTTCTCTGAGTGCAGAGTGGCGAATTCTTGCATGTGACTGTGTTAACATGAATAAGGAGAGTGTGTCCGGTATGGATATGATACTTTTGAATAGGCGCTGTGAAATTGAACTCCCTGATTTACAAAAGTGAATCTGTTCACTTGAAGCTTTTCTTCATTTTCAGAATGCAGTGGAATCCTTGAGTTGCAGTTCACTGGATATGGTTTGAAAAAAGTCTTAAGTGCAAATTATATATCATTTCTATTTATAATGCTCCATTTTGGGGACTGGTTCCCAAGGTTACATTTGTATTGCTTTGCTATAGTATGGAAATGTAGAGTCCTTGGTGCACTCCAAGCTTGATTATTTTCTTGTGGACATTTTGTTAGCAGACTAAGTAATAATTTTTGTGTTAATCCCCACTTATCTGGGTGCTGATTACTGGTAAGGAATTGTTCTGGTCTTTTTAGCTTTTTTATTGCCTCTTCTGAATGGTATATAAATGTTGTTTATCTCAATGGGCTTGTTGATGGCTGATTTGTCTGAGTTGCAAACTTCCAGCTTGGTCTACGATGCTCACAGTTTCCCAGTAGAAACTATGGTTAAGTCTGTCCATCTGTTGTAAAATTAATGTAACGTACATTCTATAAGGATCTTTATGTCCCAAAATAGGTTTATACATGAGAAAACACACCTTATGGAGTTGCTGCCGAGATGCTAGATTTTGTTGAGAATACACTAGATATTGGGTCGAAGAAAGTGTCCAGTTTAATTGAGCCTTGGAAGCATGCATCTCCCTCAATCCAAAAACCCGCAGATATAGGAGTAAGAAGGCTAGACCTCATGATCAGATATAGAGTTGATAAAAGCTATTAAATTTTTGAGAAAGGATCTCTTTTTCACCCTCTTTGAGGCTATGGTTGATTAGCAATAGCAATAGCACTTAGACTTATATACCGCTTCACAGTGCTTTACAGCCCTCTCTAAGCGGTTTACAGAGTCAGCATATTGCCCTCAACAATCTGAGTCCTCATTTTACCCACCTTGGAAGGATGGAAGGCTGAGTCAACTTTGAGCCAGTGAGATTTGAACTGCCAAATTGCAGACAGCTGGCAGTCAGCAGAAGCAGCCTGCAGAACTGCACTCTAACCACTGCGCTACCATGGCTCTTAAATAATGTCTTTTACAAAATATTTAGAAAAATCTTACAAAATATTGTATAGGTAGTTCTCGACTTACGACCATTTAGCAATGGTTCAAAATTGTAACCGCCTCAGAAAAAATACCTTACAACTTGTACTCGCATTTACAACTATTATACCACTCCTGTAGTCAAGTGATCATCATTCAGGCACTTGGCAAGTAGCTCACATTTGTGATCGTTGCAATGTCTGTGATCATGCGATTCTAATATGTGACTTTTTTGGTGTGTTCATATGATTCACTTAAGGGTCGCTGTAAAATTGGGTCCATAACATAGGACAGAAATTCCAATCCCAATTATGATTTTAAGTCAAGGACTACTTGTATCCCAAACACTGGGACAGGTGAACAGTGCCAAAATTGCATCTAAATTCATGGAGTACAGTATTTTTGTTATGCATGTGCAGAAGACATTATGTTTACACATGTGCGGAAGCAATGACCATTAACCAGATTGTTTTGCCAAACAACAGATTTTTCTCCTTTGAAGGGGGGTCCAAAATCAGAGTTTGCTTTTAATGTCTGCTGAATTGAGATCTTTAAAACTGAGGATTTAATTAAATCAGTGTATTTAGATGCAAAGTAGAGTAAAAAGAAGAGAACTTCCTCTCAAAGTCTTACTTTTGGAAGTTTTCCAGTTTAAGATAGAAGAGTATTTATGTGACAGATGTATATTTGTGTTCATAAATATATGATACCAAGAGTGATTTTCTTCCATCTATCCATCTCTTGGCTAAGGAAGGATCCTTCCACTCTCTCTGCTGAGCCTAATTATTTTCTATGGATTGATATGATCCAGGGGTGAAATTCAAAAATTTTCCCTACCAGTTCTGTGGGCGTGGCTTGGTGGGCGTGGCAGGGGAAGGATACTGCAAAATCTTCAATCACACCCCACTCCAGGGGAAGGATACTGCAAAATCCCCATTTCCTCCCCACTCCTAGGGGAAGGATACTGCAAAATCCTAACCCTAACCCTAACCCTCCCCACTCCTGGGGGAAGGATATTGCAAAATCCCCATTCCCTCCCCACTCCTGGGGGAAGGATACTGCAAAATCCCCATTCCATCCCCACTCTTGGGGGAAGGATACTGCAAAATCTCCATTCCCACCCCACTCCGGGGGAAGGATACTGCAAAATCCCCATTCCATCCCCACTCCTGGGGGAAGAATATTGCAAAATCTCCATTCCCTCCCCACTCCTGGGGGAAGGATACTGCAAAATCCTAACCCTAACCCTAACCCTCCCCACTCCTGGGGGAAGGATACTGCAAAATCTCCATTCCCACCCCACTCTGGGGCCAGCCAGAGGTGGTATTTGCCGGTTCTCTGAACTACTCAAAATTTCCGCTACCGGTTCTCCAGAACCTGCTGAATTTCACCCCTGATATGGTCTCTTAATGCAGTCTCCCCCAAACCCAATCTTGAGGATAACAGATTAGATCTTCTGAGGAGGCACTTGATAGGGAAGACAATATTTCCATCAGTCATGGAAGCTAAAATTTCACATACATGTAAAATTCAAGTAGGCTGTTGTTTGCATCTTATTCTGATTTCACTGTGGTGATTTTGATTGCTTTGTGGTTATCCAGTTTGTGTTACTGAGAGGCATAGGGGGAAGATACAGCAAGTCTTCATGGCATGTTCCTTTCATCGTATCTGTAAGAATATCTATAGTGGAAGTAGTCCTCGACTTAACAACAGTTTGTTTAATCACCGTTCGAAGTTACATCGGCACTGAAAAAGTGACTTATGACCATTTTTCATACGTTGTAGGATCCCCATGGTCATGTGATTTGCATTTGGATGCTTGGCAGCTGACTCACATTTATCCCATTCATGTGATCCCCTTTTGGGACTTTCTGACAAGCAAATTCAGTGGGGAAACCGATTCACTTAACAACCATATTACTAATTTAGCAACTGGAGTGATTCACTTAGTAAATATGGCAAGAAAAGTTCGTAAAATGGGGCCAAACTCAATTAACAAATTTCTCACTTAACAACATAAATTTTGGGCTCAGTTGCGGCCATAAGTCGAGGAGTCAGTCTCAGCCAAGAGGATTAGCTGAGAGGTTAGTCTTCACTGCTTCAGAGTTTTTGCTAAGGGATTTTGTTGCTCAACATGTATAAACTCTCCTTCCTAATGCAGCTAATTAACCATGGTCCCACCAGTATTATTTTATTCTCACTGTGCCAGTCAGAGGCCAATGCTACAAGTAGGAAATAGGTGCACTAGTAGATTCCTACTCATGTTTTCTGGATATTGGCACTGAAACATGCTATCTCAATTACTGGAGAATACCTTGAACCTTCATGGCAATGAAAATGAAATATTGACAGTCTTTAAATTATACATATTCTCTGTTCATTTTATCCTTGTAAATACCTGGGTCTCAGTAGAGGCTGTGTGACATTCGTTGCCTTGGTAGCAAGTTATTCTTGCTTAATGAAATTAACATGTTGCATTAAATAAGAATGTGGCTTGCTTGGTTTTTGGATTAGCTATTTTAGCCATTGAGGTCTGTAGGCAAGGTTTGCAGATTATCTTATGTGAACCTGGCCAGTTGTCCTTTATTCCATACATAATGATTAAGTGAAACAGTGAAATGTGTGAATCAAGCCTATGCAGAGTCCTGCAGTCCAGCCACATCAAGTTCCCTGCTGATTGAAATATTGTCATTTTTTGGATCAAAACCGTGAGCTGTTTTCCTGGGCTCTCCTCATTTGTCATGTCCCCTTTTCTGTAAGAATCTCTTTTGATTGTTTCATCATTGTCTTAATGGCTCTGCTTATCCTCCAAAGAACTATTTTGAGACATTTTTCTCTGGTACAGAAGGAAAGCTAATGGCATGAAGCAAACGAACAAAGAAACCCAAATTAACAAGGATGAATTTGAAAATAAAAGGATACCCATACATTACACACCCAGTGATATTAAAAGTGAACGACTGTAACGGTGGATTTGATTTAAATCAAGTCAATTTAAATCAGGATTTAAATCACTAGTAATAAGGCTTGATTTAAACCAACTTGATTTAAATCATAATTTTTAAAGAGTAACTGTTATCTCTGTCCCGCAGCGTCTCCTCCTCTGACCCGCTGTTGACTCACCAACAGTCCCATTCACTTTAATGGGATGACTGGTGATGCGGCAGTGACACAACAAGGTGAGGGACGTAGCGGGCAGCAGGTGAGTGGATGCCCGCTAACAGGTGCTGCTATGATGGATCTGAAATGACAGGTGCTATTTAAATGTAAGGACTCATTCTTGCTGGTAGTTAGAATCTTTAATAATATTATTTGCAAACAAAATGAAGGTTTCCTATTTAGCTTGGATTCACTGAATGAGTTTACCAAAAATGTAAATAATGCAGAATATACAGCCTCATGCTACATTTCATGCTGAATAAACTAAATTATTAATGTATCTTACATAGAAAACTATCTTTAGATAGATTTTTACTCCAAAAGCATGTTATTAAAATAAATTCGATAAAAATAAAAAAATCCGATTTAAATTTTTAAAAATCCGATTTAAAATTTAAAAATCCGTGTTTTTTTTTAAAATCATCGATTTTTATCCACCCTGGACTATAAAAATATGGCTATGATAACAAGTTAAATGTTCTGTGTTCATTTAAAAAAAACAGAATTCTGGGTCTTTTGTTCCTTATCAAACTGAGCATAATTATATCTTACATTGCATAATTCTGGGTTTGGTAGTCATTAGGAGTGGCAGTGAGTAAAAGAATACATTTGAGCAGTAACCTCTGGCAAGAATATGCAAGGATGAGAAATTTGCCATTGTTTTTTCTTTTAAAACAACAACTCCAAGATTCTGAACTGAATTCTGCATTTCACAAACACGATTTGCATGAACATCGCAGCATGACTTTGAGCTAGTCAATATTTCACTACCCCATCAGGATGTAAGGATAAAAGGAGCAGAGTTCTCCCTATGTGCTACCTCGAATGCCTCAAGAAAAGTCAAGAGACAAATATAATAATCAGGAATACAATTTAAAGAAGTCATGATGGTTGCTGCATTTTTGCTAAGCCCAAAAAAAAAAGAGTTTCCTAGATTGGTGTTTGAGACAAGCTTTTGTGGTGGCATCTCTTCAAATTTGGAAATGTCCTAGTTTATGTGTCATTTTAAACATTTAGTGTTCTGTCACTTGAACTTTTGACATTGGACATAATTTCCTTTTTAATTTTAATAATGCTCTCGATAGTTTCTTGGTACATTTTCATCCTGTGTTTTTGTGTGTTTATTTTGTAATACGTTTTTGTGGAAATTTTCAAATTATATTTCTCCTTAGTCACCTTTCAGTTAGAGAGAAAGTACAAATTATATATTGGATTATTATTTGTGGTATTTTTTTTAAAGGTAGCAGGATAGCAGTAGAAGCCAGCAGGTTCAAATATTAAGTTGACAGATTTGGGGTTTCTATTTTATTTATTTAAGTAAATACATAAATTTTAAAAGAAGACCAACAGTGATATTGGTATCGCAAAGAAAGAAATATCCAAGAAAGTTAATATAGTTTCTATTATTTTTTTCTATTTAAATCTCTTTCCTATTTCCTTCCTATATATTGCCTTATATCAGGTAATTTGCTGAATGGAAAAATAATTGGGTTAACAATCAAGTATAACTGAGCAATCAAGTATAACTGAATTCCATTGAGGCACATCTTGGAAAAATGTGTCTTGTCCTTTATGATTGTAGTGTTTTTGTAATTAAATGAGATGGTGGTTTTCTTTTTGTATATTACGTATTCTTGATATTAACGCCCAATGCTTTTTTTCTGTGTCATGCCCAAAGGAAATTATTAGTTATTCTGCAACAGAAGTACTGCATGGCAAAAAGGCCAGTAGATTGATTACACGTATAATTAGCTTGCTGAGAGAATAGGATATACACTATTTTGCTTCTACGGTAGAATTGTTAAGATGGATTCAAATTTTTCAACAAAGCACTACATTCTCCATCCTCTTTGGATTAAGACCTTTCTTTTCAAAATGAACTCAAGAAATGTGAAAGCTGCTTATGTTAATACCTAGAAAATGTGGGAGTGGAACTTGATGGCACGTCGATGGAGATAGCTTTGTAGAAAATTGCCCAGTCAAAGTTGCCCTCATGCTAAACTGGCTTGGATTGCGCCACACTTTTATTTATTTATTTGTTTGTTTGTTTGTTTGTTTTGACAGACTCTGTGTGGCAGCTCTTTCCGCCAATAACTTCTGTGAGAACAGGGAGGCCCTCTATGGAGTCTTTGATGGGGACCGCAATGTGGAAATACCCTACCTTCTACAATGTACCATGAGTGATATCTTGGCAGAAGAGCTGCAGAAAACCAAGAATGAAGAGGAATACATGATCAACACTTTCATTGTAATGCAGAGGTCAGTTGTATTTGCAAAGTTGGTATTTGTAAAGATAAGCAAGGATCTGTTTTCCAATCCTGAACACGTCCCATTTCTTCTTCTTCAGTCTTTTTGGGGTCCCTTTTCACTTGTTCCTCTGGAGAGTCCGATTTGGATTGGCACAGCATCGTGTGCGTTGGGTGCATACACAGATCCTGCTGGCATATGAGTTTTGACATAAGACAAGAACTGACATTCTTACTTACCATGCCAGCTAGGAAGGGCTTACTGGTGACTCAGACCATTGACATACAGCCTAGAATTCTGCCTGACTGCAGCTTTCAAGAGAAAATCTTTACCTGCGAATGTGTTATTCTTTTAGCAGAGGACACAGATTGAATCCTAGGGTTTTCTTCAGGTCTTCTGTCATTAAACAGAAAGAAAGGCTTTTCAAGAACATGATCTATGTGACTGGGTTAACCTCTTACCCCTTGCTCTCCCTCTCTAACACACTGTTGAAATGATCGCAGTGCCCTGATTTTAGATCTTTTATACCTGCAGACCCTGCAATAGCTCAGCGGTTAAACATGCTGAGCTTGTCAGCTGAGACAAGTTGACAGCCCAGGTTTGAGACCCAAGAGCTGCGCGACGGGATGAGTTCCCGTCATTTGCTCCAGCTCCTGCCCACCAAACAATTTGAAAGCACACAAATGCCAGTAGATAAATAGGTACCACTTCAGTGGGAAAGTAACAGCGTTCCGTGTGCCTTGTATAATCATGCTGCCCACATGGAATCATTCTCAGACAATGCATATCTAAGAAACGGAGATGAGCCTCACCTCTTAGAGTTTGACACGACTTGATAGGGGAAAGCCTTTACCTTTACCTGCAGGTGTTGATATTTGAAGAAGAATATTGTAGCATTAGCTTAGCTCTTACATTACCGTTAAGAAAACTCTTTAACAGAAAGAGCTTGAAAACTGGCCGCTTAGATTACAGGGGTTTCCAACCTTGGCAAGTTTAAGACTTGTGGACTTCAACTCCCAGAATTCCTAAGCAAAGCAAAGCAAAGCAAAGCAAAAAGTAAAGCAAAGCAAAGCAAAGTAGGCTGAGGAACTCTGGGAGTTGAAGTCCACAAGTCTTAAAGTTGCCAAGGTTGGAGACCCCTGTCTTAGAAGATACGTTCATTATTTCCCATGTATCATAAGTGATAGCTAAGGGATTTGCTTGCCACTGAAACATTTCTGCTTACACTTCAGCAAAATTTGGGGGATTGGACTCCAGATCAATGAATCAACACTGTTATTCCCCTTGAAATCATGTTTTTATATTTAACGTTTCACTATAATTAGAGAAGATTAATAATACAGTAAGCTGCATTTAATTTACCAGAGCTAAATTCCAAAAGTGAACTGGACAGAAGCTAGTGACCATTTTGCTAGAAACAATAATGACTTCATTGCTAGATTCCTGCCATTTCTATCTTTTGTTTCGTTGGCATGAAAATGACCTGGCTCTGGTGCTGTGCATACACACATTCAAATGCTATTTGTCACAGCTCTCTTCTTCCATTAACTTACCTAAATTCTCAGATGCAACTCTTTTAAAATATTATGAAAATCCCCCATACATTTCTTCTTGTATACTCCCCTTTTAAAAAAGGAGAGAACAGTCTGTATATAGATATACTGAATGGGATTAATTTTATTTATAGATACATAACTCTGTAGCAGCTCATTTCCACTATTACTCCAGACTGAATAATCAAAAGCAAATTGTTTAAATTATAACCAGATACGGCTTTTGGAAGAAGATAGATGGATTTTTATGCATTATTTATATAGGCTTGACAGTTCTGAGATGATCTGGAACCATCCAATTTTGGAGAAATGTACAGTTGGGAGGATGTAATTAATATGTGAATTTGGACTTAATTGGGATTTCATGAGAGTTTTCTGCAGTCATGTTTATCTGATCCAGTTGGTTTGAAAAGGGAAGGCAAAACTAGAGTGCATTTCTTATTTTTATTTTCTAATAGTTTGCCTATTTAGAAAAGTTCTGGACGAGGGGCATGCAAAACATAAGAAATTTGAACTGTTTCAAATTTGGAACACTCTAGTTCAAGTGTGCCGTTTCAAGCTTGAAACTCTTCCAGAATAATTGAAGTTGCTGTTTTGCGCTCAAACATAATTTTAAATGTCAAAACTATCTCAGTTCAGTGCATTTTGGGCACCCCTATTCTTGAACTATTGGAATGTCAGGTCTTCCATTTTTCTGAGGGGAACTTGCTTTGAGTTCAGTCTTAGGAATGTTGGAAGATACCTTCTATTGAATTGGCCTGTTTGCATACATAGCACAGTGTTGTCTCTGTTCTGTGATCCTCCTAGTTCAGTGATGGCGAACCTTTTTTTGCTCGGGTGCCTAAAGGGCGCGGGCACGCACTATCGTGCCGGCGCGCATGCCCACACCCATAAGGCAATGCCCTCCCCCCACGCATGCGGGCACAACACCCCCCACACTGCCCCCCCACACGCATGCGTGCAGGCCTCACTGAAGCCTCCGGACTTCTGGTAGGCCTGTTGGGCCTTTTTCCGCCATCCACAGGCTCCAGAGGCTTTCCTGAAGCCTGGGGAGGGCAAAAAATGGCCCAACGGGCCTACCGGAAGTTTGTTTCTGAACTTCCGGTAGGCCCCTTGGGTCCGTTTTTCGCCATCCACAGGCTCCGGAGGCTTTCCTGAAGCCTGGGGAGGGCAAAAACAGGCCTCCCCCTGCCCTCCGGAAGGCCGAAAATCAGCTGGGCAGCGTGCACATGCATGCTGTAGCTGACATAGGGCAACGCCTCGCGTGCCCTCAGATATGGCTCCGCGTGCCACCTGTGGCACGCATGCCATAGGTTCGCCATCACGGTCCTAGTTGGAGGGCACCAGAATGGCTTTGATTCTCTGGGGGTTCTGATGAAGGGTTCCTATTTCTTTCTAATGTAGTCATTTAACTGGGAAGGTCAGGAAACCAATCAAGGAGCCACACAAACTGTACCAATAAACTGTAAAAGTAATCTTCAACACCTACTGACTTCATAAACATATTGGCAAGAATATATCCCCTTTCTGGATATTTAAAAAAATTCCAATTGAGCCTACAGCCCTAGTATGTCCTGGTTGTCCCCAATCTGGTTACTAATAAGGTCCAGTACTGCTGAGCTTTTGAAAATCAGCCAAGGTCAACTACTGCTACCATCTGGCTGAGCACTAAACTATGAACAGTCAAAATTCCATCAGCAGCTCTAATAGAATGCATCAAATTTCAGTTGTAGATGTCTTAATTGCTTTCTGTGTATGAATTCCTCACTTTTTCTGCTGAATCTTGAAAGTAAGTGTGTGTGTTGACCTTAATTCTATATGCGTGGTCATTGCTTCTCACTGTTTAACCTCTTAATGTTGTTTTCTTGAAATTCCAGGAAGCTTGGAACTGCTGGGCAGAAACTCGGAGGCTCTGCTGTCCTTTGCCACATCAAACATGACCCATTAGATCCAGTTGGATGCTTCACATTATCCTCAGCAAATGTGGGAAAGTGCCAATCCGTTCTCTGCAGGAATGGGAAGCCTCTGCCTTTGTCTAGGTCTTACATGATGAACTGTGAGGAAGAGCTAAGGAGGATCAAGCAGCACAAGGCCATTATTACAGAAGTAAGACACTGGGTTGTCAGACCCGGAGAGGGTGACGGAGGGAGGGATCAGGGTAATAAAATCAGGTGCTTCTTTGCAAATCTGTTTCAGAACCCTGCCAATAAGGCAGAATTTCCTTCTGACATCTTGCCCACATTCTTATGATTAATGACTGTAACTATGATTTATGATCTATGACCTATCACTTTGTTGTTTTTACGTACATTGAGCATTCTATTCTATTCTATACCCATCCCCATCCCAAATTTTTATAAATGCATGTATGCAAATAGATAACTATCTATAATTTAGATTTATAAGGACACTTCAATTCAAAAGTGACTCTGCACAGCATATACCGAAAAACCAGAATAGAATAGAATAGAATAGAATAGAATAGAATAGAATAGAATAGAATAGAATAGAATAGAATAGAATAGAATAGAATAGAATAGAAATTTTTATTGGCCAAGTGTGATTGGACACACAAGGAATTTGTCTTGGTGCATATGCTCTCGGTGTACATAAAAGAAAAGATACGTTCATCAAGAATCATAAGGTACAACACTTACTGTATTTTTCGGAGTATAAGACGCACCTTTTTATCCCCAAAAAGAGGGTGAAAACTTGGGTGCGTCTTATACACAGAATGCAGCCCCACCCACCCAGCCACCCCCACCCGTTGGCCTCTGTCTTCCAGCAATTTACCTGCTTGCAGGAAAGAGGGAAGAGCCTGCAAAGCCAAGCAAGTCAGTAGCAGTTTCCCGATCTACAGCTGATTAGGTTTGCCACGTGGAAAAATGAAAGTGAAACTAACTACAAAGGCAAATAGCTGGCAGAGACAGGGAGATTTTTATTTTTTGCTGAACTGGATGGAAGGGGTTAAGTAAATAACTAAATGTCTGTAGAATGTTCAAATTATTAGACTTACTTTTTAAAGACTGCTTTATTATTGTTCTAGAGCCAGGGATCTCCAACTTTGGCAACTTTAAGACTTGTGGACTTCAACTCCCAGAATTCCACAGCCAGCTTTGTTAGCTTTGCTGGCTGTGGAATTCTGGGAGTTGAAGTCCACAAGTCTTAAAGTTGCCAACGTTGGAGATCCCTGTAAATCTAGACAACTTTACAAAATAAAGAAGCTTTTTAAAATAAATGCTTGCTCTGAAGAGGCCCAGTGCTATTGTATCTTTTTTTAAATAATAGAGAATAATGTATACTTCCAGAAATTTTAATTAATTTTAACAGCTCTGTACAAGTATAGTATGAAATGTAACAGTATCCTGTTTAGTATTAGAGTTTAGTTACCTTGGAGTAGATCTATTTAAATAATTGGGAAGAGTTAGTGTGACTACATTTAAGAAAACTTTCTGGCATAATGTACATTTCTCCAATTCTTTGCTATTTCTATGAGTCAAGCACACATGCACAGAAATACACAGCAAACAGTGTATATCATCTGTGCTGTTTGCTGTTTGGCAAATTGCTTGGAGGCAGAGGCCTTTTCCCCTTGTTTTCCTCCCCCAAAACTAAGGTGCGTCTTATACTTTGGTGCGTCTTATAGTCCGAAAAATACGGTAATGATAGTCCGGGTACAAATAAGCAATCAATCATATTAGGAACCAGTCAATATAAATTGTAAGGATACAAGCAGCAAAGTTACAGTCATTAGTGGGAGGAGATGGGTGATGGGAACGATGAGAAGATTAATAGTAGTGCAGACTTAGTAAATAGTTTGACAGTGTTGAGGGAATTATTTGTTTAGCAGAGTGATGCCGTTCGGGGAAAAACTGTTCTTGTGTCTAGTTGTTCTGGTGTGCAGTGCTCTATAGCGTCATTTTGAGAGTAGGAGTTGAAACAGTTTGTGTCCAGGATGTGAGGGGTGTGTAAATATTTTTCACAGCCCTCTTTTTGACTTGTATAGTATGCAGGTCCTCAATGGAAGGTTTTTAAAAAGACATATAATGTCTTTTTAAAAACGGACAAAATTGAACAGAGAAGAAACCTGACATAAGAGAGAAAACATATATCACAATCCCTCATGAAATATGCATCTAGTAGCTTTACCATCAAACTATCCCAAAGTTTAGAGAAAAGTCAAGATCATTGGGAGGCCATCCTAAAAGAAATATGAGGCAAATTTTCCTAAAATGCTGTTATGGACAGTCACTACAATGCCAATAATATTAATTAATATCAGAGGTATCCTTCCCAAACCAAAGGTACTTTCTTCAGTTTGCACATTTCCACTGGTTTAACATTTTTTAAAATCAAAGCATGTAGAGGTATGAAATACAAGATATTTCCTTCAGTTTTACTTTCCTCTTTCCCCATCCCTACTTCCTTTTTCATGTTTGATCCAGTCTTTAAATGAATACAGGATGTTAAAAATTCCCTCATTTCGTTTCAAGTCAAACCAAGCCAGAACTTGAGAATATGAATACTGCTTATTTTAATTTTTTAAAAAACAAATGTTTTTCCTTTCTGATATTAATCTTTTTTTTTCCCTGAGGGGAAGTAATATATCTGAAAAAGACATGTAATTGGGGCATGTGAAAACAGTTTTTCTTGCGAGCAATTTCCTGAAAACAAACAAGAGTCCAGGCATAATTCATTTCCTCTTCCAACCTACATGATTACAGTAAATCTGCATTTTCTAAGCCTAGAAATAGGATTTTGGTATGGTAGGGCTGTAGAAAAGAAACCCACAACTTGTTAATTTTTCCTTCTTTTAATGCTATGCAGTGCAGAAGCCACATGTACAGGGAATAGTGTGTTAAGAGTTATTGGATGCCGAGTATCAGTTGCCATTGCAGGTAGTCCTTGACTTACAACAGTTCCTTTAGTGACCGTTTGAAGTTACAACAGATTGAAAAAAGCGACTTATGAACATTTTTCACACTTAGCACTATTGTAGCATCCCCACGCTCACGTGATCAAAATTCACACACTTGGCAACTGATTCATTTTATGACATTTGTAGTGTCCTGAGGTTATGCGATCAAATTTTTCAAAGCAAAGTCTTAGATTCACTTAACAACCGTGTTACCTAACTTAACAACTCCAGTGATTCACTTAACAACTGTGACAAGAGAGGTCATAAAATGTGGCAAAACTCACTTGACAACTGTTTTGGTTAGTCACAGAAATTTTGGGTTCAGTTGTGGTCGTTGAGTCAATCACTACCTGTAGTGTCCTTAATTCCTGCTTCGGTAAGCAGTCCGCTGCTTTATTTCATGTAGCTGACATTGCCACTTTTTCTCACCAGCTACAGTTCTGTGAAAAAAAAATACCCACTTCTAAGTCATCTGGATTTTTGCATCTCTTTGCCACTGAATGTTATCAGACCTTCACAGGGGCAGGTTCCTAATTTTTTTACTACCACTCTGTGGGTATGGCTTATTTTGTGGGTGTGGCTTGCCAGCCATGTGACCGGGTGGGCGTGGGCCTTGGGAGCTTGGCAGCGGCCGGAGAAGTGGAGGGGGGGCATTGCCCACCCGCAACGCAGCCCCCCGAGACGGGTGCAGCAAGACCGCGGCAGCAGTTCTTCTAGGAGGCTCCGTCCGGCCTGAATGCTTCTCCCCATTCGATGATCCTAGGCTCCTGCCGCTCGTTCCCCCTCCCCTCAGCAGCTCGAGAAGCCTCGAACGTGCGAAAATGTCTGGGATCATCACCGCGCGTTCGTGGCTTCTCGGACTGCTGAAGGGAGGGGAACTGAGATAGGTCCTGCCGCCCATTCCCCCTCCCCTCAGCAGCTCGAGAAGCCTCAAACGTGCAAAAATGCCTAGGATTATCACCGCGCATTCATGGCTTCTCAGACTGCTGAAGGGAGGGGAACTGAGATAGGTCCTGCCGCCCATTCTTTCAGTGTCTCACGCGCTCCCTCAGCCATCCTCCCCTGCTTGGACTCACTGTGGGGTAGGAAGGCAGTGCATGCGCAGTGCCGGAAGCTTGGCTTCTGGGCATGTGCAGAAGAAAATTTTAAAAACAATTTAATTTTTTTTTAATGGCAGCGCCCAGGCAACGGCAACCGACCGCACCGGTACTGTGACGTCACCAGTGGACCGCTACCGGTGCTATAGAGTGGACCGCACTGGTAGGAACCCACCACTGGAGCTTCACAATCACATAGGGCTTCCTACTAACATAGAAAGGGACTTCTTCAGAAGAGAAGAAGAAATCACCCCATAATATTTATATCATTAATGATATCATCCAACATGTGGGGTGCCAGAGTCTAAAATCCATCCAATTAAAGGGATAACTAGGGCCAGTTATGTGAGTACGTCAGTAAACAATAAGAGTTGAAGTATATACGGTATCAACTTTGACTTCCTTCATCACAATGAAGTTCTTCTTATGTGGATTCCAGAGACATGTCATGCCCCTAAAGAGACATTTCCGAAGGCTTCATTTTCCAACATCATCTGTAAAGCTCCAGAACCAGTCAGTGTCATATTCATGAAATGGAGATGATTTAGGGCAGTAGCAAATCTTACCAAGAGTGGCTATCCTGGAAAAAAAATCATTCCAAGATCTCAGCATAAAGTTGTCCAGGAAGTCACAGAGAGAACTTCTGAACAACGTTCAGGAATCTGCTTGCTTCTCTAGCCATGGCTAGAGTGTTTAGAAAAGTAGCAGGCAAAATGGAATTTGTGTGAAAGTAGCAAGGCAAATACCAGAACGTTGATGCTCATTTCTAGATTGCCACAAACCACTAAGACCTCCGTTGAAATATTTTACAGAAATATGTGGAAATCAGTGGTTGAATGATTGGTGTTATGTTTCATAGAAACCAAGCTTTACATTCTGATTGATTGAGCGATCTACCTTCTGAGTCTCGACACACTCTAGGTCCGTGATGGCAAACCTATGGCACGTGTGCCAGAGGTGGCACGCAGAGCCCTCTCTGTGGCCACGCGTGCTGTCGCCAGCTGCTCTTCCGGGTTCTGACGTGCACATGCACGCCAGCCAGCTTGTCCGGCGCACATGCGCATCGGCCAGCTGCTCTCTTCCGGGTTCCGGCACGCACATGTGTGCCGGCCAGCTGGTCTTCGCGCGAACACTCGGGGCTGAAAAGGTTAACCATCACTGCTCTAGGTTGTATATATCAGTAGGATTCAGAAGAAGCGATAATATTCAACGACAGAGACGCAAACATTCAAAAAATGCAGAAGTGGTAAATAATTTCAGTGGTGGTCAAACTGGTCGGTGGGCCAATTGTGGATTGCTGTTTTCCCACAAGCCGCCTGGCAGCAGGTAACAAGTAGAAGTTTGTGATACATTAAAAAAAAATGTTTGAAGCTCAGAAAAGGTCTTGTTCAAACTCAGAACATTTCCAGAGGAATTGAACAACATTGGAACATTTTTGGTAAAGTTGGAATAATCCATGAAAAGTAGAAGTGTCCAACCTTTTAAGGTGTCCAACCTTTTTGAAGACTTGCAGACTTCACAAGATGGCTGGCTGGGGAATTCTGGGAGTTAAAGTACACAAGTCTTAAAATTGCCAAAGTTGGACAGGCTGTTGAGGTCAGAATGTTTTGAATTTGAAAGGTTTTGCATACTTCAAATGTGAAAGATCTGCAGAGAGAAAGTAGTGCAGAAAAGCCCCATAGTTTTAATCTGCCCACTATCGGTCACGGTGCAGATCTGTTACTTTTCTATTGCTGTTAGTTATAGAAATTCAACATCATGTCTCAAAAGTGTCAGGAAGGGAGATATGATAAGGTTCCCTTCCCCCTTAACTACTTCCAACAAAAATCACTTCCTGCTGTTAGACTGACATTGATGGTCCATTCTGAAGTCACAGAGCTCCTCTCTGCCTCTTTTAAAATTATTGGACATCCTAGACATTGCAAATACTATATTTCACTTGGATGAGTTGTCAGTGGACCAGAATGATAACCCACTACCCAGAAGTACTAGCAGCTTGGATTGATTCTAAATCTAACTCTTTACTCAAATCTTATCCCTCCTCTCCCCCAAGTAAGAGCTGCTATTTAGCTCTTAAAACAACATTAAGCAATTAACATATTTTTGTCCCTTCCTTCTAGGATGGCAAAGTGAATGGTGTAACAGACTCAACAAGGATTTTGGGATATACTTTTCTTCACCCAAGTGTTGTTCCACGCCCCCACGTACAGTCCATTACTTTGACTTCTCAGGATGAATTCTTCATTCTGGGCAGCAAAGGCCTGTGGGATAGTCTCTCCATCGACGAAGCTGTGGAGGCTGTCAGGAACGTGCCCGATGCCCTTGGAGCTGCCAAGAAACTTTGCACGTTGGCTCAGAGCTATGGCTGCAACGATAGCCTCAGTGCCGTGGTGGTTCAGCTCAACGTAACGGAGGATAGCTTCTGCTGCTGTGAGTTAAACGGCATCCCTCCTCCCAGCCCGGGCAGCTTCCCTCAGTCCGTCAACGTAGTAATCAAAGATAAGCCTTCTGATGCTTTGGGGATGCCTTCATCGAGCAGCGGCATGGCCTCTGAGATCAGCAGCGAGATCTCCACTTCCGAAATGAGCAGCGAGGTTGGATCCACGGCCTCCGACGAGCCACCTCAGGTAACCATGAACGAAAACAGCCCCGCTTACCCTAATGAACAGCGCTGTATGCTCCACCCAGTTTGCCTCTCCAACTCCTTCCAAAGGCAGCTGTCCAGCGCTACGTTTTCCAGCGCCTTTTCAGACAATGGCCTTGACAGCGACGACGAGGAGCCAATCGAAGGGGTCTTTTCTAATGGCAGCAGAGTCGAAGTGGAAGTGGACATCCACTGCGGTCGGGCAAAGGAGAAGCAGATGGCGCTGCAGGCCCCGGTGGAAGTCACCGACGAAGGCATCGTCATCAGTGCGAATGAAGAAGACCTGTGCCTCCTTCGGAAGGCCGACGCTTCTGCCACTGGCACGATTGGGCGCCGCCGAGGCAACGGCTCAGTGGCTCCTCAGGAGAGGAGCCACAACCTAATTGAAGTAGCAGCTGATGCGCCACTCAGGAAGACGGGGGGCTATTTTGCTGCTCCGGCTCAGCCAGATCCAGATGATCAGTTCATCATCCCACCAGAGCTTGAGGAGGAGGTGAAGGAGATAATGAAGCAACATCATGAGCAGCAACAACAGCAGCAACAGCAACAACAACAGCAGCAGCAGCAGCAACAACAGCAGCAGCAGCAACAACGTCAATATCAGCTGGACCAACTGCCCGATTATTACGACACGCCACTATGACGGAGCTTTGGGAAACAAGCTAACAAGACATTAAGAGCTGGAAGCTCCTTAGGTTTGTATTACACTAATGAGGTGAGGAAGGAAGGAAGCTTTTGTTCCACTTTCTCTTCCAGATCCTTCCCTTTAACTGAGAAGTGCAGCGGCTTCTTGGTTGTTAGCTGCAATGATCACCAACTTTTTTTCTTCCCTTTTTTCTAGTGATGCTTCACTGGTTAGAAATTAATCTAGTTTAACCCTTCCCCTTCCTTAACATATCAAATGTGTACAAAACAAAGTGGAGAAAAATTAAAATGCAAAAGGTTTAATATATTACAAAGAAACTGATGATGACGTTGATGTAATATTTTTTAAAATTGTTCTTTTTTTTCTTTCCTTTGTCTGTTTGGAAAACAGGGCAGTATTGCCAGTGCTAAATGATTAAGTAATATTGTAATACTGTTATTTCTTTGAGAGAAAAAAAAAGGCTTTTTTGGTCTTGAAAATGGATAGACATTTGTAGAATTATGGAGACTAACTCCTAGGAGTTGCTTTTACTCTTTCAGGTGACTTTAAGTCACTGAGACTCACTAATTTTCTCTGAGAGAACAGCTGATTGGGAAATTCCTGTAAATAACTCAGTGTTGTATAGTGATGCTTCACATGTTTTTGTAGACCTGGCAGGAGGGCACAACCTAATAAACTGACATTTGCCCACACACACACACACACACATACACCTGTTTCCATTTACACCCGGGAGCTTCCGCATGTATGTCAAAGCTACCATCAATGCCACCAAATTGGGAGGGCAAGAAAATCCTATCAACGTAGAACCCTCTGAGCAGGTGAAGGTGATGAAATGTGTGAGGCCCTGATGACCTACTGTGTCTGTACCACCATGTCCGGTTGCCATTTGATTTGGCTGGGCCCAAGTCAGCAGGGGGGGGGGACTATGTTCTCATGTGAAGTTGCCCACAAATGATGACATTTTTGGATTCCGGTCCATACAAAATTAGCAGGAGCAGCTGTAACAAGCTGGGTAGACTTCACTGGGCTACACAGGTCCTTGTGTTAATTTTTTTTTCCAGTCTTCACCATTAACTTTTTTGGCACATTTTTGTGTGTTCCTCCCTGCTGCCACAACCAGCATGATTGTATAGGTTCATTTACTGTAGATCATTTACATACCAAGAGTTATATTAAAGAAGAATGCACAAATGAACATGTCATAATTTTTGTTATAATAAATATAAAATTTACAAATATTTGCTGCCTTCTAGTATGTCTATACAAACACACATGTGCATGTATATAATCTTCAGTCTTCACAGTGAAAAGTTCAGGTTCTTACATTTTTTATTACAATAGTTGTTGATAAACTAAACTAACATTACCCTATCCTCAATATTAAATGTCAGAGTGTGCACAGTGTGACTACTATTTTGAGATAACCCAGGAGCAAAGTACAGTACACAGAGGTTTGTCTTTTAAACAGTGGTTTATATACAAGACTTCTATATACATATATACACGTTGTAGGCACATACCAGGCAAGCAATCAATCTTCAACTCTACACTGAGAACTACAATGCAGATAGAACACGAGAAGAGAGATACGCAAGGAGAGAGATGTCCTCACATGGTCTCCCTTATATAGACAGCTTCTTAAAGTGGCAGTAACCCTGCTGACTCATTCTCATTGCATCAGCATTTCAGTTTATAGCCTTACATCAGCTGGTCAGCTATTAAATCATCATTACTCTGACATTAAAGAATCCCCATATTGGAGTGAAGGAAAGATACTCTATCTTATTTCAAGATTGAAGAAGATAATATTTGGCTATCAAGAAGAAATTGTGGAAATTGCTATGTTGCCAGCAAACTGGAAGTACAAGAATAAATGTTGAAAGGTTTGAGTTCAAAGCTGCACTGAGCCACAAAGCTCATTATATGATCTTGGGCCAGTTGGTAGCATTTAACACACAAGTTCTAACTGAGAATAAATGGGTCAGGAGCCTTGAGCTTCTTGGAATAAAAACGGAGTATAAACAAAATTAAGTTGTGGAAAGGACATTTAGTTGCATGGGAAGAATTGAATTAAAGTAGACTTTTTTTCAACGTTGTGCTCAACATCCAGTTTTACTTTGTTTCCAACTTTGTCATTTGCGATACACGAGATAATGGAATAAGCCTAGAAATTTGGAGTGCCAGGGAGGAATCAAGGCATGTTATAAAAAGCAGAAGGAGATACCAGTTTTCCATGGTGTGGAAGAAGACTCTAGTTAGTCGAATTGAGTGGTCAGTGGAAGTAATGCATGTAACACAAAATGAACCCAATTATCTACAGTATTAGAAAAAAACAATATTTTGGGGGGGAAATACTACTCTTTTGCATTCCGTAGGGTTCTGAGTAAAATATGGGAGGTTCCTTAAAAGGTAGCCCAAAAATATTGGTTGGCCTTCTAATTTACTTCCATTTCAGTATACATCTTATATATTGACCCGTGTTTGTCGTCGTGAGGGTAGATAATGCGTCTTCCCCTATTGACTGCTTTTTTAGAAGATTCCCTGGGAAGGTTCCAAATGGCAATCGGGTAACCCCAGGACATTGCAATTATTCTAAATACATGCCAGTTGCCAAGCGCCGGACTTTTGATCATGTGTATCGCCGCAGCAGTCATAAGTGCAAGGACGGGTTGTAAGTCCCTTTAACCAGCTCAATGGTAATTCTGAAACAAATGGCCACGTCAAAGACTTCCTGTATTAGGGAGACTCTTGATAGACACGGATTCCCATCCATTCTTATAATAATATAATAATAACAGAGTTGGAAGGGACCTTGGAGGTCTTCTAGTCCAACCCCCTGCTTAGGCAGGAAACCCTACACCACTTCAGACAAATGGTTATCCAACATCTTCTTTAAAACTTCCAGTGTTGGAGCATTCACAACTTCTGGAGGCAAGCTGTTCCACGGATTAATTGTTTTAACTGTCAGGAAATTCCCAAGTTGCTTCTCTCCTTGATTAGTTTCCACCCATTGCTTCTTGTTCTACCCTCAGGTGCTTTGGAGAATAGTTTGACTCCCTCTTCTTTGTGGCAACCCCTGAGATATTGGAACGCTGCTATCATGTCTCCCCTGATCCTTCTTTTCATTAAACTAGACATACCCAGTTCCTGCAACTGTTCTTCATATGTTTTAGCCGCCTGTCCCCTAATCATCTTTGCTGCTCTTCTCTGCACTCTTTCTAGAGTCTCAATATCCTTTTTACATCGTGGCATTCTTGGTTCATTCCTTACCATAGAATGGAGATCAGACTGGCCCATTCCTTGTGGATGAGTTGTGGGAGCTCTTACATGGGAGGAATGGTCCCATGATTGTCTTGCTTTCTTTCTCAAAAACATTTTAAACCATCCATCAAAATTCTTTTTAGCTGCCTCCAAGGGTTGTGGCTCTTTTATTAAAAAAAAGGTCCCAATCTCACTGGATAGGCAAGTAGGAATTCTTGTTAGGGAATGGAAACGTCGTGTGGCGGAATGGCTCCGGGCTCAGTCCTCTCCAATTTTCTTCATCGTTCATACGAAGCTCCGGGGCAGGTCATCTTGTCAGTTTGCGTAGCGATATTGTCAATCTAAAAATAAAACCCTACCTGCTATTACAAAACCACAAGCTACGGCGTTTGGCGAAGCATTTGACATCCCTGTTCTCTTGTTGCACAAAGAGAAGCAGATCCGCAGTGACTCATTCCAAAGATTAAGCTGATTCTGTTTAGCACATTGTCATGGCCAAAAAAAAACCCCAAAAACATAAACTTATCTTCTCTTCATCTCCTGTGGGGGAATAGTTTCCATGCAATATGTAACATGTTTGGATTAAAATTAAAATTCCCTAGAAAATCTTGGGCTTAAAATTGATTCTCCTTGGGATTGTTAAAGCACATGGTCCTTTAAGTCATACATGAATTCCTGTCCCCTGCTCAATTTCTCTCCCCCCCCCCACTCTTTCACATTTTTTCCTTTTATCCTCCTTTTCACTTTCCCTCTTGTCTCCTCTCTTTTTTTCCTGTTGTTTTCCTCCCTTTGTATTCTATCCAATCCAACAGAATGCTAGAATGAAATGATGTAACGGAGCTTGGCCATTCGCTAAAGAACCACTTTTATTTAATGATTTCAGTGATTTGCTTAATGACCATGGCCAAAAAAGGGTTGTAAACTCAGGCACAACTCATTTAACAACCATGGCTTAGAGATTCTGGACCCAATTGTGGTTGTTAAGTGCTACCTGTATCACCTGCTTTAATAGAAACACAAAAGCAAAAAGTTGAAGGTGTAACTTCTTTTTGTATTCTATTGCATTGAAAAAAAGTCAGAAGTCACTGCTTTTTTTCTTTCTAGATATTTGCACTGTTTCCCTTTTCTATTGTCCTTTTCTGATTTTTGTTCCTCTTCCTATTTTATATTATAATAAACTTAATTAAATTTTGCAAAAACAAAAACAAAAAAAACCACACCACCTCCAGTCCACTAATGTTGGAACTTACAATTTCCCACTCTGAAACTTCAAAGTTGAAATGTTTTGCACAATAGTACAGTAAACCCTGCCATGCCAAACATGATGCACGATTGTTCAATTGAATGACAACTTCCTGTAGCCCCAGCTGGAAATTGAGTGGATGATCACATGCAATGAGATCTTCAAAATACCGTTTCTCCCAAAATAAAGACATCCCTTGATAATTGAATGAGCCGAGGTGCCGCAGCGGTTAGAGGCAGGTACTGCAGGCCACTTTAGCTGACTGTGATCCGCAGGTCAGCGGTTCAAATCTCACCGGCTCAAGGTTGACTCAGCCTTCCATCCTTCCGAGGTAGGTAAAATGAAGACCCAGATTGTTGGGGGCAATATAAATATACATTGCTTACTGGTGTAAACTGCTTAGAGCAGTGTTTTTCAACCACTGTGCCGCGGCACACTAGTGTGCCGTGACATAGTGTAAGGTGTGCCATGGGAAAAACACCCGCTGGGTGTTTTTGCTGCGGGACATCTCTGTGTCCCGAAAGTTGCTTTCGGGACACAGAGATGCCTCTATTAAGTCCCTGCGGCCCCGCATTTACTTTAAAACGCGGGGACCGCCGGGAGGTAGCACACGCAGGGACGTCACTGACGTCCCATGCGTGCGCCCATAGCAACAATCGCGGAGGACCGGAGCAGCGAGGAGGACATGCGCTGTCAACTTGGTAAGTGTTACCAGCGGCGCGTCTCCTTCGGTGTTCCGAGCACCAAAGTGGGGCAGTACACAGGCATACAGCCTTCAGTAATACACTGCAGTGTTTTTCAACCACTGTGCCGTGGCACACTAGTGTGCCGTGACATAGTGTAAGGTGTGCCGTGGGAAAAACACCCGCCGGGTGTTTTTGCTGCGGGACATCTCTGTGTCCCGAAAGTTGCTTTCGGGACACAGAGATGCCTCTATTAAGTCCCTGCGGCCCCGCATTTACTTTAAAACGCGGGGACCGCCGGGAGGTAGCGCACGCAGGGACGTCACTGACGTCCCATGCGTGCGCCCATAGCAACAATCGCGGAGGACCGGAGCAGCGAGGAGGACATGCGCTGTCAACTTGGTAAGTGTTACCAGCGGCGCGTCTCCTTTGGTGTTCCGAGCACCGAAGTGGGGCAGTACACAGGCATACAGCCTTCAGTAATATACTGTATGGCTGAAGGCTGTATGTCTGTGGGGGAACTATACTGGACCTAATGTGGGGGGACTATACTGGACCTAATGTGGGGGGACTATACTGGGCCTAATGTGGGGGGACTATACTGGGCCTAATGTGGGGGACTATACTGGACCTAATGTGGGGGAACTACAACCTAATGTGGGGGTAACTATGCTGCCAACCTAATGTGGGGGAAAATAAGATATATGCAAGATAAGATATATGCAGTGTGCATAGGAATTTGTTCATAGTTTTTTTTTAACTATAGTCCGGCCCTCCAACGGTCTGAGGGACCGTGAACTGGCCCCCTGTTTAAAGAGGAGACAAGTGCAGTAAGTACTGAGTGACAGTGAGACAGGAGCAGATACTGCAGTGATGGACAAGTTTTTGAAAAGGAAAGAACTGGACTCTGAACAAAATTCGCAGCCAGATGAGAGCCCAAGTATGAGTGGGGATCAAAAGAAAGCAAAGATGGTTAGCTCAAGCAAATTCTCTGGCACAAGGCAATATAGCGAAAGCTATATTTCATTTGGATTTACTTTCACTGGAGATGCAAAGAAACCAACTCCACTGTGCGTGGTGTGTGGTGAAAAGCTATCTAACAGTGCTATGGTCCCAAGTAAACTTAAACGCCATCTCCAAACGAAACACCCTTCGCTTCAAAATAAGAATGCGCACTATTTTGTTCGCCTGCGTGAAAACACGGAGAAACAGGCAACTTTCATGAGAAAAACCACAAAGGTAAATGAAAGAGCTCTTAAAGCTAGCTATCAAGTTGCTGAACTTATAGCCAAGTCAAAAAAAGTCGCACACTGTGGCAGAGACATTAATACTTCCCGCCTGCAAAGCTATTGTAGAGGAGATGCTAGGACCTGAAGCAGCTAAGGAAATAGCCAAAGTCCCACTCTCAGACAACACAATTTCCAGACGTATTAATGACATGTCTGCAGACATCGAAAGTGTGGTTTTGGAAAAGATCTGTTGGAATATTCATGACTGGGAGAGCCATGTGATTGAGTCAGCCAATCAGGCTGAAGTGTTAATTGAGCATGTCCAAAAACTTAGCAAGAAGAAGGGCGTGGTTTACTCTGTCCACCATTAAAGCTTGCTGTGAAAACACCTCAACATGTGATCTGAAACAAAGTGTGGTATTGTTAATGTTTTATTCTACTTATAAAGAAGTTATTTGAATCAGCAAAATGCAGTTATCTTCTGAAGCTTCTGATTTATTGCGTAACTCTGACAGGTTATGGGCCCAGAAATCGCTCAAGAAGTAAAGTTAAAACTGCATTGTAATTTAAAGCTGATAAGAAGCTGTCTGTGTTGTTAAAGGAACAGGCAGAGAAGAAAAATAAAGCAGGATGGCTGCTGCTATGGAATTTAAAGACAGTCCAATACCTAAATTGGGGAAGAAAAATTATTTAATTTGGGCTGCAAAAATTGAATGTTTTTTGAAAGCAAAAGAATTATGGGACATAGTAGCAGACCCCCCGCAAGTGCTTGGAGCAGCAGATCAAAAGGCTCATGACAAAGCTATGGCTTATATTCTCTTAAGTCTGGGGGATGATCAATTCTTAAATGTAGCTGAATTAAAGTCTGCAAAAGAAATATGGCAGAAATTGAGAGCAGTACATGTCAATGTTTCTGCGTGTAATGTGGTCCAATTTTCAAGAAAGCTTTTCAGAATGAGTTTGCAGACAGGAGATTCTATGGAAGATCATTTAATGAAAATGCAGTCTAATTTTCTAGAATTGGAGCAACGTGGAGTAAAGTTTCCAGAGTCCCAGAAAGTTTTATTAGTGTTAAACAGTTTGGATCAGAGCTGGGAGACTGTATCAGCTATTTTTGAAAGTAAGCCAGAAGCAGATTTGAATTTGGAGGCTTTGAAATCATGTTTATTGAATGAATATGAGAAAAGGCTTTTCAGCCATGCTGATGGAAAATTCCACAGGCGGGGGCCCAACAAGGAGTACAGTGGAAACTTACAGCAAGTCTCCAGCAAAATTTTCCACAGGCTGCCTATCTCTAGCAACAGCCGAGGTGTCTGCAGACAAGAGGAGAGCAGAGGCAGGAGAGATCAAGTTACACAGCAACAATTCTGCAAGCAAGATAAAAAAGCATGTTTCATTTGTGGAGAGACAAATCATCTGCAGAAAAGCTGTGCACAGAGAAGAAATATGCAAGACAAGAGACATTATTTGCAAGGACAGATTGCAGTTGCAAAAGTTTGTTATAATAACAATAGAGACAAATGGTTGATTGACAGTGGGGCTAGTCAAACAATTGTTAATAATTCTGACTTATTTTCCAGATTTTTCCCAGGAAACCATGAAGAAGTGGCCTTAGCCAATGGTCAAAAGGCTAAAATCATTGGAAGAGGCAATGTGCAAATTCCATATTTGGAATCCAGGTTTACTGATGTGTTATGTGTACCTGAAATGGAACATAATTTGTTAAGTGTGTCTAGTTTAGACAAGCAAGGTTATGAAACCACATTTGTTAATGGGAAGTGTCTCATCCAAAGAAATGGGAATGTTTGTGCACAGGGCATAAAAGAGGATAATCTTTATGTATTGCAGGGAGAAAAGGTGCCACATTGTTCCCAGATATTTAAAAATGTAGCAGAACACAATTCGTGTGTTCATCTTCTGCACAGACGACTTGGTCATGCTAATTTTAAGGTTGTTCAACAAATGAAAGAATTTGCAGAAGGATTAGATTTGAAGGGATGTAAGGCATATTTGGATTGTGCAGTATGCAAAGCATCGAAATCCAAAGCATTCCCAGTGAGCAAGTTTAGCACAAGACAAACCACAAGAGCTCTAGAACTGGTGCATGCTGATTTAATTGGGCCTATGCAAGCCAGTTTGGGAGGAGCAAAGTATGCGCTGGTCATTGTGGATGACTACAGCAGGTTTGGGTTTTGCTACTTACTTAAGAGTAAAACAGAGGTGCTACAGCAATTTAAGCAATGGTTAAGTTTTGTAGAGAGAAGGTATAAACAACAGGTATGTCAGTTGCAAACTGACAGAGGTTCTGAATTTATGTCAACAAATTTTCAACAATGGTTGAGACAATTGGGAATAAGACACAGGCGCACAAATCCTTACACACCGGGGGAGAACGGAGTGGCTGAAAGGAGAAATGGTGTTTTGCAAACAATGAAAGACTCATTACTGGAGGATTCTGGTATGAGTAGGTCATATTGGGGTGAAGCCACACTGACTGCCAATTATTTAGTTAATAGGCTGTGGAGTTCATCCATCAATAATACTCCATATGCAATGCTATATGGGAGAAAGCCTTCTCTAGCACATTTAAAAATATTTGGAAGTACTGCTTGGGTACATATTCCAAAGGCAATCAGAAGAAAGGGACAACAAAAGGCTAGAAAGCTCAGATTTGTGGGCTATGAGCCAGGCTCAAAAGGGTATCGCTTTAGTGATGGAAGTAAAAGGATAGTGATTTCAAGGTCTGCTAGTTTTGCAGAACAAAATTGGAACAGAATTGATGCAAATTCTGAAAATGTCTCACTTAGTGACGGTGATCCACTTAGCGACGGTGATCCACTTAGTGACAATAACTCATTTAATGATGGTGAATCATTTACTGAAGGTGTCTATGTTCAGGGAGGAGAGTCTGAACAAGATATGAAGACAGAAAAGCTTGAAACACAAGTACAGGCAATGCCACGTAGGTCAGAGCGTAGGAACAGAGGGGTTCCGCCAGACAGGTATTCTGCCAGTAAAGTTAAAGTGTGTAATGTGTGGTATGAGCCAAGAAACTATAAGGAAGTATTGGCATTACCAAAAGTTGAACAAGAAAAGTGGAAGGAAGCCATGGATAAAGAGATGAAATCCATGGGAAATCATAAAGTGTTCACATCTGTGACTTTGCCACAGGGTACGAAAGCTGTAGGATGTAAGTGGGTATATAAGAAAAAGGTATTACCCAATAATGAAGTACAGTATAAGGCGAGGTTGGTGGCACAAGGTTTTTCTCAATTAAAGAATGTGCACTATGATGAGGTGTTCGCGCCAACTGTAAAAGGTGAGAGCATAAGACTAGCACTGGCATTAGCATCAGCTTACAGGCATAGAATTTGGCATTTTGATATAACCACTGCATTCCTCAATGCTGAATTAGAGGAAGAAATTTATATGGTTCAAGCGCCAGGGTATGAAAATAAAAAGCCTAACATGGTGTATAAATTGAACAAGGCCATTTATGGGCTGAAGCAGTCAGCCAGAAATTGGAATATCTGTTTAGATACTGCATTGAAAGGTCTTGGGTTCAAGAGTTGCAAAGCTGATGGTTGCATATACACTGGAAAGTTACAAGGTGGGAATTGTCTACTATTAGCATTTGTGGATGATCTTTGTTTTATTGCAAAGGATGCATCACAAGTTAAAGAATTTGCTAATAAGTTAGAAAAGAAATTTGAATTAAAGAATTTGGGAGAAATAAAGAATTATCTCGGTGTAGAGATACAAAAAACTGAAAAAGGTGGTTATATTCTCAGTCAAAGGAGAAAAATTGAACAATTATTAGAGAAATATAACATGAAAGATTGTAATATTGCTCCTACACCTATGAGCACAGATTTTTACAATAGTTTGGGTGAGGACAAAAGTGAAGCCTGTGATCAGGAGATATATCACTCTGCAATAGGGAGTCTGTTATATCTGTCACAGTGGTCCAGACCAGACATAGCTTGTGCAGTGAGCATCTTAAGTCGCTTTACTGCTACACCTACAAAGTTGCATTGGATGGGTGTGAAAAGAATTCTCAGGTATTTGAAGGGAACTGTGAATTTGGGTCTTCAAATAAAGGTCACTGAAGAATTAAAATTGAAATGTTATGTTGATAGTGATTATGCAAATGATGTAAAAACCAGAAAGTCTAATTCTGGAATTGTAATAATGTTTGGAGGGGCTTTAGTTGGTTGGAAGTCCAGAAAACAAACAACGGTTGCTATTTCAACTGCAGAAGCAGAGTTTATTGCATTGTCTGAGTTATGTTCTGAAGTAGTTTGGTATGTACAGTTGTTACAAGATTTAAATGTAAATGTAAATGAAGCTGTAACTGTTTATGAAGATAATGCTGCTTGTATAAAAATGGCAACAGGTGACAGAGTGAAGAACAGAAGTAAACATGTGGACATTAAGTATTGTAATGTCAGGGAAGCTGTAAAAGAAAAATTAATAAGTTTACATCATTGTTCTTCAGAGGATAATTTAGCAGACATGATGACCAAACCATTGGGTAATGTGAATCATGGGAAATGTTTAAATCCAATAGGTTTGATGTCTCTCCCAGTAATGAAGGGAGGAGTGTTGGAATATTCATGACTGGGAGAGCCATGTGATTGAGTCAGCCAATCAGGCTGAAGTGTTAATTGAGCATGTCCAAAAACTTAGCAAGAAGAAGGGCGTGGTTTACTCTGTCCACCATTAAAGCTTGCTGTGAAAACACCTCAACATGTGATCTGAAACAAAGTGTGGTATTGTTAATGTTTTATTCTACTTATAAAGAAGTTATTTGAATCAGCAAAATGCAGTTATCTTCTGAAGCTTCTGATTTATTGCGTAACTCTGACAAGATCCGTATCAGTGAGAAATTTGCATTGCAACTTGACGAGTCTACTGATATCAGTGGACATGCTCAACTTTTGGCCAATGTGTGTTTTGTGGATGGTGATGCAATTAGAGAAAACTTCTTTTTTTGCAAGGCATTGCCAGAAAAAACAACAGGAGAAGAAATTTTTCGGGTCACATCAGAATACCTTGAACAAGGAGGACTTAAGTGGGAAAACTGCACAAGTGTCTGCACCGATGGAGCTGCAGCCATGGTCGGGCACACCAAAGGCTTTGTAAGCAGAGTGAAGGAAAGAAATCCAGATGTGATTGTTACACATTGTTTTTTACACCGTGAGGCTCTCGTAGCCGACTTTACCAGCAGACCTAGTTCCTGTGTTGGATGATGTTGTGCGCATGGTAAACTTTGTAAAGTCACGACCCGTGCAAAGTCGCATATTTGCAGCTTTGTGTGAGGAGATGGGAGCGAAGCATAAAACCTTGCTGTTTCATACGGAGGTCCGGTGGTTGTCGCGTGGCAAGGTCTTGGTTCATGTGTATGAGCTGCGGGAGGAACTTAAAGTGTTTCTGACAAATGAGAGGTCAGATTACGCAAAGCTGCTTGCAAGTGATGAGTGGTGTGCAAGGCTGGCATACCTGGCAGATATTTTTCATCATCTGAATGAACTGAACACACGAATGCAAGGCCGAAATGAAAACCTGCTTACAAGTACAGATAAAATAAATGGATTCCGTTCAAAGGTGCAACTCTGGCATCAACACATGGAAAGTGGCAATCTTGAAATGTTCACACTCACCAAGCAATGGCAAGGTGTTCACACTGCTGCACTGTGTGAGATAATAGTTAAACATTTAAAAACTTCTCGAGGAGAAGTTGTCATTTTATTTCTCTTCAGTCTCCACTGAATGCCTTGACTGGGTTAGGGACCCTTTTAGCTCAGCATCAATTGGTGGAAAGGACATGACTTTACAGGAGCAGGAGGAACTAACTGAACTGAGACAAAATCGTGGTTTCAAGCTAAGATTAGCTGATCTACCTTTGGACAGTTTTTGGTTGGATACTGCCAAGGAGTTCCCCGTTCTGGCAAACAAAGCTATTTTGACATTGCTCCCATTTTCCACTACATATCTGTGTGAGATGAGCTTTTCAAGCCTGACTGCTATAAAAACTAAAGACAGAGAGAGACTGAGAGCTGTTGATGAAGAGCTACGTGTGTGTCTTTCTTCGATTCCTGCCAGAATATCAGCTTTGTGTTCAGAAAAACAGGCCCAGGTTTCGCACTGAGTAAGTAAACAGAAATATGAACAATTAAAAAATAATTTCTTTTTGTTTATTTGATTCCTATTCAAGAGAATTACTTTATATATAGTCAATATAGGCACAGAGTTAAATTTTTTTAACATTTTCTAATGGTGGTGTGCCTCGTGATTTTTTTCATGAAAAAAGTGTGCCTTTGCACAAAAAGGTTGAAAAACACTGGCTTAGAGAGTGCTTGCACTGTGAGGCGGTATATAAATCTCACAAATAAATAAATAATAAGCCCAATCGGGCTTTTTAGTGCATGGCAATAAGGCCAAGCGCTTATTTCAAGGTTCAAAAAAATATAAGACAAGGTCTTATTTTGGGGAAAACACGGTAGTAGTTTAGCAACAGATGAAGGGTCTTGGGTATCTGAAATTCAAGCAATTAGTTTCTATTGCTATCGCCTTTTTTTTTTTTACAGTTACTCTCGACTTCTGGCAATTGCCTAAACAAGTTCCTATAGTTTTCTTCCCAAGATTTTCAGAAGCAAATTGCTGTTGCCTTCTTCCTAGGACTGCAAAGGAATGACTGGCCCAAAGTGCCCCAGATGATTTTGTGCCTAAGGTAGACCTAGAACTCCCACTTTCAGGCTTAGAATAGAATAGAATAAGAGAGTTGGAAGGGACCTTGGAGGTCTTCTAGTCCAACCCCCTGCTTAGGCAGGAAACCCTACACCGCTTCAGACAAATGGTTATCCAACATCATCTTAAAAACTTCCAGTGTTGGAACATTCACAACTTCTGGAGGCAAGCTGTTCCACGGATTAATTGTTTTAACTGTCAGGAAATTTCTCCTTAGTTCTAAGTTGCTTCTCTCCTAGATTAGTTTCCACCCATTGCTTCTTGTTCTACCCTCAGGTGCTTTGGAGAATAGCTTGATTCCCTCTTCTTTGTGGCAACCCCTGAGATATTGGTGCCTTAACCCCTACAACACTGCAATCATCAATAATAAAACACAGTAGTTACAACAGATAAATGGTTTTTGTTTTTATTTTATTTATTAAATTTATATGCTCTTGATCTGGGTAGCTTACAGAATGATAAAAAGTTCAATATAAAAAGCGATGTTTAGCAGCAAACTGCAATGTTGTAGTGGGTTTCTGAGTTACTTGGGGACCTAATGTTCCTTGGGTAAATAATACCCTCACCATAAAAACAGAATAATAATGAGACCATGGTTTCCTCATTTTCCTGCTTGGAGCTGCTTCTAAAAGACGTCCTGCTGCATTACAACTTAATCTCAGACAGGTGTCATAATTTAATGCATGTATGAGGAGTACTCATACATACATACATATATATGGTGGCTCAGTGGCTAAGACGCTGAGCTTGTTGATCAGAAGGTCGGCAGTTCAGCGGTTCGAATCCCTAGTGCCACGTAATGGAGTGGGCTCCCGTTACTTGTCCCAGCTTCTGCCAACCTAGCAGTTCGAAAACACGTAAAAAATGCAAGTAGAAAAATAGGGACCACTTTGGTGGAAAGGTAACAGTGCTCCATGCGCCTTCGGCATTTAGTCATGCCGTCCACATGACCACGAAGACGTCTTCGGACAGCGCTGGCTCTTCAGCTTAAAAACGGAGATGAACACCGCCCCCTAGATCTGGAAATGACTAGCACGCATATGCGGGGTTACCTTTACCTTTATGAGGAGTAGAGAGGATGCACCCACAGGAGACTTATTTAATTTATATCTTTATTATGTTTTTTATAGACCGCTCAAGGTGGCGAACACATCTAATATGCCTTCTTCCTCTTATTACAGCAACAATCCTGTGAGGTGAGTTGGGCTGAGACAGAGTGACTGGCTCAAGGTCACCCAGCTGGCTTTTCATGGCTAAGGCGGGACTAGAACTCACAATCTCCCAGTTTCTAGCCTGGAATATTAGTATGAAAGCATTTCCTTAGATCAGGGGTCAGCAACCTTAAAAAGTCAAAGAGCCATTTGGACCCGTTTCCCAGAGAAAACAACACCCGGAGCCACAAAACTTGGGTGGGCGTGGCCAACTGATGGCACTCCCACTGAGTCACATGACCCCCCCCCAGCTACGCCTACCCAGGTTTTGTGGCTGTTTTCTTTTCTATGAGAAAAAGGTATCTCTCTCTTCCCTCTTTCTCTCTCTCCATTTCTTTTTCTCCCTCTCATCTTTCTTTCTCTCTTTCCCTCTCCCCATCTCTCTCTGTCTCTATCTCCCTTCCTCCCCACCCATCTCTCTCTCCTTCTCCCTCCCTCATCTCTTTCTTTCTCCAATCTCTCTTTCTCCCTCTCCCCTTCTCTCTCTGTGTGCTAAGGAACAGTCGTCACCCCCGGCTTCTCTTTGGGAGACCCTCCTCCCCTTCTCATGACTCCCTGGCTGGCTGTGGAGCGTGCGGGGAGACCCTCCTCAAGGCGCAAAGGTGCACGCGGAGGGCGGGTGGCGGGCGGCTGCTCGCTTAAGGAGGGTCTTTGGACGCTTCTTCTCTCCTGCCCTAAGGATCCGGCCATTGCCTTGCCGTGTCCCATCCCCCTCCATGCAGCTCTTTGGCCGAGCGGGGAGGGGGTGAGCTTCAGCCCGAAGCGGCAGGAAGCGAAGGCATGATGTGGCATGAAGGCAGCTACAGGGCCACTTCTCTCTTGTCCTAAGGATGCGGCCATTGCCTTGCCGTGCCCCCCCCCCACATGAGAGGAGGAGGGGGAGGAGGGTTGCCGGAGCGAAGGCAGCCTTCGCTTCCTGCTGCTTCGGGCTGGAGCTTACACCCACCCCGGTCAGTCAAAGAGCTGGTGGGGGGGGATGGGACACGGCAAGGCAATGGCCAGATCCTTAGGGCAGGAGAGAAGCCGCGTCCAAAGACCCTCCTTAAGAGAGCAGCCGCCCGTCGCCCACCCTCCGAGCGCGCCTTTGATGCTTGGCGCCCGCTTGAGGGTCTCCCTGCGCATGCGCACACTCCTAGCCCCGCCACAGCCAACCAGGGAGTCGCGAGAGCAGGAGGAGGGTTGCCTGAAGGGAAGCCTCGGCTGGGGGTGGCTATGTTCCTCAACCAGCGCCGGAGAATCAGTCCCGGATGCTTCTACATTCACGCCGTCGCCCTTACCTTCTCAGGCCAGGTGAGGGAGGGGAGGGCGAGGCCAGCCAGTGATGGGACAGGGAGCCACAGCAGGGGGCTCAAAGAGCCGCATGCGACTCCGGAGCTTTGGGTTGCCGACCCCTGCCTTAGATACTGAATCAAAACCCTCTTTAAGTTCTATAAAGGCAGCATACAAAGCTGCTTCAGGCAACAGAGTAATGTATGAGGCATGGCCAGAATGTCTCATCTTTCCTGACTTTCTTGGAAATTAGGAAGTTGTGGCTATAATGCAGTCTTTACACTGCACTGTGTATACAGTGATCTATCCATTTAAAAAGCAATAAGGCCAGGATCAGTGACCTCCAGTCACAATGGTTTTGAATTAATTTAGGATGAATTAATTTGGGACAAACCCCCCCCCCCTTCCTGGTGGCTTTCTGACTTTCGGTCACTTGACACTGTTGAAGTGAGGAGTTTACACGCAATCCTGAAGATACGGAGAAAATGTCTTTTCCAGTTTAAATTGTCCAGACACTCAAATATTTCCCAGAATGAATGGAACTAAAAGAAAAGACCAAGCACTGTAAGTTTCAACTTATTATTGGCTCTATTTTCAACCTGACATTCCTCTTAAGAATAATACACCCCACCACCACCACCCATGGCTCTATCAAGCGTCTCCTAAGTGTCAGTGGGCCATGGGAGCCTTGCCAAAGCAATCAGCAGATCACATGCTGGAGCATTCTACCAGCCCCAAAACTGTGTCAATTACTAATGAGAACTGCACTTAACCCAATAACAAGCCTAGATCATAGCTGGTGATTTGTCTCAGGCACTTTAAGAGCACAAAGGCAGGCAAGATGTACTATATCAATGTACTTAAATGATAGAGAACTAATGCCCAGATTTCCTATTCAGTCAGGCACTTAGAAAGAAGACATTTCTAAATATAATAAAGTTGATGGGTCAACACCATTAAGTTTCAATCTGGAGCCAGTAACCGATTTCTGGGTCATTTACAAGTATAATCGATACATAATTAAAACAAATGATTTTATTTATTTATTTATTTGTGATATTTATATACTGCCTCATAGTGCAAGCACTCTTTAAGCGGTTTACACCATTAAGCAATGTATATATTTACATTGCCCCCAACAATCTGGGTCCTCATTTTACCTACCTCGGAAGGATGGAAGGCTGAGTCAACCCTGAGCTGGTGAGATTTGAACAGCTGAACTCAAATGATCAGTAGCCTGCAGTACTGCTCTCTAACGGCTGCGCCACCTCGGCCACCTCTGATCTTCCACATATTCACTCTTTGCAATAACTTTCTCACTATCTTTATGGTTAGGTATCTTCAAGGCAAACTAAGTTCTTGGGTAATTTCAGGGACACGTCCAGGTGAGATCTTAAGACAATGATACAAAACAGCTCTTACTGAAAAAACATATATCCAGTCAAAAAAAAACCCTGGAAATCATTTCTGCAATTCCTTCCCTTTTTCCGTAAAGATAGTTACGGAACTAACTACAGAACTAAGTTCCTAGCTAGGAAGAATAATTTTTAAAATACATCTTTGATATTATATTATACAACTATTGTCTGTGGAGAAAAAACTTTTTTTTTAAGTCTGGCTTCATTGAGATACCTGGTGTAGATTACACAAGTGTGCCAAAAGTCCTTTCGGTGGGTATGTTTTCTTTGCTCCTATAGGGTTTTGGATGGTCGTCTTCCCTGTAGGTTCTCTCAAGATTATAACGACTGTTGTCCTGCTGCTTTTGAAGCTGCCGGACCTCCCGAATGGTGAGAATGCAGACCACCAAGCTTCCAAAATACAGGCAAGCAGCCACCAGGCCGAAAAGGGCCACGGATGCATCCCCGCCTTGCACGATGCAATTCATTGAGGTGTAACCTCGTCTTGCGTATAGTCTTTCCCTCTTCAGGCACACATCCGTGGCATTGACTTGAATGACGAAGTGGAGATAGAGGCCAACAGCCGCTATATAACCAAGGCAGGCGAGGATGTCAAAGACACACTCGGCAGCAAGCAGTCCAAGGGAAAGGCGATGGATGGGCTTTGCTCCACCAATGAGAAACAGAAGCGTTAGGCACATCATTGTCAGGCTGAAGGCTACCCCTCCGTACACACAAGGGGCTCTCAACTGGCTGTACTGCATGTCCAGCTTGGTCACCTCTTGGAGTTCAGTCCCCTGAAATGGACTATACATTGAGTTGATGTTGAAAGAGCCTAGGCCTCCCAGTCCCACAGAAGTGAAACCAGAGACACCCGCCTGGGTTGCTCCTATGCAGATCAGCACCAAAATGTTGACAGTGACTTCGACAAACTGCAAGACACCTGCGGGAGGAAAAGAGATGGGGAATGAACACCACCATAAATCCATTGGATGTGGCTAGCTTTCATTCTGTAAAAATGCACCTAGAAACTAATGCAATAATATCGTATAATTGGGCAGTTTATTATTGCTACAGCTCTCTCTCTCTCTTTCTGCAGAACTTCGAGGTGGGTGCTTACACCCACAAGTATCTCCTATAACAGAAAGTTAATGGATTGAATAACTGCTACTGGCACTTACTGCTAAAGATCAAAGATGGAAGAATTTTATATTTGGGTGCTGTCTCCTTATTTTTAGTAAAACTGCTACATATACTGTTAGTCACCCAACCTCAAAAACGTCATCAAAAAAGCACAACAAAGAATGTTCTTTCTGCGCCAATTCAGGAAGCTTAAACTGCCCAAGGAGCTGCTGATTCAGTTCTACAGAGGAATCATTGAGTCTGTCATCTGCACCTCTATAACTGTCTGGTTTGGTTCTGCAACCCAACAAGACAGACACAGACTTCAGAGGATAATCAGAACTGCGGAAAAAAGAATTACTGCCAACCTGCCTTCCACTGAGGACCTGTATACTGCACGAGTCAAAAAGAGGACCGTGAAAATATTTACTGACCCCTCGCATCCTGGACATAAATTGTTTCAACTCCTACCCTCAAAACGACGCTATAGAGCACTGCACACCAAGACTAGACACAAGAACAGTTTTCCTACGAACACCATCACTCTGCTAAACAAATAATTCCCTCAGCACTGTCTAACTATTCACTAAGGCTGCATTACTATTACTATTACTATTAGTCTTTTCATTGTTCCTATCACCCATCTCCTCCCACTTATAACTTGTTGTTTGTATCCTTACAATTTATATCAATATTGATTGTTTCCTGATTGCTTATTTAAACCCTATGACAATCATTAAGTGTTGTACCTCATGATTCTTGACAAATGTATCTTTTCTTTTATGTACACTGAGAGCATATGCACCAAAGACAAATTCCTTGTGTGTCCAATCACACTTGGCCAATAAAGAATTCTATTCTATTCTATTCTATTCTATTCTATTCTATTCTATTCTATTCTATTCTATTCTATTCTATTCTATTAGTTGAGATGTCATGTCTTTGATACTAGGTTCATCTAAATAAATTTATTTCTGTGGTGTCCACTAACAGATACAATCTGCACTTTATTCTGTGAATAGAACAATACAGAAACATATAATAGGATCTTTTGGCCCCAACTGGACTGAGCCCATGTTTTAACTTTTTTCAAATTAACTGTAATGGAACATGTCCCAAAGATGCTTTTTTTCAAGAGGCAACTGGACTTTCTGTTTTTTCTTTGAAGACATTTCGCTTCTCATCCAAGAAGCTTCTTCAGCTCTGACTTGGATAGTGGAACATCTTTATAACGTTACACATGTTGCTACAATTCAAAAGAATTCTTGACAACTTCAATGATTATATGATAACTTCACTCTCTCTCAGAACAACATGAGCATCTGTCAGTTTCACCCTCAAGTGATTTACCATCACAGGTTTACTTTCCCAAAGTTCCAAAAATTTAAAGCTTTATATGTAACATACAAAAGGATGAGGAAACACCAACATGTAAGACAGAAAAAGTACTGCAAAGGGTGAAATAAATCACAACTGAACAATAAACTAATGAAAAAGCAACACAAACTTGGTGAGATTGCCAGCTCACTAAAAGAAAAAGTCCTTTATGTTAGAATATTCATGACTGGGACATGTTAATAAGGTTAGCCAATGAATAGGCATAGCAACTGAGTCAGCCAATAGGAGCTAGCCACTTCTGAGTCTGTGCAGAGAATCGAGACTGGAACTTAAGCTTAAGGCTAGGCGTGGCTCCAGGTCTCCACTCTATGCTCTCTGTTCTCTCAACTAGAAGCTGCTTGTGTTTTACTTTTAACTGTTGCTACATGGAAGAAGAACTCTGCTAATGGTATATATATATATATATATATATATATATATATATATATATATATATATATATATATATATATATATATATATATATATATATATATATATATATATATATTTATTTCATTTATCAGCAAAATCATATATATATATATGGTGTTTCATTTATCAGCAAAAAATCCTATATATATATATATATATTGATTTTTGCAACAAACTTTAATACTTTATAATTTGGTGACTCTCTATAGGACAGTGGGAACAAAACCCAGGCAATTTACACACTTCTGACCTTAGAGGAGGAAAGTTAATATCAGAAGGTTTCCCCATCCTAATCAGAGTAAGAATAGCTTCCAGACTAAACTATCAGAGTAAACTATCCCGTATCAGACATTCTAGGGGTAATTACTGTGCAGATGGGAGCCGGAGAAGATATATTTCGGGAATGGCTGTGATTCAATTCAGGTAGTCCTTGACTTACGGCCACAATTGAGCAAATTTTTGTTGCTAAGTAAAACATTTGTTAAGTGAATTTTCTCCATTCTATGACCTTTTGTGCCACAGTTGAATCATAGAATTATAGAGCTGGAAGGGACCTCAGAGGCCTTCTAGTCCAACCTTTTGTTCAAGGCCGAAGTCTTATACCATGTAGAGGAAATGCATAATGCATTAAAATGCATTATATTTGTTAAGTGAATACCGGTAGAATGTTAAGTGAATCACTGCAGTTGTCAAGTTAGTAACACAGATGTTAAGTGAATCTGGCTTCCCCATTGGCTTTGCTTCTAAGAAAGTCACACAAAAGGGGGTCACATGACTCCCAGGGCACTGCAACTGTTATGAGTCAGTTGCCAAGCATCCAAATTTTGATCACGTGACTATGGGGATACTGCAATGGTCGCAAGTGTGAAAAATGGTCATAAGTCAACTTTTTCCAGTGCCACTGTAACTTTGAATGGTCAGTAAATGAACTGTTGTCTTCTCCTATCCCCACATATTGCTTCCTGGGATGATTTACACAAGCCTTAGAACTGACATAAACTGTACTTTCTCTTCCTCTCCACCCTCCTCTTTGTTTGCAAAGAGAAGCAAACACTTAGAGAGAAGGAAGAGAAAGATTTTTTCTCCACCCTCCCAGGGGCCCTGCAGAGTATGAATAGTTTGGAACTTCTTTCTATTCAGATGTGCAGGAAATCTTTCATTTCTTACTAATTGGAAATTTGTATGACACATTGTATGTTGGGAGTTTAATTACATACATTATGATCAAAGAGCACACATTTCAATATCATATGCGCTAGCACCTTGTTTTCCATATTGTGGCCACATCACATTCAGCTCCTACAATGACATACAATACAACTTAACCAGTACACAATTCTGTTACTTACTAGATGAATTAACAGATTTAAATTCTATGGAATGTTTGCCATCTTTTTCAGTTAGCTAGATGCAGCAGGGATAGCTACAATATTGTAAATACTATAAATCCACTAATGCAGGGGTGTAAAAATTTCATTCCTGGGGTCCCAAAGCATCTGCAAAAATCAATGCTAAATTTGAAGTGTCGATGTTGATGATATTGATGATAAGTTATCCCACCTTCGTCGCCAGTGTTAGATCCGTCAATGGAAGAGGCTAGAGTCGCTAGACACTCAGGAACTTGCTAACAACAGCTCTTTATTGTATAATAGTTCAGTAACCCAGTAAAAGTCCTGTCTGACAGCTAGCCCTTTCATAGGGAACTGTCAGACTGCTTGACCAATCACGTTTGAGTATTTTCCCGCCGTAATGGCAGACCTGAGTGAAGCCTATGCTTCACTTGAGTTGAATACTTAACAGATAGAAAGGGAATTTATTAAATATACAGAGAATGATTGTATTAACGTAATTTAAATTTAATCTCATTCTGGGTTTTTTAAAAATTTTTGGCCCCTCTCACTTTTAAAAATGCCAGCCCTCACTCACAAAGTTACAGAGTGAGGTCTGAAGCCCAAAACTGATTGTAAGATTCTGGAATAAAACAATAGCAACAATTTAATCTTGACATGAGCAAAAGCTCTTAACTAGGGTAGTAATTTCAAAACTGGAAAAAAATGACTAATTTTTAGTTTGCGCAATTTGAATAAGTTAGGATCAGGGGTGGCCAAACTATGGTTCTTTGAGGACCTGTGGACTTCAACTCCCAGAATTCCTGAGCTAGTCATTCTTGCATGGCTGGCTCAGGAATTCTGGGAGTTGAAGTCCACAGATCCTCAAAGAACCATAGTTTGGCCACCCCTGAGTTAGATGAATCTAAGCAAAATGAGCAACAAGCCTGCAGTGTGAAAAAAATGAGAAAAATAAACCTGAATAATTATACTACAAATTTATTACCCAGTCGTGCTCAAGACTTAAGTATAAATAGAAGGCTGTAATAGCCACAGAGATTACATTCTGGAAACTTTATGCAAACTTAATTTAATGTAAGTGCACCTGAGGCCTTTCCTATTAAAACTACATAGAGTCATGCTTAAGAGTTAAGGACGGGGCAGATTAAGCTAAATGAAATGTCCTGCCAACTATTCTTCACATTATCCTACCTCAATCAAAACTTAAGAGAGCTTGATTTCTGAATCATTTCTTTACTTTCTCTGGTAAGAAAAGCTTGCTAAACTAGTCTTGGATTTGATTAATTGCTGCTAAGCAAAGGTAAGCATTAGTTTGCTTCTTTTGTTAAACAATCTTCTCGAGTGGCTACTTTTTGGAAGTTTTTCAACTTCAACAGCTGGATGGATTTTTTGTTTAAAGTTGATGTTTGTTTGTTTTTTAAATTATGTTCCATGCCAAGACACTGTCTTTTTTTTAAACTATAATTGTGTTGTTTCTCCCCTCCCTCAATCTTCAGTACAGGTAGTGCTCAACTTATGACCATAATTAAGGCCAAAATTTCTGTTGCTAAGTGAAACAGTTGTTAAGTGAGTTTACGACCTTTCTTTCTTGCCACAGTTGTTAAGTGAATCCCTGTAGCTGTTAAATTAGTCAAACTGCACTTTTGGCAGCTATGGGACACACATAGTAGCAAGACAATATGATAATTTTGTGCTGTAGATGAAAGAGTTTTCTATCTACTATCCAGCTCAGGAGCCCACTTAACTTTTTCATCCTCCGCTGCTTGCCATCCTCTTGCTTACTTTCTCCTTGAGTAATTAATTGTTCTTTCAAAATGCCTGATTCCTTAACTGGGTAGCACAACAATAATCCGCAACCCTTGTCCGAATTTATTTATTTATTTATTTAGCCACCCATCTCGTTATCCAAAGCAACTTAGGGCGGCTGAGTCATAGAGAACTTGCCAGCAATGGTCCCTCTGACATTAGAAAACGCCGCACAGCAGTTAGAAACTGCTGCGCGGCGTTTTCTTATCACGTGCGCTGCCGCGCAGCTTAGAGTGAACATTGCTTACCAGTCTCTCTTTGTGTCCAGATGTAGAGACACACAATTACAACTACAACTAAATGGCAGAACTGAAATCCTACTTTTTTTAGTTCACGGGAAGCCAAGAAATCACCAACTTTTCCTAAATTATTTATTTTAATGGGAATTACATTAAACTAGATGAATCTGGATCCACTCCCTCTGTAAGCTGTACTCTTTCATGCAATCCCTCTGAGCAAGTTAAAATGTTGAAAACTACAAGACCTGATGGCAATTTCCTGATGTAGCCTATCAAAGACTTCAGCTGTGCTAAAAATTCCAGGGCTAAGAAAGTTCAAATAAGGACTCGACACGACAATAGCGGCAACATTTATCCCCACAGTGATTTTTATTACGGTAGTGCCAAAATTCATCCCTAGTTCAAAGAGGTTCGTCAGTGATTCATGTGTGTTGCACTGCTTGTTGAAGATAGGCATGTTGAGAATTTAAAAAGAAACCTCTCTAAGGCAGCGTTTCTCAAACTTTCTGCAACCATGGACTATTACATTTTCAGAAAATGTGAGAGCCAATTAAACAAACACCTGCTCCAGTTTAAGAAATAGGGATTCATCCATTTTACAATTATTATACAGGTAGTCCTCGACATACAGCCACAATTGAGTCCAAAATTTCTATTGCTAAGTGTGACAGTTGTTAAATGAGTTGGGCCCCATTTTACAACCTTTCTTTCTGGCCACAGTTGTTAAGTGAATCGCTGCAGTTGCTAAGTTTGTAACATGGTTATTAAGTGAATCTGGCTTCCCATTAACTTTGCTTTTGTCAGAAGGTCACCAAAGGTGATCATATGACCCTGGCACATTGCAAACGTCATAACTATGAGTCAGTTGTCAAGCATCCTAATTTTGATCATGTGACCATGAAGATGCTGCAACAGTGGTATGAAAAACAATCATAAGTCACCTTTTTCGTGCTGTTGTAAACTTTGAATGGTCATTACATGAATGATTGTAAGTCAAGAACTACTTGTAGTTGCCATCCCTGCTATTTTTAAAGGCCTTTTTAGATTACACTTTGCACGAAAACATTAATTCAAAATTATTTTTAATCACTTGAGATTAAAAGTGATTAAAACCTTTAAACACTTTTGTAACATATTGTAACACCCCTTAGCACAAATTTACTAGTCCCAAATAATCTTCCATAGAAATATTCCATTTCAATAGAAAAGGACTAGAGATATGGTCCCACCTCTCACTAATAAAATTTCATTTTTACATATACATTGTACATATTGATTGTTGGATTTTCGAGTCACACATTTATTTTTGGGTTTGTAAGACGAACAATAACTGCACTTAAGACCTGTACACCTCTTTACTATTGCTAGTTTCCTGAATTTTAGTATTCATTGCTATTTCTACTTGTACACTTTTAAAAATAATAGTTTTTAGTCATTTTCACGCATCTAGTGTAGAAACGGGGAGCCACGGCAGGACCGGAAGGTGTCAGGCCGAAGCCATATTTTATTAGAGACTTTGACCTGCCACACTGGATGCTTTAGAATGTATTCTTGCTGTGGGAATTTGGGAGGGGCTGTTGCATGAGCAATTTAGACATGTAGCCATAACAAATTCCTTTTAGGCTTTCAAGGTCATCCTTTGTTCAGCACCTGGCCGGAAGCTGATGGGAGTAACAGACACGTTGGCAAGAGACAACTGGTCAACGTGATGAACTTGTGGGTGTGGGAACAAGGGAATGAACTTTAAACTGAGTGGAATAACCCTCGTAGCTTTAGATTCGGGTTTCTCACAGATGTGCCAACATGGCTCTGTTAATAAATTGGAACTTTGAGGAATACCTTGCCTCGGACTCTGATTTAGTTTTGGATGCTATTTGGAACCCTGACAGAAGGTGGAGCAGCCAGCTGACTACCGATGAATACACGGAGGCAGAAATAGCCAACAAGGGGGTCCTGGACAGCTGTCTGTGAAAAAGGATGGGGCTGATTTGACAAGCAGGTCTGATTTGGCTAGGTGTCTGTTAGTGAACACCAGGAAATGGGGCTCAGGCAGGAGACAGGCCGTAGCCTCTGACTGGTGGTGAATGTGGTAAGCTGAAACAATAATATACTAGGGGCAGCTGATGGGCTGGCTGCTAAAACAAAGCAAGGTTATGGCATACACTTGAAAGGAGACGGGGAAGCCTGTAATTGTCTGGCAAGAACAAAGAGGGTTTATTCACAGGGAATATGCATGTGTAAAGCTTGTAGCAATTCTAGGTAGCTAAAGGACTGATAACAGGAGCAGAGAGACATCCTGCATAGCTCAGCTAAAAGTTAGAAAGAAGGATGGCCTGGAGCAAATAGAATGGGTACCAGATAATTCCAGGAGCATTCATTAGCCAAGGCTTAGGAGTAGGGATGGCTAGAGACCAATAGAACAAATTGTTACATCATTACTAAAATGTTTATTACATGATGTTTCTTATATATCCCGCCTTGTCCCGCCTTCTGCTTTAGTGAAATTGTATAAACGTTTCTTAACCCTTTGTTCTGGGTTCGTGGCATTTTGGCCAGGACCCCTTTTCTTAAGGTGACCAGACGTCCCGCTTTTGGTGGGACAGACACGCTTTTCAAGCGTGTGTCCCGCGTCCCGCATTCTTTCCAAAAAGTCCCGCTTTTTTGGAAAGAATGCCAAAACAGCGGGACGTCTGGTCACCTTAGGGGAAGCACAAAAGAGAGGTACCGGAAGCAAGTCGGGCAAAGTGTAATTTCAGCGAGGCGGCTGCCTGCTGGGGAGAGGGGGAAGGGGGGCTGCTCCTCCTCTCCTTCCCCCGCCCCATCCCTAGCCCCGCCCTCGGAGGGGCCGCTGCTGTTGGGATGCGGGTGGAGGGGTGAGGGACGAGGAGCCGTCGCCGCTGCCGTCGGTTTGAGCTCACGAGCGGCCCCTCCGGCGGCGCAAACAGCCCTTCCTCGTCCCCCTCCCCTTCCTTCTCCCCGTCGCCTCGCTGCCGCCATTGCCCTGGGGCCGGGCGGGCGACCGGGAGACCGCAGCGCTTGGATGCCTGGAGCTCGCGACAGGTAAGCTGCCGGCTGCCTCCTTTCCCCGTCTCCCGCCTCCCGTTCGTTGCTTGCCAGCCCGGCCCCAGGGCAGCTCCCGAAGGGGAGGCGGGAGGCGAGGAAAGGCCTCCCGAAGGGGAGGCGGGCTCCCAAAGGGCTGCCGGCTCCTGAAGGGGAGGCGGGAGGCGAGGAAAGGCCTCCCGCCTCCCCCCCCAACCTGGACGCCGACATTTGCTGTGTTTTGCCCTCTGCGCATGCGCAGCATTCTGCGCATGCGCAGAGGACAAAACTCAAATGGCGGCACCCAGGCGGGCCCGCCCCCCCCGTCCCGCTTAAAAAAAAAATCTGGTCACTTTACCTTTTCTTGGAGCACTTCAATAAAAGGAAACAAAACCTGCACCTCGTGTCTGGTGTCCGTCATCAGCCTCGGCACCAGGCTCAGACCCGAATTTGGGACAACACAGCCATCTCTTTGTCACCAAACACATGGAAACTGGGGTTGAATTCATTAACAGTTCTAGACAAGCCACCTGACTGGCAGTGGGCAAGGGGAGGTGGGGGTGAATTTGGTGAGCAGTTCTGGTCTGGCCAATTGGCAAATAAAAGTTGTTTGTCTGTTTGTTTAAAACATTTCTATAGTTGCCCACCTTATAGCCAACTCTGGGTGGTTCCCAACCAGATGTAAAAAAAAGAACACAAAACGTGTAATACAACTATAAAACTAAGCACATTAAAAAACAATAAAAACCTGTGCCAAGACAACTGGGTTGGGCTAGACAGCAAGAGAAGGCAGAGAGTAATGTGGGGGTTTTCAGAGAGTAATGTGGGGATTTTCGGAGGACGTTCCCTGTTGATCAAAGCCAACAGGAAACTGATCTTGCTAACAATTTACTGGATAGACTTGACAGAATCAAGATGAGAAGGTCAGAAAGGTTACTATAGTCATCTAAGCCAAAAAAGATCTGCCCACATATATTGAAGAATGAAGTACAATTGTTTTCCCATTTGGGTGTCTCAAGATGTGCTGGCTCTGCTGCCTGCAGGGTAGTACTAGGTTGGGGAAAGCTTGGCTACAGGGAAGAAAGGAAAGAGACTAAAGATAACACCAAGTATATGATACAGCTCAATGACAGGTATTTAATTTAGCACGTTCCTAAGAAGAATTAGCAAGCAATCCACTGTAAAATTGTTTTGCTTGTGTTTGGCTACATGTACATGTCCTCAGAAACAAACTATAATTAACAATGGGACAGCTCACATAACAACTCACTTCAAAAGGGCAAAAGGTAATTATTCAGATAAAATCTAGTTATCTATACGGACAGACAGATGCAAACATAAACCAAAGTATTATAATTTGAATGGATTTCTCTCACCAGAGTGACGTCTATGACAAAATGATCCTTACCCCTATTCAGTTTGTCGTCCAGCAATCTTTTCTAGAAAGCAATCTTTCCTTTCCTCTGATTATACTTAAATCCAACTTATACTAGATAATCTTTTAAACAAGAGTTCCTTTTAATGTAAGATTGTCCTCTGCCAAATGAGCCACATGGCTTATTATTGTGCAGCTTATTACAGGTTTATATGTCCAGGACATCAGGGGCGGGTTCCACTCACCTTTCGCTACCAGTGCGCATCGCGATGTTTCACGCGTGCGCGTGTCCCACCTAGCGATTCTACTTCCGCGCATGCACAGAAGGAAATTTGAAGCCAAAACACAGCTGAGAAGCCATCCAAACCAGGAAAAAAGCGCTGATTCTACTTCCGTGCATGCGCAGAAGGATATTTTAAGGCGAAAAAAGATGGCGGCGCACACGAACTGGGAAAGACGGCACCAGAGCCGTCACGCCTGAATTGTGTCATCAGCGGGCAGCTACCGGAGCACCAGCACTGGACTGCACCAGTAGGATCCCACCCCTGCAGGACATGTATGTGAACAGTCTCTTTTTTCAGTGCCGTTGTAACTTTGAACGGTCACAACATGAACTGTTGTAAGTCGAGGGCTACCTGTACTCTTTAAATTAGCTTCCCTCACTCTCCAAAATACTGGACCACAACTTCTACGATTGACGGCCAGCATAACCAGAAATGCTGCAACTGTACTGTAGTCAACACATCCTGAGGGCACAGGTTGGGGAAGGCTGGTACAAACAGTAGCACTTTCTGTCCTGGAATCCGAGAAGTTTGGCATCTGCTCAAGAGTTAAAGGCCGTTTGATTATTCCTTTCAAAAGGCGATTCAAGTCAGCTAGCTGCTACAAAGCCTGTCGGTGGGAATCAGAGGCCAGCTAGCTCTCCGTTATTTTCCTGGCAACAAATATTGATAGCACTAATTCCCAGAGGTGGCTCATGTACAAAGCCTAGCCTCAGTGTAAGCTAAAGCAATCTTGTTAGATAAAGAAATTGGACGAGGACGAGGAGGTGGAGGTAAAAGGCTTAGGAGGGAGAAGGGCTTCAAATGCGAAATAATTAGAATGGGGCTAAAGGTTATACAGCTGACTTAACTAGCATTAAATTCAAATTCTGCAGGAAAAGAATGAAAACATATAAAAGGCTTAATATTAGTTTGGACCGGCGTTTCTATTTTTGATCGGTGTATGTGAAAGAGGACCCCAAAGCAGCTTCACAAAAACAGGAGAAGATCCTGTTAAAATGTATTCAATTTGTTCAAGAAGAAAACAGATTAGAGATGGATCAAGGCACAGATTGGTGCCTTTCCCCCAACCCTCCCCCTTCTTGGAATTGCTTCAGGTCACTTTCTCCCAACCCTCCCCCTTCTTGGAATTGCTTAAATTACACACTTCTGTCATTTCATCCAGCAGGGACAAAAATGCTTTAATATTTGACCACCAGATAGAGCAAAGGATAACAGTGAATTGTGTGCATGTGTGTGTCAGCGGTGGGTTGCTCCCGGTTCCGCCTGGTTCTGTGAACCAGTAGCGGCGGCGGGAGGCTCCGCCCACCCACCCGGAATGCTTCTGCGCATGCACAGAAGCATCACGTGCATGCGTGAACCCGTAGCAACGGGTTTTAGAACCTACAAGTGGTGTGTGTGTGTGTGTGTGTGTGTGTGTGTGTGTGTGTGTGTATGAGTAGTTTTGTATAAAGACTTTGTTCTAATCAAAGGAAAACAGTATTTAAATTATCACTGTTTGTTCAATAGATATTCCACACTATCTTGTATACACTCTGATTACAACCGCTCCCCAGATATACATACTATATACATACATTTGTTTTATAATGAAAAGGTTATGTACTCTTTCAGGGTGTGAGAAGATTTTCCTTATGAAAAGTAAAAATTCACGATAAGCCAATTGCAGTCAAAAAAATAATTATAGATTGCTGGAAGAAGCCAATAAATAGGTTAGTTAGTTTCAGTCCTAAATTACCACAGCATCATTTAACAGAAACACTTCCAAAATAAATTAAATTATCCCAAGTATAAAGCACACACATATGCACACGATTACGCAGGCGAGTTTATTACAAATTAGTATATTCCAATGGAAGGGTGGGGGAAGCATTTATAGCTGTTTTCTAATGTTATTTGCTGATAAAATTCAATTGACTCACTTGCTCATTTGCAAATGACCTTGTTGAGGAAAAAAACGGAAGGCTGGAAATGAAGCACAGCCATTCTACTTTTATGAGAATTCAGTTTAGGCAATCGCTAAACCAGGGGTCTCCAACCTTGGCAACTTTAAGACTTGTGGTCTTCAACTCCCAGAATTCCTCAGCCAGCAAAGCTTGTGGACTTCAAAAGACTTGTGGACTTCAATTCCCAGAATTCTGGGAGTTGAAGTCCACAAGTCTTAAAGTTGCCAAGGTTGAAGACCCCTGTGCTAAACTACAGTTCGTCAAGATATTCAGTCAAATATAGCATTAACAGGACCTACAAATCTTAAGTCAAAAGTAAAAATCTCCGCAAAAATCGAAATCCTTGGAACCTAACTAAAGCATGCCACAAGAAGACAAGAAGACACTTCATATCAGACATTAACACTATTGAGAATGTCCATACTCTTCACAAGAAGAGTATTACATTCCTCTGTTCACAACAGAATTCCTTATGAAACCAGACTAGAAATTTTGGGACTTCAAAATTTAGAACTCCGCCGCCTTCGATCTGACCTAAGTGTAGCTCACAAAATTATCCGCCTCAATATCCTACCCGTTAATGACTATTTCAGCTTCAACCGCAATAATACACGAGCTCATAATAGATACAAACTTAATGTAAACCGCTCCAGACTTGATTGCAAAAAATTCGACTTCAACAACAGAGTTGTCAACGCCTGGAACACCTTATCTGACTCAGTAGTTTCTTCCCCAAACCCCAAAAACTTCAACCTCTTATTATCTACCATTGATCTCACCCCATTCCGAAGAGGTCAGTAAGGGGCGTACATAAGCGCACAATTGTGCCTACCGTTCCTGTCCTAATGTACCCATATATTCATACCTCTTCTACTCTTATTCATGCTTGTAATATTATATATATATTCAATCATGTTTTACTGTTTGTACTTTGCTTATATTCATTTATGCTTGACAAAATAAACAAATACAAATACAAAGTGAGTATATGCATATTAAGCTCACTGTTAGCCTTACTCATTCATAAATGGCAACCTTAATCACTGTTTCAGGGAAAGATAAAGTCTGCCCAGCTTGCTTACTGAAAAACCCAAAACAGGAGAGTGAATAATTTAAGAGCAGCTGTTGCAAAGGAGATATTGAGATGGAGCTGTCTGAAGAAGGGACCACTAAGAATACCATCTCAGTTTCTCTGAAGTTACTAAAGGTGTAACAGAAGCCTAAACCAATTGACAAAGTAATATCAATCTTTGAATCATAATAAGAGCATGGAGAATCCATTTACATTGTCCAGTTATCAAGTTCCATGTACTAGGTATGTAATCCAAGGGAATGTTATCCTCTGAAAATTTTAGATTTTGTTGCACGGCCACATTTATATGGTCCCCAATTTCCTCCCAAAAATTATTAAGTGTAAAAGGTAAAGGTAAAGGTTCCCCTCGCACATATGTGCTAGTCGTTCCCGACTCTAGGGGGTGGTGCTCATCTCCGTTTCAAAACCGAAGAGCCAGCGCTGTCCGAAGACATCTCCGTGGTCATGTATTAAGTGTAGGACACTGTAAAAATATATGTTTTAAGGAAGATTGATATTGGAACACTGCAAAGTTAAATGCATGACCTCATTCAGTCAATGAATTGAAAACCTGATTATGCTTGCTGCTCATAAGTGGATTGCCTATAGATACAGACTTACATTGATAAATACAATGAAATATGAGACTGTACAAAATACAGTATCTTAAAAAACAGCACAATGGTTATACAAGTATATTAAAAATGAATATATACATATACTATTTATATAATATTTACATTATAGGTATACCTTACGACTGTAGTTTGGGACCGGAATTTCTAATGTTAAGTCAAGATGGTCATAAGGTGAAGCCTCCACATGACTGGATTTAATTTTACAACTGTTTTTACAGTAATTGTTAAATGAATCACATGATCGTAACTCCAAAGTTTGCAGTCATTAATCAAATCACATGGGTCTTAAATTATACTCTGTGTCCTGAATGGGGTTTTGTTTTGTTTTTGCCAGAAACCAGAAAAAAGTAGTAAATTGTGGTCACGTGATTGTAGGATGTGGCAATTAGTTGTAAACATGAGCCGGTTGCCAAGCACCCAAAATGCAGTCATGTGACCACAAGGGAGGGGTGCAACATTTCCTGCTCTGCTATCATTACTTCTAAGATCAATATCCTTATGCCAGGAGTGTCAAACTCGATTTCATTGAGGGCCGCATCACGGTTGTGTTTGACCTTAGGGAGCGGGGCCGGCAGGGCCAGGGTGGGCGTGGCCAGCTTGACATCACTCATGTTGGGGGCACCTGTGATGGCCCGAGCACTCGGCCAGGAAAACGGAACTCAGGAGGGCCATGCACAGCCCTCCTGAGCGCTATTTTCGCTGGTAGAGGCACCATGGGCCAGTCCTTCATTGTTTCCAGGGCGGCCCCGTGGGCTAGATCTAAGCACCCTGTGGGGCCGGATCTGGCCCGCGGACCTTGAGTTTGACACCCCTGCCTTATGCTATTTGCATTTTAAAATATCTTTTCTGCATAAACATGCACTTACATTTAAGCTTCTAGAATCTATTTCAAATCTATCCCCGCCCCCATCTTTCCACTTTGCAATTATTTTAACCAAAGTGGGGGGGAAAGAAAGAGATAAAAATGTATTGTTCTTGTTTCCAGTTTGGCCCTCAGCTATGTGGAAAAGCTAAAATAAAACCCTGGAGGCCATTTTAAAACTTGAATTGCAGAAAATCGTTTTATTGTCCTTGAAAAAGAAAACTAATATGCAATCATACATGTGACTACTAAGAAGTTGGTCTCATTGAGTTCAACGGACCTTATTTTAAGGAATCTGATATAGATATGCAGCATGCATTATACTTTGAAAGGTTTTCCTTTTCTTGTGGTATTATTAAATTACTGAAAATATTCTTAGTTCCCACCAATAGCACACTCTGAGGTTTGCACTCATTCTGTCAAGAACACATTCGCTAAGTAAACAAAATTAGACCATTAAATATGGTTATTTTTGTTTAAATATGGTTTAAAAGATCACTCAAAATACAATATATGTATATATAGAGAGATCATATAATGGCTCAAAATGGTATTGAAAAAAAAACAACAGGAGATGTGCAAGACCATTGAATGAAATTTCCAGGCCCATTTCGATTTCTGAATATATCAGGGAAGAAGTCTGAAAAACGGTCAATTGTCTTTGGAGGGATCATATAATTCTTTACGAAGTAGTATATATTTATTAATCTGTTACTGGACTGTATCCATTAGGATCTTTACTACCATATAACTGAACACTAGAGATTAAAACACACAATACCAGGTCCCCAATGCTCCATTTTTTCATAAAGCTGAACAACGAGATCTGAGGAACTTTTATGCTCTCAGTGTTGTGGACTCACAACTCACAACATTTATTGGACTATTGACAGCTTTAGTTCAGCAACTTCTAAAACAGGGGTCCCCAGACCCTTCAGCTCATTGACACTTCGTGAAGTTTCAGATTGTGCATCAACACCCCCAAACATTTATATGAAAATAATTAAATAAATACTACTTTAGCTAATGGTACCTCAAATAACGACAACAACAATAATGGATAGTTATCCATCAACCCTTGGGCTGTATATTGACCATTTTGGGGTCAATAATTTAAAGAATTGCAAGTTTCCTACCTCTTTGTAAAAAAATATAACAACATTTAATCATGTGCTCTTCTAGAAAGTATTATGTAGCTACCCTACTATTCAATATTACCTAAATCTATAGCTTCAATTACTCTTCTTGAAATTAAGTAACAATCAGTTTAATTCAGTCTATGCTCACGTTATCTATACAAGCCTTCCTTTTCCTGGTAGGAATTTAGAATACTTCTATTCACCCCCATCTTAATTCCTGACAAGGAAACAGGCTAATCTAAGACATTTCACTCCGCGCGATGGTAGAGAAAATTATTATATTCCCTCTCAAGGAAAATCTCATTAAAAAAAACCAAAGCAGTAGAGTGAACTATCACTGAGGATGTTGTTGGAGAGAACCCTCAAGAGTTCTAATTAGCGCCAAATGTGGGAGAGTTATGCAAGCCAATATTTTTATAGAGAACTTGAAATCATCTAAGTGAGCCTTCCCAATATGCAACATCAAAACCTAGTAATTGAATTATCAACCATGACTGTACTAAATTTCCTGAGTTCCCCAAAGCATACAGTATGCTCATGGCTGATAATTACTAGGTTTTGAAGTCACTTATAGGAAGGCACATTTAGATGATCCCAAATTGTATATAAAAATATTGGCTTGTATAATTCTCAGGAACTCAGGAAATTTAAATGCACCCTCTGGAGGGTAGCCTAAACCAGGGATCGGCAAACTTAAACACTCAAAGAGCCATTTGGACCCGTTTCCCACAGGAAAAAAAACACCGGGAGCCACAAAACCTGGTTGGGCGTTGCCAACTCAACATCACTCACTCCCACCCAGTTCCAACTTACCTCGCTGCCAGTTCGCTTCCTCCCGCACCGCGTGGCCAGAGTGCAAAAACCCCAGGAAAAAAAACCCGCCAAAAACAAAATGGTGACACATGTGCAGTGCCAGAAACTCGGCTTCTGCGCATGTGCAGAAGATTTCACAGAATTTCTGAGGTTTTATGGTTGGTGCCTTATCATCAGACAAGCAGGATATAACTCAACAGCTGATGTGACAGAGACAACAAAGAGTAACAAAATCATCTTAATATGTCATGACTAGCCATGAACCCCATACGTAGTTTTTGCAACTGTTAGACTGAGAGGGGAAAAAAAGAAACCAAGAAAGGAAAAAGGAAGAATCTCATGCCAGTTTAAGATCATGGAAGAACATGAAATATATAACATACTGCATTCCCAAGTAAGAGACTAATAAAAAAACCTCTGCCTATTAGCATTGCATCTCATGTGAAAATTTGCAGTTATTTTACAACAGGGGTATCAAACTCGATTTCATTGAGGGCCGTTATCAAGGTTGTGTTTGACCTTGAGGGGGGCAGGGGGGGCGTGGCCAGGGTGGCCATGGCCAGCTCAACGTCACTCGTGTTGGGGGCACCTGTGGTGACTTGAGCGCTCTGCCAGCAAAAACGGACTCCCGAGCTCCGTTTTCACTTGCAACGGCCTCCTGCAACCCTCTTCCAGTGAAAACGGAGCTCAGGAAGGCCACCCACCGCCCTCGCAAGCTCCATTTTCACTGGCAGAGGCACCGCAGGCCAGTCCTTCACTGTTTCCAGGGCAGCCCCCCAGGCCAAATCTGGCCCCCGGGCCTTGCGTTTGACACCCCTGTTTTAGAACATTTGTTTACAAGATAAATTTTACTCCAAGATATAAGTTTAAATTACGTTGTCTTCTGTTATTCACTATGTCTTTAAAAAGTTCAGACAGTTTTCTTTCTCCCACCCTTGTCTCTTATTCTACTCACAAGAAGAAGAAAAAAGCTGGCCATAATAAAATATAGTATCTTTATAAGCCCCTTGAATACAAGTGAATACAGGTAGTCCTCGACTTAAAACAGTGTTAAGATATTCATGAACTGGGAGAGCCATGTTAACAAGGCTAGCCAATGAATAGGCATAGCAACTGAATCAGCCAATAGGAGCTAACCACTTCTGAGTCTGTGCAGAGAATCGAAACTGAATGCTTAAGCTTAAGGCTGGGTGTGTCTCCTCTGTACTCTTCCACTCTGAACTCTGCTGAAATGAAACTAACTGTTCTCTGCTGTCTGTAACTGATTGAAGAAGAATTCTACTTGTGGTATTGTAAATTTATATTACTATGTTTATAAAGAAGTTATTGAATCCAGCGGAATCAGTCATCTGTGTGTGCTTCTGGTTTTGATTTTGCAACAAACTTTAATAAACAGTTCATTTAGTGACCGTTCAAAGTTACAACATCACTGAAAAGAGTGAGTTATGACCATTTTTAACACTTATGATCGTTGCAGCATCCCAATAGTCATGTGATCAGATAGTTGGCAACTGACTCGCGTTTATGACGGTTGTAGTGTCCCGGGATCATGTGATCTACACCTTGAGACAAAATATCATGTGATCTACACCTTGTCAATGGGTAAACCAGATTCACTTAACAACCCTATAACTAACTTGATTGACAACTGCCATGATTCACTTAACAACTGTGGCAAGAAAGGTTGTAAAATGGGAGCAAAACTCACTTAACAAACATCTTGCTTAGCAACATAAATTTTGGGCTCAGTCATGGTCGTAAGTCGAGGACTACCTGTAATGAAATGGATACAGAAAAAGGCTTGCCTACCTCTTCGGGAGCACAGGTTTGAACATTTCTCTGAAAAAGTCTTTTTGGAATGATAGTAGGGAGGCGGGGGATTGTCATAGCTCTGCCTTGGTCCCAGATGGTTCGGCTCTGAGTCTGCAAAAGCCGAGGAAGATCTTGAATGTTCAGTTGTTCCTTGTGACAACCTATGGACAGAAAGAAAGGCAGGAAAAAATGGATGTCTTTGTGATAGATCAGCCTGTTAGGATGATCAGCAATTTCCTCTCCCTTCAGAAATAGCTTTTACTCTTATACCAATGCGATGGCAGCATCCCTCCCAGTCAACTACCTGACTATACTGGGAGATTATTTCAAATTTGGAAATGACTCCACCAAATCTGTGACAGAGGGCTACTATCATAAATGTTGTGGCCTGTCAGATGCCGGCCCCTCCAGGAGCTGAATCAGATGAGGTGGCGTGGGAGTCAAGGCCAGCATCAAGGCAATCTGAGAGCTCCGAGGGGGAAGAGGGAGTGGAGCTGTCAGAGATAGAGACAGAGGCGGAGCCTTGGCCGTCCATCAGCCCTCAGATGGAGAGTCAACAGCCCCCAGGTCTGGAGGTGGCTGATGAGGAAGAGAAGGAACAGCTGGGTCCAATGCCTGACGCACAGATGTGAAGAAGGCAGAGGAGAGGAGAGCAGTGGAAATCTATGGGCCGATCCTTGGGACGGAAGAGCCACTGCTGCTAGCAAAGCCCCACCCTAGCTCCGGAGGTAAAAGGCATGGGGTGGAGATGAATAGGTGAAGCAGATTCAGCTCCCTGCTGGACAGACTTGTTAGCCTGCTGTGTGTGTGTGTGTGTGTGTGTGTGTGTGAGAGAGAGAGAGAGAGAGAGAGAGAGACTTTTTGCCAGGGCTGCTGGCACTCCTAATAAAGGGAACATTTATTTAACTACAGAGGGTTTGTCATGTTTGAGAGCCAGGTCAGAATAATAAACTTCTATTTTCATGCAGAGGGACAAAAAAATTGGAAGACTATTTATGCGGTTCCTCCCCGTGGAGGAAGTTGGTGTTTACCAAAGGATGAACTTACCCATGTTGTGGGGAATATTAAGTTCCCTAGGAGATGTTAAACAAACGTTTTTGTCCTAGGTCAGAGTTGAATCTGGGCAGGTTTACGGGTGAAATGTTACGGTGGATTAGATATCTCCTTAAGTAGAGACAACATAGTGGTGGAATTGACAGAAATTTATTTGGAGGGAGGACAAATTGGGGAGCACCCATTTGTGCTCTTCACGAGATTTAGTTTCTTGCAATCAATTGTGGGTCAAGGTTTGGGCACTAAGGGGTTTATAAGGTGTCCCTAATTGCTGGGCAGCCTTCATGGATATTTGACTAGCAAGAGCATAAACTCCTTAAACACTTGACGATTTAATTACTTTGCAAGCTAAGAGAGATATTCTCAATGGCATTGAAGATCAAAGGCTCTTGGTGGCTGCCTTCTTTTTAAAATTAAGAAGGGGGGGAATCAGCTATTTTAAAGGATTTCAATTTAAAAGCAAAAAGCTTAACAAGATCGTGATCTAAGAAAGTTTCCAATGAACAAAGGGGACAGTGATTTTTTTTTTAATAAATTTTTTTTCCCTGACAAAACTGCCTTGGAAAACAGTAAAATTAATTAGACTAGCAGACTGGACCTTTGTGGGAATGTTGATTGTTTGTTTCAAGGACAATAGTAATTGGTTGATTTTACAAAAGAAGAAGATAAGGCTAATATGAGCTAAGTTGTGAGACTGCAACTGCAGAAAACTAATTGGGAATGTTAATGAAAATGTTAAGGATAGAGAGAAGCAAAAAAGGAGGGGAAACCTATCTTTTACGAACTATAACTAGTACTATAATTGACATACTTTCACTTTCTCACCATGGCAACCACAAGGAAAGTTGCCAAATTGGGGGAAAGGATGCAGGGGTTCACTAGAACAACTTACAGATAAGGACATTTCACCAGATTTATTACAGAAAATGGTTGAAGAATTTGGCAGAAATGACCTCAATAATTAAAAAGAAAGAAATGGAAGAATGATTTGCAAGGATTTTTAAAAAAAAAGATCTGGAAGAAGTTTTAAATTAAAACCTGAAAATCTATAAGGCGACTGCCTGCAGACCTAAACCAAGTTACTGATAAAGTAGAAAGTACAACAAACATTATAAATAAGAGAGTTGAAGAAGGAGTTGGAAAATTTGGCATTATTGGAATGGAGAGAAAAAGTATTTTGCTACAGATTTACAAAAAAAGATGGAGAAGATACCAGAGATACATGGGGTGTGTGTGTGTGTGTGTGTGTAAAATACATTTGCTGCCAAGACACTTCCAAGCTTTTCCCCCCACTAGAGCTTCAAGTATCTATTGGTACCAATGTATAATTTTCTCCCCTAGATCTTAACTTCCATGAAGATGATTGGGGAAGGAGCATGTTAGATACCACTCTCTTACCATATCTTGAAAAGACCAAAATATCCCACTCCCTAAGCTGGACAATTAAGTTTAGGAGGGTGGGGAAAACCCACCTTGCCTTAATGTTTGCAAGTGTTTTTCTACTGTTTACAGCCCTGTGGGAAGAACTTTGAAAGAGAATGCTCTCTCCCATTCATGTGTACTGCAACTCTTCCTGAAATTGGATATGCTGTGAATAACAATTAAGCTTAGAAAAAAAAATCACTGGCACTGGCACTAATGGAAACTCCCACTCAAGCTTAACTGAGATGTCGGGGTAGAGATTTCAAGATATCACTCCCCACTCCCCCCCCCCACTTTACATGCAACGCTATTCAGTTTAGAAAAATATGCCTTGGCCCATTAAATGAGGGCTTTTTTTGGTGTGGGAAAACACTTTGCACGTACCCAAAACAACATGCTCTTTCCCTATTCTTCCTGAGAGAACATTAAAATACTGATCTACCCGAAAATAAGACCCTGTCTTATATTTTTTTGAACCCTGAAATAAGTGCTTGGCCTTATTGCCATGCACTCAAAAGCCCGGTTGGGCTTATTATCAGGGGATCATATCAGGGGGTCTTATTTTGGGGGAAACAGGGTACTACTTATCAGCTGTTTGATAGAAACCTTAACAGGAGTAAATTACGTGGAAATGAGAGGGAAAGAGAGAGCATTAAAACTCTATTCTATGCAAAGGATGATTTCTTAAACTTACCTTCCACCTGATGGATTTGGAGGCCTACTTCTTTTATCAAAATAATTGGGATTCTCCCTGGGAATGTAGCCTCTGTCTTGATGAAATTTCCCAGAATGGGGCATCTTCTATTTTGCTGAAGTTATCTACAAGTGGAGCTTCCTTCTGCTTCAATTTGATGAATGGCTAACATTCAGTCAACAATTTTGTTACTCGGTTAGAAACACAAAATAAGGTGATCTATAAAAAAGAAAGTGACAGTAGTAGGTTTTATTACTTGCTATATAGTAGAGGTTAGAGCCGTGATGGCAAACCTATGGCACGCGTGCCACAGATGGGATGCGGAGCCATTTCGCTTGGCACGCGCGGCGGTGCCCATTCCTCTTCCGGGTTTCCGGTGCATGCATGCGCACTGACCAGCTAGTCTTCTGCTTACTGGCGCGCATGTGCACACAACGATCAGCTGGCCTTCCCGCATGCGGCTGTGCCAGAAACTGGATGATCAGCTGGCCAGCTGATCGTTGCACACGCATGCATGCCAGTAACCAGAAGACTAGCTGCCCGGTGCACATGCATGCGCAGGAAACAGGAAGTTTATTTCCCGGCACGCGCATGCCCACTGGGCAGCTCCTCTTAGAGGGCATGCGCAACAGCCATACCATCGACTCCCGCTGCCCAGGATCCACGTTGGAGGCCGTTCGTGTCAGCAAAGCAGCGCTGCCTCTTTGCCTTTGCCGCTGTCTCTTTGCAGAGGCAGCGGCAGCTCCTCCTCCTCCTGCCAGCCTCGCTGTAAACCTCGGGGTTTGCCTTACGGGGGGGGGGGGAGAGAACAATCCTGGTGGGGGGAACCCTCTTTGCAGAGGCAGCGGCGGCTCCTCCTCCTCCTCCTGCCAGCCTCGCGGTAAACCTCAGGGTTTGCCTTAACGGGGGGGGGGAGAAAGGTCCTGGTGGGGGGGATGTCCGTGGTGCCAGCGACTGCAATCACGTTCTGGAGAAGCCCCGTTGGAGCGCCAATCAGCTGTGTGCATGGTGGCGGCCAGCGCAAGAGAAGCGGGATGCCAGACGCTCAGCTCTGCAGCTCCGGCAAACTTTGCACCAGCAAAGTTATGTAGGCAAGTCCCGCACCACGCTGGCATGCCGGAAATCGCCCAACCGGCTCCGCGGGGCTGCAGAGCTGAGCATCTGGCATAGTTTATTTTACCAATGTCTGCTGTACCTCTTCTTGGGAAAATATAAGTCTCTCTAGGATGTTCAGCTGCACCTGTCAACTGGTTCGCACATGCGCAGGGCATCTTTCATTCCTCCTTTATATCAGAGCTGATGTGTTAACTGTGTCATGTTCAAGAAAAGGAGGAATCTGTGTTTCAGGCATATGGCTAACATGCAAATGACCAGATAATGGTATAGTCACACAGGGAGGCTGTGATAGTAATACCGATTCTGCTCTTCTGCATTGCAGCTCTTTCTGTCCTTTTCATTTATCATAAACCACAGAATTAAAGCCCACTCAGGGTTCCTGCTGCCTTAGGAATCGCTGGGTTTTACTACTATCTTGATTTTTATCCTTTAGATTTCCATTAAAAAATAAATGTACTGACTGAACCAAGAAAGCTTATGATGTCAACTTCACTTCTACTGAATGATCTTAGTTTTACTTTAAAAGTACCAAAGTTATGTTTATTTTTAATGGACTGTACCCCAGCTTTGGACTATTTTATATTATGTTTACTATTTTATAAATGAACTGACAAAAACAGCCTAATCTCATAAGATTTATCTCTATCTTTCCTTGTATTGCCAGGAATGGTAAATCCAAGATCATATTCAGGTTTGATCTTGCGATGGGATTAAAGTTGCACATCTCCCAGATGTAGTCGAACTTCCAACTCTCATCAGCTCCAGCCAAGAGTCAGGGACGATACCATTTTAGCCCAACTGTATCTGCGGCACCACAAATTCCCATCTGTGATGCAGGGATCAGAAAGGACTACAATAGACTGCCTAAACTTGACTTATGATGATAGAGACTGTATACCGCAGCAATACACGAGCACGTAATAGATTCAAACTTAATGTAAACCGCTCCAAACTCGACTGCAGAAAATACGACTTCAGCAACAGAGTGATCAATGCCTGGAATGCACTACCTGACTGTGGTTTCTTCCCCAAACCCCCAAAACTTTAACTTTAGACTATCTATAGTCGACCTCTCCCCGTTTCTAAGAGGTCTGTAAGGGGCGTGCATAAGCGCACCACTGTGCCTACCGTCCCTGTCCTACTGTCCTCTTTTATCGTTACTTTTTACTTATGTTATGTTTATACAAACTACTACTATCCTATACATGTTTGACAAATAAATAAATAAATAAATAAATAAATAAATAAAATAAAATAAATAAAATAAATAAAATAAATAAAATAAATAAAATAAATAAAATAAATAAAATAAAATAAATAAAATAAATAAAATAAATAAAATAAATAAAATAAATAAAATAAATAAAATAAATAAAATAAATAAAATAAATAAAATAAATAAAATAAATAAAATAAATAAAATAAATATTCTGGGGATGTGCTTGCCCTAGCCTAAGTTGAGCCATTTTAATTGCACCCTATCCTTTCCCCAGGTGGTCTACAGTCACCTGACCTTTTCAAAGTGGTGCTCCTCATTCAGCATTGAAGATCTGAGTGCAAAAGCAGGAATTTTTAAAGGCTTTTTTTCCTGAAATCTATCTTCAGGCAGAAATGTTGGGCTAGAGCACTGATGATGTTACCTAGTTTGGTAATGAAACGTCAGCAAGAAAACAAGAAAGCTCAGAGAGCACCAAAGGTCCCTCTAGACTAGAGGTCCCTTCCTTTGCAACTAGCATGGCCATAACTGACTAAACCGCCTAGGGCGAGTAGTTCAACCAGTTTCGGAGGACACTAGGTTGATGAATACAGGTCTCCTCAACTTACGACCACATTTGACCCCCCCCCAAATTTATGTTGCTAAGTGAAACATCTGTTAAGTGAGTTTTGCCCCATTTTACAACTTTTCTGGCCACATTTGTTAAGTGAATCACTGCAGTCGTTAAATTAGTAACACAGCTGTTAAGTGACTCTGGTTTCCACTGCAGTTGTTAAATTAGTAACACAGTTGTTAAATGAACCTGGTTGACTTTTGCTTGTGATAAGGTTGCAAAAGGTGGATCACATGATCCCGGGACACTGCAATTGTCATACACGTGAGTCAGTTGCAAGGCATCCGAATGTAAATCAGGTAACCCTGTGGATGCTGCAATGGGTCTTAAGCGTGAAAACCGGTCGTGCGTAAGTCACTTTGTTCAGTGCCGTTGTAACTTCGAAAGGTTGTAATAAGCCCAGAACTACCTGTACTGATTTAAAGGGATTGTATTCGAGCAGAACAAAGCGGGATAAGTTTTTGGGGCGTTTTAAGAAGGGCTGTTTACAAATCCCAGCTCTTCAAAGCCAGAATGGGGAGGAGCTACACAAACATAGGAAGCTGTTTCTGTACCTTATTACCTTATTTTCCCAACTCACCCCAGAGCTGATGAAGGGCCTCCCCACGTTTAGGAAGGCGCCGGAGTTCACGGAAACTTTTTCAGGGATCGGCCGCAGCTTTGTCTCTTCCCAGCCGAGAGTCCTTCCGAGGGGAGCTCGGCGTTTCCTGGTTGGTGCGGCAGCGAGAGAGGTGGTGAAACTTCGCTCGGCCACGAACAAGCAGCCCGCCGTCGGCGCCCCGCCAACCTTCTGGTGTCGGGGAGGGTCAAGTTTCAGTCTGCAGCGCCCGCGGTTTCGGAGACGCTCAGAAGCAAATGGGAGCGACCTGCCCAACCTGAAGGGGCGGAGCGCGGCGCCCGACGGTGGCCGCTTCTCCAGGGCGCTGAGGCGAAAAGAGCGCCCGCGGAAGAGGTGTAAGAGAAATAATGTCCGAAAGTGTCAAATGTGGGGCTTTCTTTGCAGAGATGGAGCCGCGCTTAAGGGAGAGAATGAAGGACTTTTGTTGGTGACAAGACGGGGCGGTATTAGGGGACCCTAGACCAGAGGTCTTCAAACCTGACAACTTTAAGACTTGTGGACTTCAACTCCCAGAATTCTCCAGCCAGCTATGCTGGCTGGAGAATTCTGGGAGTTGAAGTCCACAAGTCTTAAAGTTGCCAAGTTTGGGGACCCCTGTAAGACTTACAACTACAATTGAGCCCCCCCAAATTTCTGTTGTTAAGTGAGACATTTGTGAAGTGAATTTCGCCCCGTTTGACGAGCTCTGGTTGATGACTCAGCCCTTGGACCCCGAATTAGCCCATGTTCTGGGTTTGCACAATATGGTCAACTCAACAAAAAGATAAGCAAACGTGTTAGGTCACAAAAATAAACCAAACAAGACTGAGATGTTTGGCAAATACAGTCATTATGCGTTAGGTTTTATATATTTAAAGCAGTGTTTCTCAATCTTGGCAACTTTAAGGCTTGTGGACTTCAACTCCCAGGATTCCTCAGCTATCACAGCTGGCTAGGGAATTCTGGGAGTTGAAGTCCACAAGTCTTAAAGTTGCCAAGTTTGGGGACCCCTGTAAGACTTACAACTACAATTGAGCCCCCCCCAAATTTCTGTTGTTAAGTGAGACATTTGTGAAGTGAATTTCGCCCCGTTTGACGAGCTCTGGTTGATGACTCAGCCCTTGGACCCCAGAATTAGCCCATGTTCTGGGTTTGCACAATATGGTCAACTCAACAAAAAGATAAGCAAACGTGTTAGGTCACAAAAATAAACCAAACAAGACTGAGATGTTTGGCAAATACAGTCATTATGCGTTAGGTTTTATATATTTAAAGCAGTGTTTCTCAATCTTGGCAACTTTAAGGCTTGTGGACTTCAACTCCCAGGATTCCTCAGCTATCACAGCTGGCTAGGGAATTCTGGGAGTTGAAGTCCATACATCTTAAAAGTTGCCACGCTTGAAAAAACACTGAGACAAAGCATGAACATAGCCGATTTTTTTAAATCTTGTCCATTTTACCTGAGGTTATTCCTTGAACTGAATGCTTAGACTGTTGTCCCTTCTTGTATGCATCAAAATCTACAAGGTAGACACTTTCCTGTCTTTTCCAGGAATGCAACTTACTGTTGAAATGTATATTTTATCTGTATTTTTAAAAATGTGCAGCAGTAAAATCAATAAAGTTGTCAAATACGTGTAACTTTCAGCAACCGAAACCCAAAAGGATTGAGTTTTGTGGGGATATTTCTTTCTATAAAGATTGTTCTACAGGTTGCATTTATAAAGAGTTACAGTACAACAAGGATTATTGTTCATAGGAAATAGCTACGTTAATTATGCATTTATTTATTTAAATAGATTTTATTTATTTAAATAGATTTGTATGCCGCCCAACTCCCAGGGGACTCTGGCCAGCTAACAACATGTCAAATCCATTACTGAAATATAAAATCACATAGCAGTTAAAAATTATAAAAGTTAAAAAAACAACCAACATTCATGACCAGGGGGAAGACCCAAATATAATCTGATTGGTCTCATTAAATTTACCATGTAAATAAATACATACATTAAACTGTCGGTCCCTATCCTGGTGTCTGTAAGTTGAAGGGGGTTGGATGTGGAATGACAGGCTCAATGCTAGCAAGGCTGAATAGTTTTTGGGTTTAGGCTCCAAGGACGTAATCATCTCAGGTTCTGGATGGGCTGGCACTGCTCCAAAAAGACTCAGTTTGCAAACTGAGGGTCTTCCTGGGTGACAGTCTGGTGGGACAGCCATGATCACCAGACTTTGTGCTGTATGGCAGTTGCACCTGTTCCTGGATCAGGAGGTTCTGTTCTCATTCATGTGCTGGTCACCTTCTGAATGGATTACTGAAATGTGCGCTCTATGGGGCTGCCCTTGAAGAACATCTGAAATTGCAGCTTTGTGCAAATGTGACAATGTGAGCAATTACGTGTGCTTTTCTCCATAAGCACATATTACACCTCTGCTCTGCAGGCTGCATTGGCTGCCACATACTTCTGTAGTCAATTCAAGGGGTTGGTGATGAGCTATAAAGCCCTACAGGGCATGGGGTAAGGATATTTATTTCAATCAGAATAGAGCTGGAAGGAACCCTGGAGTTGGAGGTCTTCTAGTCCAACCCCCTGCTCAGGCAGGAGACCCTATACCAGTGATGGCGAACCTTTTTTTCCTCGGGTGCCGAAAGTGCATGCACGCGCGCTATTGCGCATGCGCGAGTGCCCACATCCATAATTTAATCCCTGGGAAGGGCGAAAATGGCCTCCCCGCCCCCCCCGGAGGCCCTCTGGAGGCCAGAAATGGCCCATTTCCCAACTTCTGGTGGGCCTGGTAGGCCCGTTTTTTGCCCTCCCCAGGCTCTAGAGCCGTGGTGGCGAACCTATGGCACGCGTGCCAGAGGTGGCACGCGGAGCCATAAAAGCTGGCACGCGAGGGTTCCCACCGGCAAACCGGAAGTGCGAAAAAACGCACTTCCGGTTTGCCGGTGTGCTGTTTTTTGCACTCCGGAGGGTTCAGGGAAGCTCCCTGAAGCTCCGGAATGCAAAAAACTACAAAACGGACAAACCGGAAGTGCACTTTTCCGCACTTCCGGTTTGTCCGTTTTGTAGTTTTTTGCATTCCGGAGCTTCAGGGAGCTTCCCTGAACCCTCCGGAGTGCAAAAAACAGCACACCGGCAAACCGGAAGTGCGTTTTTTTCGCACTTCCGGTTTGCCGGTTTCGTCGTTCCAGGCTCCGGTAAGCCTTTGTGCGGGGGTGGGGGTGTGTGCGCATGCGCAGGGGGCAGCATGGGGGGGTCTTGTGCGCATGCATGGGGGGGAGGGAATGGGTGTGGGCACGCGAGCGCGCGCGCCCCCCCTTTTTTGGCACGCGAGCCGAAAAAGGTTCGCTACCACTGCTCTAGAGGCTTCCCTGGAGCCTGGGGAGGGCGAAAACGCCCCCCCTGCCCCTCCCCGAGACCCTCCAGAAGCCGAAAACACCCTCCCAGAGCCTCCATGCGAGCCGAAAATCAGCTGGCTGGCATGCACATGCACGCTGGAGCTGAGCTAGGCAACGGCTCGCGTGCCGGCAGATATGGCTCCGCGTGCCACCTGTGGCACGCATGCCATAGGTTCGCCATCACTGCCCTATACCATTTCAGACAAGTGGCTGTCTAGTCTCTTCTTTAAAAATCTCCAGTGATGAAGCACCCACAACTTCTGAAGGCAAACTGTTCCACTGGCTAATTGTTCTCAGTGTTATGAAGTTTCTCCTTAATTCCAGGTTGCTTCTCTCCTTGATTAGTTTCCATCCATTGTTTCTTGTCTTGCCTTCTGGTGTTTTGGAAAACAAGTTGCCCCTCAAATATTGGAATACTTTGGAATATTGGGGGAGGGGGTGGAATCACCTCTTTCTGGTTACATCTACTTGTCCCATCAAGTTTGGCATGAGAGGCATGTTATGGGTCCTGTTTTCAAAGCCGGGTGTCATCTGATGGAACCTAGGAAGAGAGGTCTCACCCTCTGAAACATCTTTCCCCCAGAGGTTAGATTGACCCTGATCTTGTGGGCCTTCGGAAAGCTCTGAAGATGTGGCATTGCCATCACACTTGGCTTGGGGCTCTGATGATGATGGAGGGCGTTTACAATTATTGTCTGAATGTGAAGTATTGATTGGATTTGCTGCTGTTTACGAATGCTTTTTTTTGTGCCTTAATGTGGTTTTTATTGATAGGTTTGTATGTGACTCTGTTTGTTTCGTATTGATTTGTTGAATCTTTGAAGCTGTTTTTACTGTTGTGCTTCACCCAGAGTCACTTATGTGAGATGGTGGCTATATTGAATGAATGATTAAATAAATAAACCCGAATTGTACATATTTGCCTACAGAGCGCTCCATAGAAAACATTGGTAACTTTGCAGTTGTTTGGATCCTCCTCAACCTCCTTTTTAAAGCAAATGCCACAAATTTAATCCGCTCTTATATAGATTACAGTTCCATGAACTTTTTACCCTTTACTGTTGCATCCTTGTAAGAGCCACCCTAACCTGCCTCATGTATCGTGTGTGTTTGTTTGTTTGTATGTGTGTTTGTATGGTGCGTGTATGTGTGTGTGAGTATGCAGAGCAAAGTTTTTTGCCTTAGCCTGCACCTACTGATGCATTAATGTAAATATATAAATCTAAATTAAACTATCTGCTGAACTTCTCACTGCTCTAAATACGGGGAAACCATCAGTATATTTTTAAAAATAACACAATACAAGGGGTAGGGGACACCATAACACCTTTGCCAGGTGAAAGTAATCAGGAAAAATTAGAAGTAACAGGATAATCTCCTACCATATCAAATATAAATGTATGCTCTGGGAAAATTATAAAGGATCAACAGACATCTGCTCAAATGCAATCTGCTGCGCAACCATTTTCTAAAACTATAAATTTAATTGCTTCCCATCTTGGTGTTTCTCCTGAGAAACAACAGATCACCAGGAATTTAGCTATTACAGCAACCAACCTTTGGATTTTAAAAATGAGAGCAACAGAGGAGGTGCTTCCATGGTTCTTGAAAAAATAGTAACTCCAAACAGTTGTAATAAGAGAGCAAGGGAGTGGGGAACGGAATAGTAGATGATACCTTTCATTAGTACAATGCCAAGCTGGAAATTATAGAAAATAGTTTGCCTCTTTCAAATTGCAGATGAAATTAATTACAAAGACATAAATAAGCAAATAAATCCTGAATGTGAATGTATTCATGCCAAGAAAAGTTCAAATACTCATAAAATCATAGGACTGGAAGGACATTGGAGGTCTTCTAGTCTAACCCCTTGCCTAAGGTAGGAGTCCTTATACCATCCCAGACAAATGGTTGTCCCATCTTTTCTTGAAAACTTCCAGTGATGGAGCACGCACAACTCCAGGAGGCAAGCTGTTCCACTGGTTAATCGTTCTCACTGTCAGTTGAGAGATTGGTCAATTTTCTCTGGTACTGAGTTATTACTAACATGTTACATTCAAATTACACTGGACCAGATGTAACATTGTAGGGGACATGATTAGACTCTGCCGTAGTCTTGCCAGGGAAGATTATGGAGACAAAATTAGTATCTTGATTTACCACAGGGTAAACATGCACCTGCATATTTATTTTTTTTATTTATATTTATTTATTGTGGTATGATTATTTATTGTGGTATAACCAGAGGTGGGTTCCTGCTGGAGCTGCCCGGTGCGCAGCTCCGGTAGGGGGCGGCAGATTGCACAACCGCTCCGGAGCCCTCTCTGCCGGTCCACTGCGTGCGTCACCATTTTTTTCGGTGATTTCGGGTCGATTTTGCTTCTGCACATGCGCGGAAGCAAAATTGCGCCGAAATCTCACGCACACGCGCGCGTCTCCTCGTGAGATTTTGCCGCGATTTTGCTTCCGCGCATGCGCAGAAGCAAAATCGCACGAGGGGACGCACGCGTGTAGCGAGCGCGCCTGCCCCCGAAGCATGGAGATGCACGCACATGGCTCCGGCAGTGAGGTAAGCGAGCAACCCGCCCCCTGGGTATAACTCATTGTTAGCAGGTTATTTTGAGTTAGGTCAGGGATGGGAAACCCCAGGAAAAATCCCAACTGTATCCAGGTAAATTGATGGCAGAATGCCCAGAAGCAACTTGCAGGAAACTGGACATCTTCCAAACACGAGCCGAACAGGAGCTTTGAAGTCAAAAGACACAACGGGAATGAACGGAATTGTTTCCTGCAAATTGGTCAGTCCTTTTCCTCACTTAAATAGGTTATGGGAGTGGCCAATTAACCCCAAGCCTTACTCCCGAGTAGACCTTCTCCTCAGGAACCACTCCTGCCTTTTGACAACTCTGCGCGTACGCGCATTGAGGACAGGCTCTTCTTCTTCTTCTTCTTCTTCTTCTTCTTCTTCTTCTTCTTCTTCTTCTTCTTCTTCTTCTTCTTCTTCTTCTTCTTCTTCTTCTTCTTCTTCTTCTTCTTCTTCTTCTTCTTCTTCTTCTTCTTCTTCTTCTTCTTCCCCCATGACAGCATCTGGAGGTTCTGAAGGCCCTGGCTGCATCTCTGTCTCTGGCACCAAGTCTTCTCCAGACTCCTCACTGTCAGACTCTGGTACCAGCTGCACAGGCCGATGGTGAATCACCACACCAGCCTCCTCGCTGTTGAAATCAGCTACCTGCTGCACAGGCCGCTGGCGGGCCACAACAGGTAAGTAGAACCCACCCCTGCATAAAACTAATTATTGTAGCCCGCTGGTGGCTTGTGATCAGTCCAGTCATTCCTATATCATCTTGCTTCACATATCCAGACAGATAATAAAAAAAGTTTGTTCTTGCTTAGCTGATAAAGAGCTGAGAATAGAAGCTAGTTTACATTCTCAGAAGAACATTCTCACAGCAGAAGAGCAGGTGCAGGTGGGCTAATCTCAGTACTGAATGCCAGGCTGGCATTAGAAGGAAGGGGGAGCTCTGGAAAGGAGAACTTCAAGGGAAGAAAAGTTGGAAACGGAAGTGATGGCTTGCAGCTAAAATGACTGAGAGGGACTTAGATCAGTGGTGAAATCCAAATTTTTTTACTACCCATTCTGTGGGCGTGGCTTGGTGGGCATGGTGTGGCTTGGTGGGCGTGGCTTGGGCGTGGCAGGGGAAGGATACTGCAAAATCTCCATTCCCACCCCACTCCAGGGGAAGGATACTGCAAAATCCCCATTCCCACCCCACTCTGGGGCCAGCCAGAGGTGGTATTTGCTGGTTCTCCGAACTACTCAAAATTTCCGCTACCGGTTCTCCAAACTACTCAAAATTTCAGCTACCGGTTCTCCAGAACCTGTCAGAACCTGCTGGATTTCACCCCTGACTTAGATAGCCATTGGCTCTTGAACATGGGTTGTTGGTTTTAATAAAACCAAGGGAAACTAATCGTCTGTGCAAAGTGGGAAAGTTGCTGAGAAGAATGAATTGGGTGTTAGCTGAAGAAATGGGAAGAGGAGGTGTAGGTGTAGGAGTCATTGGACCTTTCTGCTCAACATAGCAGAAAACTCACCTTGATAGAACAGAAGTGAGGTGTGAAGAAGATAATATTAAGGTTGGTCAAAGAACAGATGAAAATAGATGGACAGTCATGCATGCACTCAGTCTGTACGGTTCATGTAGAGCAGGCTTGATCTGATCTCCAAATTCATTCAAATTGTGTGCACTTGTCCAATATTATGCTTTTAATCTCAGTAGAAATTGTAAAGAAAATCCAATTGTGACATCTAGTGGCACCATTTTGACATTTACAAAGAACAATGAACATTTCTTTCTTTGTGTCTTTTATTCATATGAAAATCAACACATAATAATAATAATAATAATAATAATAATAATAATAATAATAATAATAATAATAATAATAATAATAATAATAATAATAATAATAATAATAATAATAGAGTTGGAAGGGACCTTGGAGGTCTTCTAGTCCAATCCCCTGCCTAGGAAGGAAACCCTACACTACATAAGTGCTTGCTTATGTGAAAAAGGCACAGCAAATTTAAAATTAAATTAAAATTTAGAATAGTTTTCAGGCACAGTACTGTTCACTGGAGCTGATTCAGGCCCAGAACCATAAAACATCCTTTTAACAAAATTCCAGGGAGGTTTGTGAATGTGTGAAATGACCAGATAACATACAGAATCCTAGTACGTTTTAGGTACTGGTGTTTGGAGTGTTTTAATTTAGTTAACTTGCAGTAATATTATTCTAACCTTATACATGTTCACTTTAAGCTATATTAATATTTAAAAAAATATTGGTGATGATGTTCAAAACCAGTTATGCCTTATATTGCCTCTGATTAGCAGAGAGAAAATGGCATTGCAAGTAATTGCTTTATATTCTTCAAAAGGTACTTTTAGCTCTAATTTCTGTTTTTAATGTCATCAGGGTCAAATCCTATGGAAAAAAAAGAGAGTGATCAAGGGGGCCAGTCCAAACATTAGACAGGTGGATAGCTAACTTTGGTTACAGTTACTGAAAGGAGATGACAAGGTATTAGAACAGCGGTCCCCAACCCTTATGGCTTAGCAGTCCAACGGGAGGGAGGGGAACTAACCCGTGCAAGCAGTAGGCCGGTGTGTGTGTGTGTGTGCATGCATGCTGGTCCACCTTTTGCATGGCCCAGTTCCAAACCAGCCATAGCCTAGTAGTGGGCCACGGGTCAAGGGTTGGTAACCCCTGTATTAGAGGACAGAACTCAATCTATCCAGTGGTGGGTTCCTACCAGTGCGGTCCACTCTATAGCACCGGTAGCGGCCCGCTGGTGATGTCACAGTACCGGTGCGGTCGGTTGCCGGTGCCTGGGTGCCACCATTAAAAAAAAATTTTTTTTTTAATTTTCTTCTGCGCATGCCCAGAAGCCGAGCTTCCGGCACTGCGCATGCGCTGCCTTCCTACCCCACAGTGAGTCCAAGCAGGGGAGGATGGCTGAGGGAGCGCGTGAGACGCTGAAAGAATGGGTGGCAGGAGCTATCTCCATTCCCCTCCCTTCAGCAGTCCGAGATGCCACGAATGTGCGGTGATGATCCTAGGCATTTTTGCACATTTGAGGCTTCTCGAGCTGCTGAGGGGAGAGGGAATGGGCGGCAGGATCTATCTTAGTTCCCCTCCCTTCAGCAGTCCGAGAAGCCACGAATGCGTGGTGATGATCCCAGGCATTTTCGCACATTCGAGGCTTCTTGAGCTGCTGAGGGGAGGGAGAAACGGGCGGCAGGAGCCTAGGATCATCAAATGGGGAGAAGCATTCAGGCCAGACAGAGCCTCCTAGAAGAACCGCTGCCGCAGTCTTGCTGCTTCCGCTGTGGGGGGCTGCATTGCGGGTGGGCAATGCCCCCCCATGCTTCTCCAGCTGCTGCCAAGCTCCCGAGGCCCACGCTCACCCAGTCACATGGCTGGCAAACCACACCCACAAAATAAGCCACGCCCACAGAGTGGCAGCAAAAAAATTAGGAACCCACCCCTGAATCTATCTATCTATATATATAAACACAAAAAACACTCACGCAGAATCACGAAATCTCCAGAACCGTAAAGCCTACAAATTTGAAATTTGGCACATATGTTCCTCTTGGCTGCTAGGTGCTCACTAAGAAAGGATTTTTCGAAATGACCATCAGCTCATTAGTATTTCATATATTATCATTAACATGCTCTGATGCTAAGGAGTTAGATGTTCTATTTCCCCTCCCCACCTGAAAAGAAATCTGTTCCAACTGCCACTTGGGTGTGGCCAGCGCGTGACTCATCCAGCCTGCGGGCTGGGAGTTTGGAGAGGATCAATGGGGCCAGCCTGAGGGAGAGAAGGGGATAGGGGAGGATCAATGGGGCCAGCCTGAGGGAGAGAAGGGGGATAGTAGAGGAGAGGCCTCTGTGGGGCAAGCCTGAGAAGAGTTACATAGTTTTGTAGCACGGGCATACAGCTAGTGTACCTTATAATCTGGCCAGTGCTTTTAAGTTAGTATGCTCTTCAATGGTGCAGAGAGGGCACCATCCATTGTCAGAAATGAACTAAAATTCAGGGGGCAATTGGGTCGGGTTTATGGAATGGAAGAAAGGATACCACTTTGTCTCAGACAGAAAGATCACTAAACAGCCCTGAATGAGGAGTTACAGAGTACTTTTGGTTATTCATGGGGAAACTACACAAAGTACCTTCCTATATACTGATATAGGACAAAGGAAATAAATATGTTAATTTTCAATTGTTTTGGACCAGAATTCCATATTTCCTTGATACTGGCCAAGTTGCTAAAGCTGTTGAGAATTGAAGTTGAGAAGCACCGCAGAATATCATGTGTTTGTAAGATTTATGGCATAATTCAAATACGCTAATGCTAGTTTAGTGAAGTTAGTAAATATAAGCAAATATATACTTATAGGTACTAGAAGGTAAGCTCAGCTTGAGGGAAGCTTTACTTCAAATGATATCTCTGTTGGACTAGAACCATCCCAGATGGGAGGAGGACTCAAGTGAGGAATCAGTGTAGGCTCACTACATAAATGCAAGAGGGCTATGTCTGAACCTCCCATTTAAAAGTCTTAGCGCCTTATATGGTCTTTCCCAGGCAAATATTGCCGGTCTGGAGAGATTCCTGTATTATAGGCAGTAATAATAAATTAGCTACTTTGAACTTTCCACCCCTGCGTATGGTTGCTTGCATGAGACAATCTCAGAAGTCTGGAATAGATTAAAATTCTATTCCTACATCTGAAATCCAGTGTATCTGTATTGTTTCAACAAAACAAAATAAACCCCAGGGTTAACAATGCTGCGGTTCTTAGTTGATATTATTATGATTACGGTAATAACTTAGCTTGGTTTTTAGTTATCAGTAAGCCATGATGTGGTTGCTTTGTTTTTAGCTTAATCAAACATCCAAATTATTCTTTATGACTGCGTATTGATTTCCATATGAATGAAAATATAAAGAAGGAAATCGTTGTTGCTATGTACCATATTAGCTGATAGATTTCAAAATTATACCCATGAGCAGATTTGGTATTCTCAGTGTGTGTTGTAAAAATAACATTTAACACAGCACAGTACTTAAGCAAAATGGTTCAGTTGAGATCTGCATATGTGGGACTGATTGGGGTAGATTGCAGGGGTGACACCGAAATATAATTTTATCATATTTTATCTATATCTTAAATTATTGTATTTTATTCCAATTTTATTTTACACTGTATTTTATTCCAATTTCATTTTAAATCATAGTTTATCCAAGTCCATTTTAAATTGCTTTGATCAAATTTTAATAATAATTTGTTTCTGGAACTCTGCACTTTGATATGGCCCAAGGGCTAATCAATCAATAAATAAAGTTTAGATATTCTCAGTGTGTGTTGTAGACATTCTTTTGAAATAGCCATGTTTTGTGGATGTGACTTGGCCAATTGGCCAGACATTTGCTAGTAGTTGAACTCTTTTTATTCTCAGCAAGTGGGCATATATCTAAACACAATACTGACTGCGGTCAACCACTGCCTTGTTTTCTGGCTAAGCTTATGGGATCCCTAGAAATACCAAAAAGTTTTTTTTTAAATAAAGAGAATGTTACAAACGTGATACTTTCTGTTGCAGTATGTTGTCTTCAGAGTTTTTAAATTAAAAAAAATTATAAAAATGTATAATCAGATGAGGCAGGCACCGAGGCACATATTGCCAGGATGTTCTTCAAATCATATCTTTAAATTTTTTTAACTTAGCTGTATCAATTAATAGAGAAATGATATTGCCAAAATAATAGTCAAAGCACCTTTACTCGGCAAAAACAAAATCATTAGGCAAAATGCCACAAGCAAATCATATCTGATTAAAAGGATAATCAAATTTATTTCATTTATTTCATGAGCCGCAGTGGCGCAGTGGTTAGAGTCTAGCAGATCGAATCTCACCAGCTCAAGGTTTACTCAGCCTTCCATCCTTCGGTAAAATGAGGACCCAGATTGTTGGGGGCAATATGCTGACTCTGTAAACCGCTTAGAGAGGGCTGTAAAGCACTATGAAGCGGTATATAAGTCTAAGTGCTAAGTGCTAAATCTAAACCTAGGGCTACCAGATATAGAATCTGAAGGGCCACTTGATGGAAGAAAAGTGTTAGGGATGTTCTATACCTCTTGATCATTTCTAGTCCTTTAATTTTTGCAACTCAGAACTACCAATGCTTCTCTGATAGTAAAGACAGGATATTGTGACAATCAACTCAACTCTATAAACATGTTTTCTCCCCATAATTCTGCTTTCTTTTTATTCTTTGCAATGCAACACGATGTTGGGAGGAAATTATAAAAAGTGTTGGCACTTGTACTGCCCATTGGCAGAAAAACTTTCCAAAAGCTGAAAACAATACAATCAAGTTTGGAACAGGGGAGAAGTGGCAAACCAAAACTGAGTTGGACGTTCCAGGGAATAATTCTCCAATACATCCCTAAGGGACAGTGAGTTGGGTAGCAAATTGAAAGGTTGTTGACTGATCCATTCTAAGCCTCTCTCCCAGAATGGAGTATATATAGCCCATCCTGTACATCAGAGGTGGGATTCAGCAGGTTCTGACCAGTTCTGGAGAACCGGTAGTGGAAATTTTGCGTACTTTGGAGAATCAGTAAATACCACCTCTGACTGGCCCCACCCCCATCTATTCTCTGCCTCCCGAGTGCCAGCTGATAGAGAAGAAATGGGGATTTTGCAGTAACCTTCCCCTGGAGTGGGGAGGGAATGGAGATTTTACAGTATCCTTCCCCTGCCACGCCCACTAAGCCATGCCCGCGACACCACGCCCACCAAGCCACACCCACAGAACCGGTAGTAAAAATTTTGAATCCCACTACTGCTGTACATACATGCAAATGCATAGTAAACATAACATGCGTATAAAGTACAAACACACATAACTATATATCTCCTTGTGCATATGTGTACACACACACACATTCACAAAACATGTTAACTTCATTGCTGTGAAAAATTGCCATTGCTGATTAAACCATTGGAAAGAATTCAAGAAACCGCATGTGTCAATGAAGATTCTCAGTCATCCAGATAGAGTTGTGTGAAAGTTGAGTCATGGCAACTGGACTTTTAGGCTTGATATGTTTTGCTGCTTATCCAAGATGCTTCTTCAGTCATGCACTGTGTGCTTTCCTTATTTTGTTTAGATTCGATTTTTCAAGCATGTTCAAAGCACCACTGCACTAAGAGCAAACTTTCACATATTAACAGAGTTGGAAGGGATCTTGCAGGTCATCTAGTCCAACCCCCTGCCCAAGCAGGAGACCCTACATCTGCCTCTACCTAGGATAGAACTCACAACCTCAGGTGCTGCATACGGTTTCTTCCTCTATCAGCCAAGGAACAATTGCAAGTCAGAATTCTACGTTACTTACTGGGTGTACAGAGTTCACTCATCTCTACAAGAACTAAAGATGCAAACTCCCACCTTGTAGCCTTTGGTTTCTTAGTTCTCAGGCAATGTTCGTGTTGTACCACTAGGAGGCGCCAACTGTGAAGGATTCCATTTTGCTACAGTATAGGAAAATTCTCCCATTCTTTCACATGGTGGGCTTCAGAGGGGTGTGTTCTGTGTGTAAAATCTTAGCTTGTGATTAAAGTCTAAATAAAATCTAGATATATGATAGGATACATGCTCAGTGCAGAAAGTGATAGAACAGGGACAAATGTGGAAAGTGATAAAGTTGGAATATGTGTTTGTTCTGTTTCTCTCCGACCTTTTTGTCCGTGTAGTCTCAAACAAATACAAAATAATTCAATTAACATTTATGCATATTCATCATGTGATCCGCTTTTTGAGTAAGCAAGGTGGTACAAAAAGTGGGAAAAAGAGTAAGAGATAGTACTCAAAACAAAGATATAAAATTCATTAAAAAAATGAAAACAAAATAAATAATGCTGACACTAACACCATACCTGTTTCACACCCTTCTATATTTCAAAGTATCCTTGCTTCCGCCATGCCCATGGACAACTTCGTATAGTGTCTTTTATTTTTCTCAACACTATCTCTTTGAAGATTGCATCAACTCCTTCGGCAACAACTTTCTCAGTCATTCCTTTCTTCTTGAACCATTTCTTCACATATTTGTTTTGCAATATGGACATTGTTTCTTCTCTGAAGAAACATACCTCTTTGAAACATACCTCTTTCAAAACTGAAGTGTTGAATCCATGTTTATTTATTCTTCCTCCTATAATCCTTGACCTCATTTCTTCTTCTCTTTTAATCACACTTATTAAATAAATTATTTCCACTGCATATTCTGTTTGTTCCATACAACGGAGTGAGCAGAAGCACACTCTTATCTACAGCCATTATTGCTTCTTTCAACACTTCTTTTATGCAGCATTCACCCATAAGTAGTCCTCAGTTTATGTCCATTTGTTCAGGAACCATTCAAAATTATAGTGGTGCAGGAAAAATGGACATACAACTCGTCATCAAAGTTCTAGTCATCACAGAACCCCTCGTGCATGTAATTGTGAGTCAGGAAAATTCCTGGGGAGTTGCAGTCACAGGATCACTGTTTGCAGCTTATCCTGATGGTATGGGAAAGCTGGTTTGGAAAGTTGCAAGTTACTCCAGTAAGTTGCTTCCACTTTTTCCTCTTTCCCATGCACACACACACACTGCTTGCAGGCAGCCTCCAATGTCCACTCAAACCCTCCTCTGGCCTCCCCCCGCTGTACCCTCTCCCCCCTACAGCATCCCCATGCTCCTTATATTGGATTCCCACCTCTTTCCACTTAATAACATGCACATCTTGAGGTTATTGTAGAAACTGGAACTGCCTGGGATTGCCATCATTAAGCAATGCAGTCAAATGACATGCTTTACAACCACATCAGTGATGGGTTCCTTTACAACCGCATCAGTGGTGTGGTCCAGTGCACCGTTCCGGTAGGGACCTGCCGATTGCGCAATTTGCACACAACGGCGCCAGTGCTGTCTTCGCCGGTCCCCTCACACGCGCATCCCCTCACACGATTTTGCTTTTGCGCATGCGCAGGAAGCAAAAAAAGCCCAAAAATTCTAGAAAAAAGATGGCATGCGGCGCCATCTTTTTTCTAGAATTTTTGGGCTTTTTTTGCTTCCTGCACATGCGCAAAAGCAAAATCGTGTGAGGTGATGCGCGCGCGTAGCGAGCGTGCACGTGCATGAAATGAGATGATGCATGCGCAGCACACCGGTAGGCAGGTAAGAGGAACCCGCCCCTGAACTGCAGCACTTACTGATGAGAATTCTGGTCCCCTTTGCCATCATAAGTCACTTGGGCATCACTTTCAGTGGGGAGTGATGAACTGAAGTTCTGTGGATCCAAAAGAGGCATTACAACTGAAATACAAACAAAAGCAGATCTGAACTACTCAAAATTTTCCCCGGGTGAAGGAGAGCTCTTGAGATTATCCATATGTCCTCCAGACAGCTGTTTTTCGTGAGTAGTCAGCAGAAAGCTACATTTTTGCAGTCTCTTGCAATCAGATGGAGTCACAGGAGTCTATAGGTACTCTCAGTCACTAATATCGTCTTTTTTGGGAATTCCAGCTTTGAGCAAGCCTCATCTTTTTAATCATTTTGCAGCTTTTCTCCCCCTAGTGCTTGTTAGGATTGAAAAACCTTCAGAACTCTCTTTTCTTATATTGTAAGCTGATAAAAAAATACCTTGAAGTTTGGACATTAGAGGGCACCAGATGGCTGCTTTTAAAGGAAACACTTGACACTTAGATAAAGAGGTTTTTGCGGTATTTAACTCTATAATAGAACCAAAAGGTGTTATTGAAGAGGGAAAAAACCCATTGAACAAAATCAAAATCAAAGCCTTATTGAATAAAATTGACTCTAAGATGGATTTAAAACTACAACTTAAAAGAAAGAGATGAAAATATTGGATTTACTGTTAGAATTGGATTCTGAGTTTCTAACTTAATAACTGAACATGATATACTGGTAATACACCAAAGTAGTGATATGGAATTTTTTTTTGTATTGGACTATAAGGCATTTTGGGGGGCTATTTTATTGGAACTACAAAAGGACTTTAACAAAAATGACAATAATTTTGAGAGAAGAGACAAAGAGACAATGGGAAAGTAGATGATGGAACTTTATGGGATTTAAAAGATTGCTGATAAAAAGAAGAAAATATATATTTGATTATGGTTAAAATAATGATTTGTTATCTCTGGTGAAGTCTTATGGTTCCCTTTTTGACTGGGATTGGCTGATGATTATTAATTTTGGTAATGGATTAATTGTTAAGGTTATTTTTAATTGTTAAATGGGATTGGATTTTAATTATTTGGAGAGAGGGACTAAGAGGGTTTTTTAAAATGAAAATGTGGATATAAATATCGACATTGTTATTTCTGTTAACCTTCACTGGACTTTTGCTGATTAATAAGTAGAATTGGATTTAGACATGGGTTGATAGAAATGGAATGAAGAAGCACTTAGTTGCATTTTAAGAGGTAATGATGTTAATGACTATACTTGCTGGAGATAAAGGGGGAAATTTCTTTTAATTTTCCTCCCTTTTTCACACACAAACATGCATACACACACCCAGACACTGTATTTTGGTTTCTTTTTTTGGGAGGGTCTCTTCCTTTCTGTCTTCTTATACTTTTTTTTTAAAGAACAATTTTTAATTTAAAAAATCATCTTCTTACCCCTATGGGTGACACTTGTCTTCCTCAATCTTGGAGACCTAGGAATTTCTCCATACTATCTTAGCTGTTCCTAGTGCTTCTCTCTTTTGGAGAGAGAACTCTGATATTGTTCTTGGGATCTGTTGGAGCCACACCCTCAGTTTAGGAGTCACACAGCCCCAAGCACTCCTATGACTACTGGGATCACCTGGACTTTCACTTTCCACATCCTCTCTAGTTTCACTTTCAGGGCCTGGTACTTCTCCAACTTCTCATACTCCTTCTTCCTGATGTTGCTGACACTTGACACCACTACGTCTATCACCACTACTACTGCCTTCTAGTCAACAGAACAGAAACAGAACAACAGGGTTGGAAGGGACCTTGGAGGTCTTCTGTTCTAACCCCCCTACCCATTTCAGATAAATGGCTGTCCAATCTCTTCTTAAAAACCTCCAGTGTTGAAGCACCCACAACTTCAGGAGGCAAGTCATTTCCACTGATGAATTGTTCTAACTGTCAATAAATTTCTCCTCAGTTCTAGGTTACTTCTCTCCATCCATTGCTTCTTGTCCTGCCTTTAGGTGCTTTGGAGAATAGGTTGACTCCCTCTTCTTTGTGGCATCTCTTATATATTAGAACACTGCTATCATGTCACCTCTATGTGTGAGAATGGCTCTTGTGCAGCCTCCAGAGTGACTGAAAATGACATGAGAATGGGACACTTTCCCGTGCAGTTTTCAGAGGCCGCAGAGGCCACGGAAAAGCATTCCCTGAAGTTACTTCAAGAACGAAGGCCTTGGGCGACCCAGAGCTGCCTCGGTTAGGCTGCAGGGTCTGTCAACAAAAAAAGAGCATTGCTTGAAGGTAAGTGGTGCATAGTAGATTCTAGGGATCACACATGATTGGACTGTATTTTTTTAAAATTAATGATATGTAAAGAATTGCTTTTCTTTTGTTGAGGCGGGGAGGCAAGGGGAGGCAAGAGTGACATGCCGGCAAAGTCATGTTAGGCATTTTCCAAATTTTTGACACGCCAAGACCAAAAGATTCATTCTCACTGCTGCAGAGCAAGCCCATCCTTTAAATCCCAGCCGTGTGTGTGTGTGTGTGTGTGTGTGTGTGTGTGTGTGTGTGTGTGATGCAGCCAAAGCAACATCATTCCGGGCTGCATGCAGATAGGGATGGTGGGAACAAGATTGTGAAAGTCACTCCGAAGGTATTCCTTCTTGCCTTTTCCTGCCAATGTGGCAATGACCACTGATAATTGGCTGACCCATTTTTCAATCGGTAATAATTTGAATAATTTTATTCAAAGGAGGGATTACACAAATCCATTTATCATTTTGCTGATAAACTTTGAGAATGACTGACTTTGGTCTCAATGGCATGAACTGACTATATTTACTCGAATAAAAATAACACTGAATTTAAGCCAATTTCTCCCTACCCACCATCCATCAACCAAAGAAAGAATTGAAAGAAAAAGATATTTAAAAAAGACAAAAGTTCTATGCGATGCCCAATTCCCCATCTTGTCGATCTGGGGTTTTCAACTCGATATCTGGAGTTTATCTCTTTGTACATTTTTCTTTGCGACATACTTTTATTAGGGATACTTGCTCAAGGCCACATTCCAGTCAATTATATGCGTGAGAATGACTCTTTTACCAACGTTGGGGTCTTTTTTTTTTGCCATTTAAGTTAAATTCATGTCTACAGAATGGCCAACATAATCAAATCTATCAATTTTACCCTTGAAGCTCTCCATGGGCTGAGGATTATTAAAGACCCACCCATCAAGCGTCTCTGTGGCATTTTAAAAGTGGGTCTACTAGGCACCTCGCCTCCCACCCTTTGTCAGAGTGATTTGAGTCTCTATTGAAAAAGTTACAATAGAGAAGTTGGTTCCCATGTTCACTATTAAAATGGGATTGTCTCTTGGACAAAAGGACTGAGTGATTTTTGACCGTTAACTCAGCAGCAGCTCGAGATGTTTCCAGAGAGTTGGACAGAGAGATACATACAAGGTGATAGTTTAATAGTTTGCTTAGGTCTTAATGGGCCTGCTGGAGCTTCTGTTTATTTTCTGTTTTCAGTTTCCCACTGTGGGATGATTTAATAAGCCAAATGCTTATTCAGTACAATAGGCGTCAGACCATGGGCAGCATGGAGTTCCTTGCTTCTGTTAGATTTCCAATAAATCAGTCAACATATTACTAAGAGTGTTATTTTAATTAAGAACCTGTATTTTCAAATATTTTCCGCAAGGAGGGCGTGTGAGTTGTGTGACTTCAATGCAAAAGGTTGCGGAAATCACAACAGTGCCCCTCCAGCCATTCCTTCTCCAATTAGATGGCATTTTGGTGGTCTCCGAATGATAACTCACACGATCCCTTGCTGGGTAGGGCTGAAATTCAATTTTGGGGGTAAATTTTTTTTAAAAAATTGTATTTCTAAAATGCACATCTTCTTCAAATTACAGGAGACCATTCGATTGAGTACTTGCCGGTATATTGTGTTGTTGTGTACACACAGTACAGTTTTTCATGGAGATGGAGTGTGCATTATGCTAGCTTGAACTGCTGTCCCAAACTGCTGTTTCTCCTGTTGCCATTATGGAAATAAGCTTGACCTGCTGATCCATTCAGCATCTGAACATGGAAATACAGACACTTGGTTGTGTATACTTTGTGGAGGTTTTAGCCTTTGGCTGACATTAGCACTGCTTTTACAAAACAGCATATTCTTATACACATGTTGGAAAATGTGCCTCACCATGAATTTATGATACAAAGTTCATTCCCAGTTCCAAGCTCAAGTAAGGAATTTCAAAGGTTTTTCCCTACCTCCCCCCATAACTATATCAATAGTCATTCAATAAGCCTTGGATATGTTGGTTTGGTTTATGCACATAGTTCCAAAACAAGGAAGAGGGGGGGAAAGCCTTTTAACATTCAACTCCGACATTTTTGAGTGCTTAGGGACATTTTTGTCTGCCGTAAAGAGTTCTTTTTCAGATGCAACTTGGAATCATAAGTGGTGCACCTGTCAAGTAAGGCTTCAGTTGCCTTTTCACTTGGAACCCTGACGGTGGAACGCTTTCCCTAAAGAGGATCACTTGGTACTTCCATCACTGTCTTCCCACCATCAGGTTTCCCCAGGCATTTAAATACCCATACTATACTTAGATTGCAGTGTTGAATTATTTTACTTTTTTGTGCTTTGTATTGCTGAACGCCTCTTGTATTTTTCTCATAGCTCTATAATTGGCACAACGATTCTTATTAGATGGCTCATATGCACACATAAGGTTTCCCTTCTGTATACAGGTAGTCCTTGACCTACATTTAATGTCTGTTTGAAGTTTCAACGGCACTGAAAACAGGGACTTATGACCATTTTTCACACTTACGACCATTGCAGCATCCCCATGGTCGTGTGATCAAAATTCAGACAGTTTGGCAACTGACTCATATATATGACGGTTGCAGTGTCCCGGGGCCATGTGACCCTCCTTTCGCCACCTTCTAACCAGCAAAGTCAACGGGGAAGCCAGATTCACTTAACAACAGTGTTAGTAACTTAACAACGGCAGTGATTCACTTAACAACTGTGGCAAGGTAGGTCGTAAAATAGGGCAAAATTCAGTTAACTGTTTTGCTTAGCAACAGGCGTTTTGGGCTTACCGTATTTTTCGGAGTATAAGACGCACCTTTTTACCCCCAAAAAGAGGGTGCAAATGTCAGTGTGTCTTATACACCGAATACAGCCATTTTTGGCCTCCCGAAGCCCCGCCCCCGCATCCCATTTTTGCAAAAAACGGGCCATTTTTTGCAAAAATTGGGGCGTTTTTGCCTTCCCCCACCCCTAGGAGTGCTCTGCAGGCTTCCCAAACCCTCTGCATGCCCTGTTTTTGCACACACAATAAAAACCGAGTGAAAAATTGACCGTTTTTCGCAAAAACAGGGATGTTTTTCCCTTCTAATTACCCCATCTAGCATGACTGGATGAGGAATTCTGGGAGTTGAAGTCCACTAGTCTTAAAGCTGTCAAGTTTGAAGACCCCTGGGTTAGGGCTTAGGGGTGCAAGGGTCTTCAAACTTGGCAAGTTTAAGACTTGTGGACTTCAACTCCCATTCCTGAGCTAGCATGACTGGAGGAGGAATTCTGGGAGTTGAAGTCCACAAGTCTTAAAGCTGTCAAGTTTGAAGTTTGTAAAAAGTGTACATGGTTGTAAAAAGTGTACATGGTTGTAAAAAGTATACATGGTTTAAAAAGTATTCTGCTACACTGGTATTTTATTAAATAATATATTACTACATCATTTGGTTCAGAATACTTTTTTCCTTGTTTTCCTCCTCTAAAATCTAGGTCTAAAATCTAAAATCTTATACTCCAAAAAATACGGTAATTATGGTTTAAATCAAGGACTACCTGCATACAGTACTGCTCTTTTGAGGTCTGTTTTCTTGTTTGCTATCCCCACCAAATTGCAGATATGTCGTTTCATATTTTGGTTATTTTTTCCTGCTCTGTTTCAAGGTATTATCTTCATTGCATTTTTTTTAAACCAAATTTAGCTTCTGAGGTGTAAATCGATTCTAGTCTTTCCAACTTGTGTGTTTCATCTAGAGATAAAACAAACCATTATCTGTCCTCCAGTTGTCTCCTTTATGTCTATATTCAGAGAGTTCTTAACATGAGGAGTTAATTCCTAGACACTTAACTGTGAAGTTATGATCCAAGGCAGGATTATGCAATTTGCCGGGTCTATCATTAGTCTCTTACAGGTATGGAAAAATGGAGGATCTTAACTGGAGCAACATTTAGGGTTTTTTAGTGAACTGTGTTATCCAAATTTTTTAAGAGTAGGTTTCCTGAAAAAAAGAGTAATAACAGTTTCTCTAGACCAGTGGTTCCCAACCTGTGGTACGTGTACCACTAGTGGTACGCGAGGGCCTTCCAGGTGGTACGCGAACACTTTCGGGGTCATGAACGATTTTTAGTTAGTTATTTTTTACTTCACAAAAATGTTTACTGCCTAACACAAGATAATCTGGCAACGATTTGCAACTGTTGCCACACGCCACCCACCTGGTCCCAGCGGCCCGAGAATCCAGTTGCTGGATGCGCGGGGCCAAAAAACGAACGGTACAATTATGGAAATAAAGTGATATCTGATCGAATTTAGTTTCTCTGGAACCAGGTGGTACGCGGCGACTGTACGGGACCTCCAAGTGGTACTCGATCACAAAAAGGTTGGGAACCACTGCTCTAGACAATGTTTTCCGCCCGTGTGTTGATACTTGTGAAGAGGCGTGGGCAACAGTTGAACACTGACTGTTGAGCCATGGATTGAACTAGGGCACACTATTTCACAGCTGATTTTTCTGCACACTCCTACTCTACCCTTCTTTATTAACACCACATTTAATGAAATACAGTCCTTGCAGACTGGACGGGAGGAGAATATCGACAGACATAACCCCTTTATTTATGGATGGGCAGCAACAGAATGTCTCTTCCATCCCTCTCTCAAAAAAATTTATCGTGAGCATTTCTGCCTTTGGCAAATGCATTAGTGCAATCAAATTAGCCTGAGCAGAAAATGGCTTTCTAAGAGAATGCACTTTCTTAATAATTGCAGGTACAAATATAGATATCTAGAGAGGGAGACAGACAATATATTTTTTGATTAGCTTCCGTCTCAGGGATTGGACGGCATCTTTTTCTGTTCACAAGTGGCTGGCTGCCAAGGCTGTTATCTGACTCGATGGAAAACTCTTGCTTTTTTTTTTTTCCAATCTGAACGATGTCTGCTTTTGCACAAACCCATTAAATGCAGCTGTACTTAAAATGTATAATAGCATTGGTTTAAAAACAGTCTGAAGTTAATAACTGGTCTCCCCTCTTCTCTCTGATCTCTCTGATCTCTTTGATTATAGCTGAAATACACTCACAACTTGTGAAGTGTTTTCGTTCCTCTCTTTGGCAGCCCTACCATCTTTTTCCTCCTTCTTTTTCTTCTCTGAAAGCTGTCCTGCTTACTGTCAAATCTACAAACCGTTATGGCGTTTCAGATAATTTTTCTTCCTTTAGCTAAAATGCAAAAAAACCCAAAATATTTTGGGTTTCTTTGGGGAGTGGGAAATGTACTTCTCACTAATTGCAAAAGCCAAGTATCTCTCGGTATTTACATGAGCTCTGGCTGCTCCTAACGTTTGATATTCCCAGATGTTTTCACATGCTGCCACATGCTCACCTAATGCTCTTCAAGTCCGAAGAACATCCATTCACCTTTCAGCTTGGCATACATTTCTATCAGTCCCAGCTAGATTCTCCCTGGGCTCGTATGCAAATCCTAATCGCCCTGGCACAAACCATTTGTTTTAAGAAGTAAAAAGATGATGTTGCACTCAAAAGCTCTCCCCAGTCCATTGCAGCAGTGGCTTCCTCCCGTTTCTTACTCTGCATCGAAAGCAATATCTCAGGGGTTGCCACAAAGAAGAGGGAGTCAAACTATTCTCCAAAGCACCTGAGGGTAGAAGAAGAAGCAATGGGTGGAAACTAATCAAGAAGAGAAGCAACTTAGAACGGGAGAGAACAGGAGAAATTTCCTGACAGTTGGAATAATTAATCAGTGGAACAACTTGCCTCCAGAAGTTGTGAATGCTCCAACATTGGAAGTTTTTAAGAAGATGTTGGATAACCATTTGTCTGAAGTGGTGTAGGGTTTCCTGCCTAAGCAGGGGGTTGGACTAGAAGACCTCCAAGGTCCCTTCCAACTCTGTTATTCTATTCTATTCTATTCTATTCTATTCTATTCTATTCTATTCTATTCTATTCTATTCTATTCCATTCCATTCCATTCCATTCCATTCCATTCTATTATCTTTCCCCTACTTCTATTGGCAGTCTGCATGTGGTACCTCATTATGTAGTAGGCAATTATTTTACTTCAAAGTCTAATTGAAAAAGCCAGTCAACTAATGCAGTACTTAAACCAAAGGGTAAACATGGATATGCAACTGAATTATCAATTATCAGAATTTTTCCAGTAGGTTGTAGAAAAATATAATCAATTATTTTAACTGTAAAACCGTTTACCAAGTTTATTCTAACTTGGTAAACTATTTCCCCACCCCACCCCATATCATTTCATTCTTTCATTCTGACCCTAAGTTTTATCACAGTGCTTTTATGCATGTATACTGCAAAGCAACTATTACATGGAAAACAGACTTCAAAAAGCTTCACAAGAATGTTGTTGGAAGTCTCAGACATAACATATGGGGAATGTACATCTTTCTCAGTTCAAGCCATGTTTAAATGTTTAAAGTCTTAAGAGATTTTGTTAAGAGTCATGTATGGGAGAAGCATTTGTGTTTTGTTAAAAATTGAACTGAACAATGGAAAGTGCATGGGAGCTTCCAAAGGGAGGGAACTCTTTATCTAATGTTCCTTCGGAGACAAAACAGCTGTTTTGGCAAATCCAGAAAATGTAAAAATCAAGAAAATCTATCTTGTAAAATTCAGGAACTTGGACAGGAGGAAGTCAGTAATGAGGAGAGGATGTTGAGAAGGGAGAGGACCCTTCACCTGCTTTATCCATACACATTGGGGGAATTCGATGTTAAAGACTCCAGATGTTGAGCAAAATATGGATTCAGAGGAGTTTCCCGCCTGTTTCCCTCAGTTACATCCATTTCCAGGCTCACGAGAGAGCAGTTTGACTTTTCTGGCAACCCTGTTTTTGCATAACTGCAAATGCAAGATGATTATGGAGTCAAAGTTCCTTTCAAACAATTACTAAGATGAGAGACATCATCATCTGCCTGGTAAAATTCACAGGGGTTGATCGTTTGGGAGTTTAAAATGTGAAGCTTTTCTTGGTCCAGAATCTTGATAGCTATTTAAAAGAATCTTGATAGTTATTTTAAAGTATACTGTTATACTGCTTATACTAGTTATTTAAAAGTATACTGGGTGGGTTCCACTTACCTTCGCCACCGATTCGCATTGCGATGTTTCACGCACGCACGCGCGTCCCCTCGTGCGATTTGGCTTCCACGCATGCTCAGAAGCAGGAATGAGCCCGAAACACAGCTGAGGAGCTCATCAGCTGTGCTTTGGGTGAAGAAATAAAGGTCAGAATTCACTCGCGGGCGGGCGGGAGGGCCCTTTTTCAAGCTGTGGAAGGGGAAAAATGCGCACAAAATAAAAAAAAGATGGTGGCACCCACGGAATGGCACCGACAGTGACGTCACCAGCGGGTCGCTACCGGTTCAGGTGATCCGGTCCAAACCGGGAGGAACCCACCCCTGAAAAGGACTAAGGAATTCCTAGGGAAGTTTCAGCATTCAACAGGACCAGTCCAGGGGTGAAATGCTCCCAGTTCGCTTTTACCTGTCTGTCGTCGGTGAGCCGATCGCGCAGGTAGTGCGGGGCTCCGCCCAGCTGCCGGGACACCGCCATTTGAGTTCTTTTACCCTCTGCGCATGCACAAAGCATTCTGTGCATGCGCAGAGGGTAAAAGAACTCAAATGGCGGTGTCCCAACAGGTGGGCGGAGCGTCACGCTGCCTGCGTGATCGGCTCTCTGGCGACAGACAGGTAAAAGCGAACCAGGAGTATTTCACCCCTGGATCAGCCGGGACGGAGGGCTTAAGCAACAATTTCTGCAGATTGGGGAGAAGTAGAGGAATCAGAGATATACATATACTGGCTGCCCTTGTGCCCCCTTAGAACTCTGCTGCCACTGGATGCAATAGACAAAGGTGTCCCATCCTTAATTCTGAAGTAAGATCTATCAACTATTTAATTTCTAGTTGAGGAATTGAAGTTCGTCATCTTACCTGTGTTTGAATGGCCTTGTGATGTGATCTTCAAATAAGGAGAAATTCAAGAGAGCTCAATTGCTTTACATGCAGAAAGCACCAGATTTATTTCACCAACTCCACCTAAAAGGCTCCTGAGTCAGAAAAGTAACACTGAGTTACTTCAGTTTGCCTCAGTCTTGTGCTCTCTAAATACATTGTGAGTACATCTTACAGAATTGCCAACCCATATAGTTGTTGAGAATTCTAAGGATTTTTACTTTAACCTATTTGAAGGACATCTGGATGAGATCGTTGGAAAGACAATTTGATTTTGGTTATGGACATTTCTTATAGTCAAGCAAGAATGTGGGAATGGAATTTCCTCAAGAGCCAGGTCAACAGGGAAGATGGTTCTTTTTTAGATAGGATATATGAACATCTTTTTTCTAAGCTATTCAAAACAGATACAACTAATTGGAGGGCAGACTCTATTAAAGCCATAATGGGAATTTCATTGCAAATGATTTTGCTCTGTAGCGTTTCAGCAATCTGGGCCTAGTTTCAGCTCTTGCATAATTGGATAACTGCCAAGACCATTAGAAATAGTGTCAGGCTAGGCATCCTATAATCGTATGGCTTTCTTCCAGTGTAGCCTAATGATCTACTTTGGGCCCCAAATCATAGTTAACTGGAACATTTAAGCAAATGGCTTATTGCTTCCATGTTATCTACTCTGGAATCGGAAAGGCCCAAAGGAAGGCATGTTCTAAGGCTTTCTTCAGTCTGAAATTGGCCATAGGTGATTTCAAGAATTAATTATTACATGGAACACTGACATCATGTAACAGTTTCCATATGACAACTAGTGCAAACAGAGGAAAATATACTGTGGGATTCCTTAAAACAGAATTTGCTCTGGTAGACGTCTTGAAATGGATCTCTAGAACTACCGGTAGATAGCTTTTCTATACTTGTGAAGATACAATCAACTTCTTTTTAATGGTCATCCCAATTCTGGCTCATTCAGTAGCAATTTCAGTTGCATTTGGAGGCAGCAAAAGCTGCATGTTTATCTTCAAGTAGAATGCCATTATTTTGTTTAAATCCATAATTTATCTCTGGATTGCATTCGTGATATAACTGTCCTATAATGAATGATTTTGTAATTTAAATGGCAGAAATAATGCAGCATATATTTAAGTCAATAAATTATCCTATTCGAGCATTGTTGACTCTGTGAATATGACTGTCAGGCCGAAGCCATTTTATTGGGGAGCTTAGGCCTGCCACACTTTATACTATTTCACTATGCATTTTCTACTGTGGGAAAATGGGAGGGGGGATTGTATGAGGATGTTAGTAATGAAAACAGTTGGGGATCCGCACTAGGGCCTTGACCAAGTGGATGGGACATTAATTGGGGGGTCCCCCGCCACGCAAATCACTGAATTGATAGAATTGCAAATAGGGCGCCCTCATGAGTTCATCAGGTTCATCGTCGTCCCAAAAATGCCAGAGACAATCATACTGGGACGTGCGTGGCTAGAGAAGTGGACTCCCACCATAAGATGGGAGGACGGCTACTGAAAGCTAACCATAGGCATCGGGCCACTAACCCCAAAAACCCCTAAGGACCACCTGAAGGAAGCCAAATCTCTCAGGCCAGACTGCCCCGAGCCGGCGGCCCCTGCAGTCGAGGCCAACCTCCCAGGCACCCAGCAGATGCCGATAGAATACCGGGACCTAGAAGGGGTCTTCAGTGAGGAAGATTGCAATTATCTCCCCCCTCACCAACCCACCAACTGCGCAATAGAATTTGTGCAGGGGGCAACGCTCCCAAAACCAAAGATGTAGCAATAGCACTATAGCACTTAGACTTATATACCGCTTCATAGTGCTTTACAGCCCTCTCTAAGCGGTTTAGTGTCAGCATATTGCCCCCAACAATCTGGGTCCTTATTTTACCGACCTCAGAAGGATGAAAGGCTGGGTCAACCTTGAGCTGGTGAGATTTGAACAGCTGAACTGTAGCTAGCAGTCAACTGAAATAGCCTGCAGTGTTGCACTCTAACCACTGTGCCACCTCGGCTCGTAGTGTCATATACTCCATGACCCCTAAAGAGATGGAGGAGCTAAGGAGATACATCGATGCCAATCTGGAATGGGGAATCCTCCAGCCGACCAAATCACAAGTGGCAGCCCCCATGCACTTCAAAGAGAAGAAAGATGGGGGGGGGGGTTTCAGGCTATGCATGGACTTCCGGGGGATCAACGCCATGTTAGTCCAAAACACGTACCCCCTCCCTCTTATGAAGGACTTGTTGAATCACTTAGCCAAAGGCAAGGTGTTCATTAAGTTGGACCTGAGATAAGCGTATTACCGCATACGCATCAGGGAGGGAGATGAGTGGAAGACCACCTTTAACTGCCCTCTGGGGAGCTTCCGATTCAGGGTCATGCCATTTGGTGTACAAGGGCCCCCCGCAGTCTTTATGCAATTCATAAATGAAGCACTCAACCTGCACCTGTACAAGGGAGTACTCGTTTATTTGGATGACATTCTCATCTTCAGCGAGACCCTAGAGGAACACATGAAGCTAGTGCGGCAAGTCCTAGAAAAACTTCTGGCTACCAAGCTATACGCAAAACTGTCTAAGTGCGAATTCCACAAAACCTCACCAGACTATCTTGGGTATTGCATTTCCAGTGAAGGGATAGAGATGGACCCAGGAAAAGTGAAAGTGGTGCTAGATTGGCAACCCCCACACAACCGCAAGCAACTACAAAGTTTCTTGGGCTTTGTGAATTTCTATCGGCAATTCATCCCAGCTTCTGCAGAGGTGGCGCTGCCACTAACCGAACTGCTAAAGATCGGGCCGTTGCCCACAAAGCCAAAGCCAAACCAGCCTATTGGGTGGATGATAGAGTGTCAAAAGGCGTTCGAAAAGCTGAAGTGGCTCTTTGCCCAGGAGCCTATTCTGCAACACCCCGACCCAATTCATGAACAGCAATTCATAATCCAGTCCGATGCCAGCGATGTAGCTGTAGTGGTGGTGCTATTGCAGAAAAACCAAGAGGGCCAACTCCTACCACGTGCTTACGTTTAAAAAAAACTCACTATCACTGAAAGGAGGTGGGCCATTTTGGAGAAAGAAGCCTATGCCGTTCATTGGGCACTGCTCACCTGGAGATAATTCCTAGAAGGGGGCAAAGTGCCATTCGAAGTGTGGACTGATCATAAAAACCTCGAAGCCCTGAAGAGCCCCAGGAAACTGTCACCAAAACAAGTCCGCTGGGCACAATACTTCAGGAGATTTAAATTCGAGCTGAAACACATCCCGGCTGGGAAGAACCTACTGGCAGACGCTTTATCCAGAAAGCCACAGTATGACAGCCAAAAGGAGCAGGAGGTGCACGCCATCATCCCCCTCCAACAGGAAGAGCTGGCAGCACAAGTTATTCCCCAAGGCCAAGCCAGACGACCAGGTACTCCCAGCCAGGACAAACTGACCTCAGCACTGAAAGCTGCTCTACCCAGTGACCCCTGGCTCAACGACAACAAAGAGGTCCTAACCATGAGAGAATGCTTGGCATAGAAGGGATCCAAACTATACGTACCTGCCAGCTTAAGACTGGAAGTACTACAACAAAGCAATGACGCCAAACTAGGAGGGCATTTTGGGTTCCTAAAAACTCTCCACCTAATCCGACATCAGTTTTGGTGGACAAAGATGAAAGCCGAAGTGGAAGACTACATAAAAAGCTGTGCTACCTGCGCGACCAGGAAAAATCGGCCAGTCACTGGACTGACTCCTTTTCAGGTTACCAGGGGCATGGAATTCGTTCCCATGCCTGAACTACCCACCGAAGCCCCCACTTCCATGTCTCTAACGGAGTGGATGGAGACACTGAAAAAGGGGTGGAAAAATGCCAAGAAAGCACTAACTGAAGCGGCAGAAGCCTACAAGAAGCAAGCTGACAAGCACCAATCGCTCCAGCCCCCCTTCCGAGTGGGGGACAAAGTTTTCTTATCTACCAAATATATCCGGCTGAGAATGCCTAACAAGAAGCTAGGGCTGAAATTTTTGGGTCCTTTCCCAATAGTTAAGATTATCAACCCAGTCATAGTTCAGCTTGAATTACCTAGAACAGGGGTAGGCAAAGTTGGCTCTTCTATGACTCGTGGACTTCAACTCCCAGAATTCCTAAGCTAGCATGATTGGCTCAGAAATTCTGGAAGTTGAAGTCCACGAGTCATAGAAGAGCCAACTTTGCCTACCCCTGACCTAGAATATTGGGAAAGATTCATCCTGTTTTCCATTGCAGTTTATTAAAACCTGTGATTGGGTCAAGCTTAAGGCCACAAACCCAACCACCCCCTCCTTCAGTAGTCATGCAAGGGGAGACTCATTACGAAGTGAAGAAGATTTTAGACTCCAGGATGTATAGGGTTCGTTTACAATATTTAGTACATTGGAAGGGGTACCCTTTGTCTGAAGCTACCTGGGTAAAAAGTTGGAATGTGAAAGCTGACAGATTAGTGAAGCAATTCCAGGATAAATATCCGGATAAGCCAAAGGGTCCCTTTGGGGGTGGGGGAGAGGTAGTTAGTGATGCTGTATTAACCCCCTATGTTATTTTCTCTCTCTCTTCTTTAGGACATGGTTTTCTCCTGAGGGGAGGCCGCCTGTTAGGCCGAAGGCATTTTATTGGGGGGCTTAGGCCTGCCACACTTTATACTATTTCACTATGCATTTTCTACTGTGGGAAAATGGGAGGGGGGATTGTATGAGGTTGTTAGTATATAGCCATAACAAATTCTTTCTAGAAAGCCAAGGTCATCCTTTGTCTCTGCACCTCTGCACCTGCACGGAAGGAGATGGGTGGACTCTGCCAGCATGGCAAATGAAGATTGGACAACGTGATGGATTTGTGGGTGTGGGGGCAAGGATTTGAACTTTCAACTGGGTGGTGAAGCCCGGAGGACTTCAGATTCGGGTTTCACCCAGATGTGCCAATATGACTCTATTAATAAATTGGAATTTTGAAGAATACTTTGCCTTGGACTTTGATTTCATTTTTGATGCTGTTTGGAACCCTGACAATGACAGGATCAAACTATTACCCAAACTAACTGACTTTGCGTATACTTTTATCAGAAACCCAGTTACATCTAGCAATAGCAACAGCATTTAGACTTATATACTGTGCACCACAGTGCTTTACTGCACTCTCTGGGTAGTTTATATCTAAGACAGAGTAGTCTTCCTCGTCAACCCTCAATATTAGTTGGGAACTGAAGACTCAAAACATCAAAAAGGCAGCAGACTGAGGAAGTCTACTGTATACAGTTGTAAATTATATGTATCACACCTTAACCTGATCCATATAATTAGAGGCCAAGTTGACTGAAAGCACATGTGATCTGTTTCTTACAATGTGAGATGAGTGTTATTGCCAAGTGGAAATTGCTATCTTAGTTTTAAGTATCAAACAACAAAACGTATAAGATTCTTTTTAATCGGGGGAGGGTAAATATCATCATCAACCAATGTGCTTTTCTAACCAAAAATAGTTGGCTCCATGAAAAGCTGAATGGCTGCTTGATTTCTGATGAAATATGTAGAATTATTTCAATAAATGCGAATAACCAAGCAAGCTAATATGCAATACCCAAAACTGATTGGATCAGTATACATGTAGCCCTTGACGTACGACTATAATTGAGCTTGGAATTATGGCCATTAAGTTGTGCCAGTCATTAAGTGGGTCATCACATGACCGTAACCGATTTTATGTCCTTTTTGGGGGTGTTGTTAAGTGAATGTGGTGATCATTAAGCAAATACATTTTCTGCAATCGGTGGGTTTTGTCAGATGTTTACTGCTAGTGTCTGGCAAAAAAAAAAAAACATCATAGTCCTGTGATGCAAGCAGCGGTAAATACAGGCTCCAATATGTGATCATTTGAATGTTGGGAGGGGGCGGCCATCGGAATTTTGAATCCTGCTCATAAGTACCGTATTTTTCGGAGTATAAGAGGCACGTTTTTACCCCCAAAAAGAGGGTGAAAACTTGGGTGCGTCTTATACACCGAATGCAGCCCTACCCACCCAGCCACCCCCACCCTTTGGTCTCTGTCTTCCAGCAATTTACCTGCTTGCAGCAAAGAGGGAAGAGCCTGTAAAGCCAAGCAAGTCAGTAGCAGTTTCTCGACCTACAGCTGATTAGGTTTGCCACGTGGGAAAATGAAAGTGAAACTAGCTGCAAAGAGCCAAATAGCTGGGAGAGACACGCAGATTTTTATTTTCTGCTGGATGCAAGGGGGTAAGTGAATAACTATAAATGTCTGTAGAATGTTCAAATTATTAGACTTATTTTTTAAAGACTGCTTTATTATTGTTCTAGCCAGGTGTCTCCAACCTTGGCAATTTTAAGACTTGTGGACTTCAACTCCCAGAATTCAACAGCCAGCTTTGTTAGCTTTGCTGGCTGTGGAATTCTGGGAGTTGAAGTCCACAAGTATTAAAGTTGCCAAGATTGGAGACCTCTAGACAACTTAACAAAATAAAGAAGCTTTTTACAATAAATGCTTGCTTAGAAGAGGTCCAGTGCTATTGTATCTTCTTTTAAACAATAGAGAATAATGTATACTTCCAGAAATTTTAATTAATTTTAACAGCTCTGTACAAGTATAGTATGAAATGTAACAGTGTCCTGTTTAGTATTAGAGTTAAATCCTGACTTACCTTGGAGTAGATCTATTTAAATAATTGGGAGGAGTTAGTGTGACTACATGTAAGAAAACTTTCTGGCATAATGTACATTTCTCCAATTCTTTGCTATTTCTATGGGTCAGGCACACATGCACAGAAATACACAGCAAACAGTGTATATCATCTGTGCTGTTTGCTGTTTGGCAAATTGCTTGGAGGCAGAGGCCTTTTTTCCTTGTTTTCCTCCCCCAAAACTAAGGTGCGTCTTATACTCCAGTGCGTCTTATACTCCGAAAAATACGGTACTTTGTGTGTGTGTGTGTGGATCCATTGTAACTTCAAACAGCTGCTAAGTGACTGGTTGTAAGTCAAGTACTACCTCTATTATGATAATATTGGTGCCAGTGAAAATAGCCAGATAATCCACTTGTCCTGAACATGCAATATCTGGTTACCATGATATGGGAAATATGGTAAAATCAATGTACTATGGAGGCCTCCCTAGGCCAATCCAGGCTCCTGGTGCCTAAACGTTAACAATTCGCAAGGCCTGAATTTTGTTAGATGTATACCACACTTTCCTTTCTGAAGCTGTAGATGCATACGGCACATACCTTTCCTTCCCTCCAGTGTTTCATACAACTATTACACTGTGGTTGTTACCCAGTTCAGTGAATTTCCATGTCTTGAAGTGGATTTGAACATGGATCTGCCACTCCTATTCAACCACCACTATATCACACTATACAGCTCCCCTTCCTTGATGTTTCTGTGTGTTTAAGCTTGGGAAATGATCCCTATTCAAATTACCATTGAAGGATTATCAGCCACATTGTAAATATATCCCTTAGGCTGTAATTAGGAAAAAACTGATATTTTTTTTGCCGCATTGGAAGAAATTTCAAATTTCAAAATGGTTAAAAGTGATATACCAATGAAACCGCACTAATTTTTATCAAAAAAACAAATATGCTCTTTCAAAAAGTTAACTATATTAGGTCCAAAAAGAAAATTTTACTATGTAGAACGGCTGCATTATGAATTTAGCAAATTTGCTAAAAAGGTAAATCACCATTGGTGAAGAAACAACATGGTTCTTTCATTTGCCGTTGATTTGAAACCAGCATACTTTTAGACACAATGTTGTGCATTGAGCCTCAAATTCAGCTCACTCTGTGCCTCTATTGAGATATAATGTTTGCAGTAAATCTACAATCTTTCAATGATATAGGGGGCCACCATCAACTAACAATTACGGTGCACACGGAAGGGTGACTTAATGCCGTCCCTCACTCCTCAGGGTCTCAGTAAAACCCACTTCCTCAAAGTTACTAAGAGACAAGCTTCCATGATAATCAAATGCTTGGGGTCAAAAGCAATCGCGACCGAGTATCATTTTAAAATTGGTATCCTAAGAGAAATAAATACTCTTTTCATATACTGAATTTCATTGCTTCCAGGAAAGAAAATCAAGGTATGTTGTGAACCACGTTTACACTTTTAATACTGAATTTCATTTGGCCCTTAGAAACTAGTTGGGATAGAAGGCATTTTTTCCCCAATCCTAAAATAAACAACAACCCAGTGTATTAGTTTTATTGATCTTTCACTAGCAATCTGAGAAGGTTTCTATATATTTATAATTTATCCAGAACAGAAGAAGGGGTACTGGATTTGGGAATGAATGTAATTTTGAAACATCATAAATATGCAGTATATTATACTAAACCAAGGTTATACTGGAGAAGATAAATTAGGGGGATGTTTTGGTCAACCTCCCCTCAATATTTTTTTCCTTGGGAAACCATCATAGAAAACATTCATTGCTTGACGCTGCATATTGGTGCACTTTCAGTTTCTTATGGCAGAGGAATCACAGTTGGGTGACTTAAGCGCTCCTATCCTAAGCTATTACTACAATATGGCTGAGTGGATGAATACTGTAATCAAAAGACTCAAGTGCAATTCTCCATAGTGGGTGGAGCTAGCCGCCAAGATTGGGTATTGGCACAGCCTTCTAGCCAATGATGACTGAGTCTGGAAAAGTATAAAAGGTGGCTCTAGGCCTAGATTCCCCTCTCTTTTGACTCAGTCAAGCCAAAGACTAGTGCCTTTTCGATCCAACTTCAAAAGAGAATTGTTCAGAAAATATTTTCTACTAACATCTGGATTCCAAAAATTGTAAGTCTTCCCTGAACGAGCCCCCCCAGTGTTCGTCCTTCGCACTGGGGAGAAGGCAGCCTGGCCCTAGGCCGGCTGCTGCTCGCCCCTCCAGCCGAAGGCCCAATCCAATCCATATTAATTTTTTTTTTCTCCTTTTATCTAATATTGTATTCCGGCTGCGTGGGAGTGGGAAAAGTCCCAGATTGGCATTGGGGACAGCTAGATTGGGCCCTACACGAGGCGGGCAAGTAATTTGCCGATTTTTATTACAGCAAAATTGTTCCTATGGCCGTGTGAGGAAGGCTCCCCTCACTGCCTCGTGCTAGGAGATATAAGCCACTGGGTGAGGCTGGCAAGCAATTTGCCGTTCCGAACGTGCTGTACGTTGCCCCCCTGTTTGGCCCATTTGTTCTAACAATTAAACTGACGGCTGCCTGCAAAGCCCTACAACTGAGGGCTTGGCTTATCTGATCGGGAGAGCCCTTAAGAACTGTGAACTGTCTTTCAAGTGAGCCTGGGCTAATTAGAATGTGAAGCTGCTGATCGGACTCTTATCACCCAAGCCGATCTGTTTTTGAGGCCGTTCGCTTCCATTGCGGGCGTTCCCAGCTGCTGCCGATCGTGACCTTCCCCCAGCAAGCCATTGCATCGGGACCTGTCAAACCTGCAGATCGCGCCCTTATCAGCTTCCCCGATCGCTTCTGAGGCCGCTCGCACCATTCCGAGCGCTCCCAGAGAGGCTGCTCCGTCGCTTCCTTATCTATCAAGCCGATCTTGCTACTGACTGCCGATCGAAGCGCGGAGCTAATTTATAGCCTCAATAACGACAGATAGCCTTCTAAAGTGCCTTAGAAGCCGCTCTGAGCCTTGAATTACCTGCTTTCTCTCTCGAAGGGTCTTGAGCAATTGCAGAAGTCTCCTCAGTTGCTCCGGCGGCCATTTTGAGTCAGCCTCGTGGGTGGCAGCCATTTTGAATACTAAGTGACCACACCCACCTCAAGAGCCTGCTTCTTGCCACAATGTCTGACAAGGCAGAGAAGACTCACAAAGCCACCAAGGCAAAGTCAAAAACCCCCAGGGCAACTGTAGAGGATAGGAGCCCCCAAAGGGATGACTCCCCATCCTCAGAGAGGGACAGATCCCCAATCAGGGCCCGTTCTCCTGAGGTGCCAAAATCCCACCACAAGCAAAAGGCTACCTCTAAGCCACAGAACCAATCCGGATCGGGGGCTCACCAAAAGAACCAGGGTACCTCTCAGACACCCTCTCAGGGTGGCAGTCACCGCCCTGCCCGCTCTTCTGATTCGTTGTCCCTTGACAACGTTAACCCCTGCCAAGCTGAGCCTGAGGTATGGGGCCCACCTGCCCAGACTGCAAGATCTAGACAGGGGACCAGGGGGGACAGGTCAAAGGCAGACCCACTCCAATCCAAGGAGGTTCAAGATCGCATCAATGCAGCCATTAGGCAAGGCATAGAGGCTGGCATCAGGGCTATGGCAAAGCACAATCCGCCCCAGGCTACCAGATCAGCATCCCCCGATAGGCAGCAGCGAGATAGGGATTATTACCCCGACTCTGACCTTGAGGAAGGGGAAGTCACATATGACGAACCACTTGAGTTCCCTGACAGTCTGGAGGACGATCAGGACCAAGGTACATCATTTCTGGACCAGGGGCAAGACACTCAGGCAGAAGCTGAAGGCCCGGACTTGGCTATGTCAGAGGACGAGGACTTGGCCCCTGAGCCCTCCACCTCCTCGAGCCTTTTTCAACCGGCCTTGTTCAGATCCTTGCTGCATAAAGCAAAGATCACAGCAAACTTGCAGCCTCCCTCAGAGGGATCCGACAAGACCCCGGCTGTTGATCCTCTGTTTGAACCCTCGGCCTTGCCAGCTGATGTGGTCCCGGCCCCCAAACTTTTTGTTGAGACCATTCTTAAACAATGGAAGGCGCCCACTGCCGGGCCTCTGCCCACCGATTTGGACAAAAAATTCTTTAACATCGATAACGCCCTGGCCCAGCACCTGCCAATGCCTCCAGTCGATGCTCCTGTCCGGGCGCTGTATTCCAACTTGCTGATGCCAGGAGATCCGGAGGAACTTCTCCGTCCTGAGGACCGGCGCGCAGACGCTTCACTCCAGAGAGCCCACCAGTCGGCGGCATGGGCGATCCGGGCGGCCACCACCGCGTCCTTTTTCTGCAGAACCACCCTCAAATGGCTCCATGCCCTGCAGGGCCACCTCCCACCATCAGACACCAGGGCTCACCAGGACCTAAATAAGCTCCTGGCAGCAGCCCAGTTTACCTCTGAAGCTACCCTCCAGGCTGCCCGTTTCTCTGCAAGGTCGATGGGGTCAATGGTGGTGACACGTCGAATGGCCTGGCTCCGCAGCTGGCCAGCTGACGTGAGATACAAATGGAAATTAGCCTCTGCCCCAGTTGCCGGGCAGTCCTTATTCGGTGAGGTCTTAGATCCCATTCTTACCGAAACAAAGGATAAACGCAAGGTTCTTCCCTCAGTCGGGCGTAAGAACTCATTCCGCCCCACTCCCTTCCAACGTAGGAATTATAGAGGGGCTAACCAGTTCCAGAACCGTTACCAAGGGCAATCCCAGGGGCAATCCCAGGGTCAACCCCAGGGGCAGTTCGGGCCGCGTCAGCGTTTCTCGGCTGACCGCCCATTCCGGGGTAACCAATACAAACGGCCCTTTAGAGGGGCCGGTGGTCGCCCCTTCCGCCGGAACAGATAAACCTCCGGCTGATCCTCCCATAGGGGGTCGCCTGGCACTATATGTCAGTCGATGGGAGGAAATCACCAACGACGCATGGGTTTGTCAAACCCTGCAGTCAGGTCTTTCTCTGGAGTTTCTCTCCACCCCCCCGAGGTTTTTCCTTCGATGCCCCATTTCATCAAATTCAGAAAAGCGAGTCCTCATGAATCAGGCCATTCAGCACCTGTTGGACATTCGAGCCATCCAACTGGTGCCTGAGGACCAACAGGGGCAGGGTTTCTACTCCATTTTGTTTGTAGTGCCCAAATCCTCGGGGGGATGGAGAGCAATATTGGACCTTAAGCGCCTCAATAGGTACATAGTCCATAAGAAATTCAAAATGCACACCCTGCATTCAATCCTTGCAAGTATTAGGAAGGGAGATCTGTTGTCATCCATAGATCTCTCGGAGGCTTACCTCCACATCCCAATTCGGCCTTCTCATCGCCAATACTTGCGGTTTTGTTATGCAGGGGTGCATTATGAATATGGGGCGCTCCCCTTCGGCCTGTCCTCAGCGCCAAGGGTCTTCACTAAGGTCTTAGCGGCTCTGACCGCCCACCTCAGATCCATTCCCATCAGGATCCAGTGCTACCTGGACGATATTCTCATCTCCTCAGCCTCTCCTTCTCAGGCCGTGAGAGATGTCCAGGTAGTGCTTAACACCCTAGACCACCTTGGCTTCTTGGTCAACCGACCCAAGAGCCAGCTGACCCCTGCCACCAGGATTGTTCACCTGGGGGCGATCATTGACTCCCTGGAGTGTAAGGTGTATCTGTCCCAGGAACGGAGAGACAGCCTATTGGCATTAACCCAGCAAGTTCTGCGGCAAAACTCATCACCACTGAACCTGCTGTCCTCCCTCCTGGGCAAGATGATTTCGGCCATCCATATTGTTCCATGGGCTCACCTACACTCCAGGGACCTCCAATGGCTCCTCCTTCCCTATCAGCGTAAGGGTAGAGCTCATTCACCGGCCAAAGTGAGACTCCAGCCCTCAGTCAGAAAGTCTCTAATTTGGTGGACCACCTCTGCAGTCCACAGGGGCACCTGCTTCCTTCCCCCAAGGCATATTTTAGTTACCACCGATGCCAGTCTATCGGGTTGGGGAGCTCACATCGGAACGCAGGTAGCACAGGGTTCCTGGTCGTTAACCGAAACTACTATGAGCATAAATGTTCTGGAGCTCCGAGCAGTGTTCCTAGCCTTACAGCAATTCAGGCCCATCCTACAGAATTCCCACATGATGGTCCTTACGGACAATGTGGCCACCAAGGCCCACATAAATAGACAGGGTGGGACTATGTCAGGCCAGCTCATGACAGAGGCCATGCGTTTGGGGCTATGGGCAGAACAACACCTACTGTCCCTCTCTGCCGAACATATTTCTGGGGTGGATAACACCAGGGCGGACTGGCTTAGCCGGCACCAACTGGACCATTCTGAGTGGGGGTTGCACCCAGATCTCTTCCACCAACTTGTGGGTCACTTCGGGCAACCCGTAATGGACCTCTTCGCAACCCCAGACAATGCCCAACTGCCCAGGTTCCTCTCCCGGTATCAAACCCAGGGGGCTGAAGGGGTGGATGCCCTACGCTGTACTTGGCCGCGGGGGTTGCTTTACGCTTTTCCCCCCATCCCTATCATTCCGCAGGTCATCCGGAAGCTCCTGGAAGAACGAGCCGAGGTGATTCTCCTGGCACCCGACTGGCCAAGGAGAGCATGGTATGCCGACCTGGTTTCCCTGTCGGTATCCCCCCCATGGAGGATCCCTCCGACAGAGTGGTCGCTGCGCCAGGGGTCAGTGCAGCATCCAGAGCCTCACTGGTTGCAACTGACCGCCTGGCGCTTGAGCGGCTCACTCTGAGGAGCCGTCAGATCCCCGAGGACGTTATGGAGGTCTTGCTTGACTCCCGCAGACCGTCCACACATTGTATTTATGCAGCCTCCTGGAAGGCTTTCTGCTCCTGGTGTGATAATGAGGGCCATTCCCCACTGGACCTATCAGTCATCAATGTCCTTCAATTCCTCCGACAGGGGCTAGCCAAGGGTCTTGCCCCAAATACCCTCAAACGTCAGATTGCTGCCCTGTCCACGGTGTTGTCTTGCCCTTCTCTAGGGAAGCTTTCCGCCCACCCTCTAGTCTCCAGGTTCCTGAAGGGTGCAGTGAATAGATGCCCCCCTGTGGTACACAGGTATCCCACTTGGGACTTGTCCAAGGTGTTGTCTGCACTCACGGGGGGCGCCTTTGAGCCTTTGGACTCTGTCTCTCTGGCCCACCTGACGTACAAGGTGGTTTTCCTGGTGGCTGTCACATCCGCCCGTCGTATCTCCGAACTGGCAGCCCTTTCCATCAGGAGTGACCTCTGTGTGTTCCACCAGGACAGGGTGGTCTTACGCTTGGACCCCACCTTCCTGCCAAAGGTGAACTCTTATTTCCACCGGGCTCAGGAGGTGGTATTGCCTTCTTTCTATCCTTCTCCATCCTCAGACAGTGAAAAACAGTGGCACCTCCTGGATGTGAGGCGCGCACTTGACATTTACATACAAAGGACCTCTGCTTTCCGCAAATCTGAGGCCTTGTTTGTCTCTTTTCACCACACTTCCTTGGGGAGGAAGGCATCCTCTGTCATGGTGGGTCGGTGGATTCGGGCCGTCATTAACATTGCCTATGAACAAATGTCTCTACCACGACCCACCAGGATTACTGCCCACTCCACACGCAGTGCAGCCACCACTGCAGCATGGAACACTAGGGCTTCCATCGAGGAGATCTGCCGGGCTGCCACCTGGGCTTCCCCAACGCCCTTTATCCGGCACTACAGACTGGACGCTTTCGCCTCACAGGAGGCTGACTTTGGGCGGAGGGTGCTGGAACAGGTAACCTTGGAGGGCGGTGGTCCCAGCCAGAATCAGGAGGCCCCCCCTGGGGACTAGATTACTTTGGCATGTCCCAATCTTGGCGGCTAGCTCCACCCACTATGGAGAATGAGACGTTGTACTTACCTGAGACGTCCATTCTCGTAGGGTGGAGCTAGCCGCCAAGTCCCTCCCTTCTTAAGTGTTCTGGCTGGGCAGGTATTATTGCATGATCATTAGGTATATAGGCTCCTTAGTGTACATAGTTCTTTCTGTCTCTAGGTAGTTAGATTAGGTATTTAGGGTCTTCACAGTACTCTTACTGTATAATATATAATATATAATGTATAATTCTCTGGGTTTCACACCGTTAATAAATGGGTTGGATAGTAGGCACTTGAGTCTGGCATGTTTTTTTCCCTCGTCAAAAGAGGGGGAATCTAGGCCTAGAGCCACCTTTTATACTTTTCCAGACTCAGTCATCATTGGCTAGAAGGCTGTGCCAATACCCAATCTTGGCGGCTAGCTCCACCCTACGAGAATGGACGTCTCAGGTAAGTACAACGTCTCAATCTCAGTCTTGCCATGAGCCCGTAATTTATCCTGGAAAGAACGTCTGTCAGCACAATTCTATTCAACCCTTAAGAAGTTCAGTTCAGCAAGTCTTCTACATCAGTAAGTGGACATAAGGTTGAATTTCTGTTTTCCAGACACAATGTGAAATACTCCACAAGATGAGATGAGAGGGAAATGGGATGAACATTGCAAAGCATAAGCAGGTGAAAATATGTGTATAATCAGGGGTGGGTTCCTCCCGGTTCGGACCGGATTGCCCGAACCGGTAGCGACCCGCTGGTGATGTCACTGCCAGTGCCGGTCCATGCACACCGCCATCTTTTTTGGGGATTTTGTGCGCATTTTTGCCCTTCCACGGCTTGAAAAGGGCCCTCCTGCCCGCCCGCAGGTGAATTCTGACCTTTATTTCTTCACCCGAAGCACAGCTGATGAGCTCCTCAGCTGTGTTTCGGGCTCATTCCTGCTTCTGAGCATGTGCAGAAGCAAAATCGCACAAGGGGATGCGCGCGAGCGAGCAGAGGGAGCGTGCGTGCCAAATCGTCGCAATGCGAACCGGTGGCGAAGGTAAGTGGAACCCACCCCTGTGTATAATGTTACATCATTTTCAGCTCTAAAAGCTGTGTTTTGCAGGATTTCCCCCCTTCATTCAAAACTAACTACCAAGGAAAAACAGGAAGGATTATCAATCATGGTGAAACAACTGAGAAAGTAGGCAAAATCAAGCTTTTATGTACATTTAACATCTCTAAAATACGTTCAACTTGAATAGTACAGTATTAATATTAACAATCCTTATAGCTAGTGCAGCCACAGTATTATACAATTTGCAGCAATCAAGGGGTGGGAAGTGGGGTACACACTACTGGCCATCTATTGAAGACAGAGACTATTGACAGACATCTGGACTCCTCTGGTATGTAGTTACGATACCAAGAAGCCCAAGGGCACAAAAACAACAGGAAAACACCCAGCGGTAGCATCTATTTACACGCCTGCAATGTGAAGCAGTTCTGAAAAACAATCGCAGCATTGGGCAATACAAGAAAATGAACTTTGTTCCAATAATTACTATTTTCTAGCAGCATAGCCATTCCTAGCTCCGATAGCGTTCTATTTTGACAATGTAAACGTTTCATTCAAAAACACTCTGTTCTTACTGGATGGTGCTTTGAGACCTGTAGTACGATTTTTTTAAGAAGAGGAATCTGGAAATTAAGAAGAGAAAGTGCTGAGAATGCTCCATACTTTCTTGTCCCATAAGCCATGATGCTGAGATGGTCGCACAACCTCTTTTGGAGGAACATCATTATTCTGCACTAGTCAACAGAACAGGGGTCCTCCAAATTTGGCAACTTTTAAGACTTGTGGACTTCAACTCCCAGAATTCCTCAGCCATCCCATGCTGGCTGAGGAATTCTGAGAGTTGAAGTCCACAAGTCTTAAAGTTGCCAAGTTTTGGAGAGGCTTCTACTATAGATGATGGATAGTCCCATAGTTCTATTGTAGCCACACCAATTAAGCAGTTTCTTTAAAGGGTGGACACATCATTTGGCTCATTTATAATGACTTTCTTGCATATGAGGTGAGGCACTACAACAGATCTGAATTTCTTACTACCGTTCAATGGTGAGAATGGTAGGGCAGTTACTATAGCTTAGATCCATCACATTCCTTGCCCCATATTCTTCCATGGCATATTTGAAAGCATGTAGCTTCTGACACAGCATTGACCACACATTATTTTTTGTCATTCTCCTCAAGCTTCTGGACAGCATTCTAAGACTTGCCCAAGGGGTTGTATTAAGGAACCTAGTTCAAACATACATGTTTATTACTATTTGACTGTGATGTGTATCACAAATTAATCGTATTCATATTTTCCGGTATCAGGAGAGTTCTTACAGTGAAGTCTGATCCTATGCACAATTTTCCGTAAGTCAGTTGGATGAGCTAATCTCAGTTTAGGATATGTGAACCAGTTCTTTGGTAAAACTTTAAGCCTGGTGAATCACTGCACCTTGGAGTTTCAAAGACCTAAAGCTTGTTTGTGGAATGCAAAGGCACAGCTTTTGTGGGCATTCCTTTCTCTACACCAAATGTTTTAACTGAAGGCTAGTTGGAAAAAACATTGTGTGGTTTTCTTATATGTTTTGACTCTTTGGACATTCCAGTCGTTTTTAGGCACAGTTCAAATGCCTGAAATTCTACAGAATCTAAATGCACCTGACTTATACAGAATTGCTATTTATAAATCTACAATTTTAACATATGTTAATAATAAACATTTTTAGGTTTAGCAAAGCTAAATAAAGTGAAGCCGTAACACACATTGCCCAGTATCTAGAAATTAGAATTCAATCACATGTCTCTATATGTTTCTTTCTGCTATGAATTCACGGATGCTCTTGAAATGCTGGATGCAAAGGCCATAATTGTATATAGTAGCTACAGCCACGTTAACATGCATAAAAACTTTGGGCTCAGCCTACTAGAAAGTTCTCATGTGCACGCTCCATTGGCAGGAGAAGAAGCTGAGAAAAGGTGGCTTTCTGGTGGACTTGGCCCATTTATTTTTTAAAGCAGCTTTGAAAACATGTTATGAACCACAGCAGCCTTCCCCAACTATGGTGTTCTTCAGCTGTGATGGGGCTTCAACTCCCAGAATTCCCTTTGATTATGCAATACATTTAGAATGCAACAGGTTGGGGAAGACTGAACTACATTTTAAGTTTAAAAGTACTACATTTTTGAGACCAACCTTTCCAGCTTGGTGCCCAACTATTGTTTTGGGACTACAACTACAATCACTAAGCAGCACCTCAATGGAAGCTGGTTATTATTTCTTTATTAAACTTACATGCTGGCTTTCCAGTCAGTAAGAACTCTGAAGGTGATTACGTTATCTAATCTATGTTAGCAAGTACCAAGTTAGAGAAGGCTGACCTCATTAGTTTTTTTTTTTTAGTTTTTTTTGCATATAATGCCACAAAATCAAGTTATTTCACTTCTTACATACTGTATGCTGTATCTGTTAATTATTTTGCTACATTCTGTTGAATACAAAGCTTTTGATGACTGTACTTCAGTCCTGACATTTTATCACTGAATTAATATTATTTCATAACTTCTACTACTTTACCGTTTTACAGACATTTTTTTTAAAAAAATGGAAAGGAAAGCTTTAAAAAAATAAACAAGATAAAAATTCATTCCCGTCAAATATGTCCATCTCATTTAATTTAACCTTTTGATCCTTTCAGTTTTTGATTTTCATCCCGGAATCTATGATGCCCCTCATGTAATAGCTCACTCACAAATCTGAAATACGTTGCCTAGGATCCAAGGAACAAATTATAAGTTGGTATCTTTGAACTTGATGAGTCCTTCCTCTGCAACATCCCAAACACCTTTGCAAGATAATCAAAGCATTGCAGAGAATCTCCAGTGTTGAACCCAACAGCAAAGTCCGGAACAACTACAGAAGTCCAAGCTGTGCAGACACGCTGCTTTTCACTGTGGCCAGTTATTTAATCTGGTGATATAAATGGACTCCTGCAGATGGAACAATGGACTACTGGAATGAATACCACGGCGGCTTTTGTCCAAGTGACAATCATCCTGACAATTTTCCTTCTTCAGGGACTAAGTCCATCTCAGGCAGTCCGACAAATTGATATCTATGCTGCTGTTAAACAACTTCATGAACGGAGTCCACTGCATTCTTGGTTACATTCTTAGATATTGCCAGATTTTTATTTTGGGGGTTTAGGGGTATAATGCCCAGTAAGCCCCCCCCCCCACACACACACACTCAGGAAGGCTCAGGATCTTTGTCATCACCACTGCCTCATTTATTTGCCTTCTCCATCTGAGCCTAATTTGAACCAAGGGCCTGAAGGAGAAGTCAAGACAAGGGGAGGCAGCTGCAACTTCTCTTTGCTTCATTGGTACTTGGCATTCTTTGGATAATAGATGAATTCAGAGGAACAGTAATCAAGTGACAGGTGCTCAGATGGTTGGGGTGGGACACCTTCAACGTGAACCTGGGTTGATGCCTGATGATGTTGAGTTAAGGTGCCAGCAGCTCTGCCTGTATGCCACCTAGATATTTATAATCAAAGAACCCAAGTGTAGGCGTGGAGGGTTTCATATTCATTTTGCTTAAAGTTATTGTAACAAATTTTCCATTCTCTTTCCTTTCCAGATTTCCATGCAAAAACACTTGGCATCTCAAAGGGTTGAATGTCTATGAGTCATACCAGATGGAGGTGTTGGACCATTTCTTTATCTTCTGTTCTTTTCGAAGACATCTGAAGGAATAAATAGTGTGGATCACTTCCGAGGCAAATACACTTCCAATCTGGGACTGGCCCAGGGCTAAGAATGCAATTTGGGTGTTAATTTTGATACAAAGAGGAAGTCATACCTAATCTCCGCCAGCTGATAGCGTCTTCTGGCCAAATGAACCTTGAGCCTGTTTTTTTGACTTTGAGATGTTACTAATTAACAAAGAAAATTGCATTTAAGACCCTAAGAAAAATTAACCAAGGAAGGCAGGCTCTATTGCGAGCAAACCCTCATTCCACTGGGAATGTGAGCCACGGCTGACTTTGAGGCTTCAGTTGTGCAAGCCAGGCCCAGGCACTTTTGGTTTTCCTGATAATTGCACGAAAAACGGCAATTTTACAGATGAAATATTTAATGAAACTGTTTCTGCCCATTCCAACGTATTTCATTTCAGCCTTTTAAATCACAGTTTGAGGACCCACAAATAGCTTCCTTATAACGATGGCCAATTGTGGTATGTAATGGCACAGCACTCGTGTAACAAAATACTGCATGAATCACTATTTCCAGCTGTTGCTCTGCTGGGCATTTTTCCAAAAACAGCTGTCGGCTGTAGGGACAGAGGGTTGAACCATATGGTCTTATTACTGGCCTGAATCTGGCATTGTTTCTCATTCTGAATAGGTACCATGCCGAACCACCAAATCATTGTCTTCTCATCCTGTTGCCTTTTTAAGTCACCCTATTCATAGGCAGCTCTGAAATCTGACCTACAAAATTATGCCACTTTATCATCACTCTTCCTAAGGGTCGCATATGTCTCTATACCTACTAGCTCTTCAGCCTATCGTGATAAAATAGTCTGTGGAATGATGCTTTTGAAGGAAGCCGAAGATCTTTGGAATCTTCATTAAAAAATATACAATGCTTGTGTTCCAGAATTTTAGGAAAATAGTGGGTTAAATGTAAAATACTTTTAATAAATAACTCCTCTGCAATGTAAAAAATAAATGAATATTCCCTTTGGCAGTAATAGCAGATATATATATTATATGTGTATGTGTGTGTGTGTGTGTGCGTGCATTTATGTATACACACAAATAAGTGTGTGTGCTTGCGCGTGCATGTGTGTATATAAATATATGCACACGTGTGTCTGTGAACACCCAAACACACCTGAACACATATATAGAAAGATACTTGGCTCATAAAATAATAGCATTCTTTGACAAGGGGGGGAAAAACACCTCATATTATTTTCTTCTTTCAACACTCCTCTTTTTTTCGGTTTCTGAAATCAAGATTCCCCATCAGTCCACCACCAGTTGGATGAAATCGAAAGTCACTTATGTCCCAGGTAAGCCCCCAGGGTGATGCAGGCGCCCACCACTGCCAGACTAAGGATCGTCTTCAGAGGCAGCCATGACAAATCAAACAGAGGCCTGATGTTGTTGCTGTACAGCTCCACAAAGGCATCCTGTGTAAAAGAAAAGGACAGGGAAAATGATGAGAAACATAGGAGAGAACATGCTATAAAACATGAACAGGCATAGTTGGTATTTGTGAACGTTGAAACCAAACCAGCCTACAAAACAAGTATCAAATATGACCCTTTCGTTCTCATTCCTGGAGGAATCTGTTCATTGGTGGAAGAAACTCCTGCTAGGTGAGGCAAAAGAATCACCTGCCTTTTAGCCAAGATTAAGCCATTGGCATTCATAACTGTCAAGCAATATAATAAGGGCCAGTTTGGTCTAGTGCAGGGGTAGACAAAGTTGGCTCCTCTATGACTCATGGACTTCAACTCCCAGAATTTCTGAGCCAATCATGCTAGCTCAGGAATTCTGGGAGTTGAAGTCCACGAGTCATAGAAGAGCCAACTTTGCCTACCCCTGGTCTAGTGGTTAAGGCACTAGCTAGAAACCAGGAGATCATTAATTCTAGTCCTGACTTAAGTAAGTGCATCTTGGGCCAGCTGGTTGGTGATCTTGGGCCAGTCACACTCTCTCAGCCCTAGGAAAGAGGCAAGGGAAATCACTTCTGAAATCTTATCAAGAAAACTGCAGAGACTTATCCAGGCAGTTGCTTGGTATCAATATCTGGAATAGGGAAGGGGAAGAGGAGGAGGAAGAGGAGGAAGGAAGAAGGAGGTGAGGTGGCGCAGTGGTTAGAGTGCAGTACCGCAGGCCACTTTAGCTGACTGTGATCCTCAGGTCAACGGTTCAAATCTCACTGGCTCAGGATTGACTCAGCCTTCCATCCTTCCGAGGTAGGTAAAATGAGGACCCAGATTGTTGGGGGCAATATAAATATACATTGCTTACTGGTGTAAACCGCTTAGAGAGTGCTTGCACTGTGAGGCGGTATATAAATCTCACAAATAAATAAATAAAAGGAAGAAGGAGAAGGAGAAGGAGAAGGAGGAGAAGGAGAGGAAGAGGAAGAGGAAGAGGAAGAGGAAGAAGAAGAAGAAGAAGAAGAAGAAGAAGAAGAAGAAGAAGAAGAAGAAGAAGAAGAAGAAGAAGAAGAAGAAGAAGAAGAAGAAGAAGAAGAAGAAGAAGAAGAAGTATTCCTCTATTAGATTTGGACAATCTGCTTAAATGTTAGTTTCCCATGTTTATTCCACACAAATTCTCTGAACCAAAAAATTATTCTATATTGTATAGCTTTTCTAAACCTCCCACCCTCCCAGGTAGGTTCTCTGGAATTGCCTCTTTTTCCAAATCACGCTTGTTATCCAACAGCAATGCCTTTCCTGAAACCAGACATTCTTATTTGCTGCTGTTGCCACCAAAATTGCATTAAATCTACCCAAGTGGACACAAAAATGCAAGTCTGTCTTTGGGGATTAAAGCCAGTAACTATCACCCACATCTGAGTTTTGGTTTAGCCCTGCTTAGGTAATCCAAGGAGCCTTGAGAATATGCCTTACTAGCAAGGTAATAAATACAAATGATGAAAACAAATCTCTCCATTTTAGCTGTACAACTCCTTCTCCTCTGTCCACTCTCCTAATCGAGAGAAACACCAATAGCTTTTAGAAGTGACAGCTGCTCTAAAGATGAGCATGTTACAAGTTTCATCAACTCTGCTAAATGCCTAAGCAAGCAATTATTCTTGCTGGCACATTTAGCAGCGGACACAAGATGGCGCATCATCCTTCTTGTGCCATGCAATTCAAAATCGAGTGAATTAAAATCTGAAGGAGAAATGCTTACATAAAGAGACAGTCAATTTATCTTCCCAAAAGGGGGAAGAAATAACAAGCAGGCTAGCTTGTATTCTGGTTTTTTTTTGGGGGGGGAGGGAGGGAGAAGAAACCATTATACCTTTCATGCCAGGATTAGGAGTCCTTAATACCACTAAAATGACCTGAAATCAAAACTACCTACGTTTCCTTCTTTGTAGCATCTATGTGCAATCTTTTATTAGCAATTTTTAAATAAAAGATTTCTGCCAATGACAGTACAAAGTGAAACACTTTTCTCTAGGCTTGCTTTTCAAGGCATCAAGAAACAGAATGGGCAAAGCTTTAGTATTCTAAAATAACACTACGTTTTGTATATTGTCAAGGGCATCCTAGTGCAAGAACTGGTTGTAAGTCATTTTTCTCAGTGCCATTGTAACATCATCAAACAAAGTCGTTAAATGGATGGTTGTAAGTCAAGGACTACCCTTACTTCACTTTAAAAAAAAAAGAGAGAGAGAGAGAGAGAGAGAGAGAGAAAAGGCAAAAATTTCAAAGCAAGATAATATTTTGTTGCTTAAATTTGCTAGGAATGCCCAGTGGAATGAAAAGCTCGCTTTTCAAGGCATCAAGAAACAGAATGGGCAAAGCTTTAGTATTCTAAAATTTTAGTATTCTAAAATGACACTACATTTTGTATATTGTCAAGGGCATCGCTGTACCTTTCAAAGCTTGAGGGCTGGTTATAATAGAGATATGCAATCTAAGCTACATGCTTGCTGGCAAATAATATTTGTATAAAGTACCATACTATCAAAACTGTCCAAACCAAATTCCAGCATCTCCTTAGCCAACCGTCTGCAGGTTTACTGTGCCATTAATTAGCTAGAAGATTTACCCTGGTATCTAACTGAATGCAGTTATGGCATGGTATGAAGTGGGAGATTCTTACAGGATTTACTACATAATTATTTCCATTACAGTGTTGATGTTCTGATGTCTGAATCATGAACAGGCAGCACTGCCTTATGATACATAGCCTTGTGATAAAGAGGTGTATAAATGTCACTGTGTACCCTAGTTACTGTTGTATAGAACAGCCTTTCTGGACTTTTGAGTACATTTTTGACTCCTGGTGGTTGGTTGTCTGCACTTTTCTTGGCAAGGTTGTTAGGGAGTGGTTGCTCTTGCCTTTTTCCTAGGGCCGACAGAGAGTGACTGGCCCAGGTCACCCAACTGGCTCTGTCCTAAGGTGAGCCTAGACTAGATTTCACAGCCTTCTGGTTTCCAGCTTTTGTCTTAACTACTATACTGAATTGTCTCTATACAGCTTGTTTATTACTTAAAAAGACTCTGAATTTGATTCTTCCAAGGTGCATCAGAAATGCATGAATGTAGTGTCTGTCCTTAACTTTTTCAAGCAGTTGCATCTCTTTCTGGGAAGTACTTAGGAGCTACAGAGCCCACTGTAACAACATTGCCAAAAAGGCACTAAGAGTTGTTAACCTAATCTTGCGTAGCTTCTTCTTCGGCAATATTACACTGCTAACCAGAGCATACAAAACATTTGCCAGATCATTTCTCGAATACAGCTCACCTGTCTGGAACCCGCACTGCATATCGGACATTAATACAATTGAGAGAGTCCAGAAATATTTCACAACAGAATACCTTATTCCACCAGACCTGAAATTTTGGGCTTAGATAACTTAGAGCTACGTCGCTTTTGATCTGATCTAAATGTAGTTCATAAAATCATCTGCCACAATGTCCTACCTGTCAATGACTACTTCAGCTTCAACCGCAACAATACACGAGCACGCAATAGATGCAAACTTAAAGTAAACCGCTCCAAACTCGATTGCAGAAAATACGACTTCAGCAACAGAGTGATCAATGCCTGGAATGCACAACCTGACTCTGTGGTTTCTTCCCCAAACCCCAAAAACGTTAACCTTAGACTGTCTACAGTCAACCTCACCCCATTCCTAAGAGGTCTGTAAGGGGTGTGCATAAGCGCACCATCGTGCCTACCGTCCCTGTCTTACCTGTACCTACTTTGCTTTTGTTTATGTTTATACCATACCTGCTATCTTGTACATGTTTTGACAAAAAAATAAATAAAATAAATAAATAAAAATAAACTTGATCATTATACATATAGGTGAGCTACCACAGACCACAACTTTCACATCAATCCACAAGATTTTTCATTTAGTTGGTTCTAGCCATGCAAACCTCTTTTACTTTCCTGCTACTCCTGCTTTCATGAAATCAGTAGAAGCTACTCCATTTCGTGGTTCAAGTTATTACGAAGTCAAATCGGTTTCCACAAATAAAAGGACTTTTAAATGGGCATCCCAGAACTATGTATGTTCTTCTCTACAGAGTCCTAATTTTTTGCAGAGAAGTAAGGTACACCTTTTTCAAGCTGCTGTTGCTTGCTGCTTATAATCGTAGCCTGCTGTTTTGCTACACTTTTTCCACTTTACTGATTCACATATGCAAGTTATTTGGCGAAAAGCTTTATGTAAGTCTAAGACAAGAGCAAGTGTTCACTAATCAAAAGATGTCTGGTCAAACCTAGCGATCAAGGCTAGTGATTAAAGCGGGAGATCCTGAATTCAAGTCCCACTTTAGCCATGAAAGCCAAATGGGTGACTTTTGGGCTAGTCACACTCTCTCAGCCCAACCTACCTCATAGGGTTGTTGTTGTGGGAAACCTGGGAGGAGGAAGGTGTGTTGGATGTGTTTGCTGCCTTGAGTTATTTGTAAAAATAATAAAAATATATCCCACTTTTATTATTTTTACATTTACATTCAATTACGTTTTACGTTTATTATTTTATTATTTGTGGGTGTGGGTGAGTGGGTGGGTGAGTGGGTGGGTGTACTTGCCCTATTGATGCTAATTTAATTAAAGAAATGCTTAAAAATGTGAAATTATTGCCTTGCTCTTCTGGATTCTGAATTTTGTGGAATTGTGATGCAGCCTAAGCTGTATTGTTCTATTGTGTTGGTGCAGAGTCAGTTTGACTGATGGAAATCCATCTTATCTATACCTTCTCCCTTCTTGATATCCACACATCAGGGGCAGGTTCCTAATTTTTTTACTACCACTCTGTGGGCGTGGCTTATTTTGTGGGTGTGGCTTGCCAACCATGTGACCGGGTGGGCGTGGCTTTTCGGACTGCTGAAGGGAGGGGAACTGAGATAGGTCCTGCCGCCCATTCCCCCTCCCCTCAGCAGCTTGAGAAGCCTCAAACGTGCAAAAATGCCTAGGATCATCACCGCGTGTTCGTGGCTTCTCGGACTGCTGAAGGGAGGGGAATGCCCGTTCTTTCAGCGTCTCACACGCTCCCTCAGCCATCCTCCCCTGCTTGGACTCACTGTGGGGTAGGAAGGCAGCGCATGAGCAGTGCTGGAAACTCGGCTTCTGGGCATGCGCAGAAGAAAATTTAAAAAAAATTTTTAAAAAAAAAATTGGCGGCGCCCAGACACCGGCAACCGACCGCACCGGTACTGTGACGTCACCAGCGGGCTGCTACCGGTGCTATAGAGTGGACCGCACTGGTAGGAACCCACCACTGCACCACATCTACATAATCTGGACTTGACAAGTAAAAGGCTATTAAGGGTGGGTGTAGATTGTACACATAGCACCTGCTAGCTCTTTCTTAAATCAAATCCTTCTGTGTTAGGATTGTGCTGCAGTTGTGTGAACTTTGGGGAAGACCCTGTTTCTTTAAGGAACTGATGAGAGAGGTGCTAAGGAACCATCCCCGAATGCTGCAAGTCACCTTTTCTTAATTCAGTTAGGATTGCTGCATAGCTCTTAATCATTTTGACCAGTCAGCCTATCTTCTATCCGATGGCTCTGTTGCTGGGTTGCAAAACGGATTGAGTTTGCTGCATAATCTGACTAACAGATGCCTCATATTACATCCCTTTCCTGAATCATTAATATTGATACCCTAATGTACAATATGGAGTACAAGCAAATTGTGCAGAACTTCAATGGCCTTGCTGCAGATTCCCCCCCCCCCTTGATGATTTCATTTAGCACTTTGTTCTGATCAGGAAGTGGAAAAGCTTGATGAGGAAGAAAAGCCAGGCTAATTTTACGTTCAAATGAATTCGCAGCGAGAGGACAAAAGCTTTAACTCCCGGATTCCTACTTCAGTGAGAACTCATTACAGCATTAATTTTAATATTTTTGTGATACCTCTGTGCCCCATTAATCACAAACACAAGTGTGTGTTTTGTGCCTAGGCTGAAGACATGCACACCAAAAGATGCACTGTATTAACACAAAGAAAGTGTCAAAGCTCAGAATTCTGGCGATGTTATAAGAAACATCAGCAGAAAATACACAATGGGAAATTGCAGTTCCCACTGACAATAATAACATCAATGTCTATCTTATGGCTGTTGCTGCTCCATATATTTGGAAGTAAATATTTTATAGGTCTTTCCTTTCCTCTTTGGTGCTTTCTCAAACATCCTGATTAGACTTATTTCCGAAGCTTGTTTGAACAGCCTGTCACTATTTGTTTAAGTCTGAAACCTGATTTAAACAAACATCCCCACTTATAGTACAGTATTTTATGCATTACACCAACAGAGTGCCAAAGACAGAAGTCGGAAGTGTAGAAAGGTGATTGGGAAGCGAAGCTGCAAAACCTCCAGCATCTAAAGTCAAGTAAATTCTAATCTGTTATTGTTTCATTGTGCTGACTTCTTAGGCTGGTCATAAAAAAACTTCCTATCAAATGACATTACTGGTCCCTTTTACTTTAAAGAAACTCTGCTACGCCTGGCACTGGCTTTAGGCTTCCCAATCTCATTTCTTGGAGATCCCAGGGAATCAACATCACTGATCTGTATATCAAGGATATGCTATACATTAGTAGAATGCAGATCTAGATATTATGTAGATTTTGGATGATTTGCAGTAACTGGGAGAATTTATTATTCATAATTGCATAAGAGTGACAGCAAACCCTTGTCTATGGCTGGCTGCCCAAATGTTAAAACTGTTAAATAAAATGTGGAATAAGTAGTAGTAGATTTTTAGGTGGAAGAGCCAAACAAATTTATGGGGTCAAATGTTCATTTATACCAAGAGTAATGGGTCTTGGGGTCTTAATAATAATAAAAAGAAACAAATAGAATTGACAGTGAAGTGTACCCCTGCCATTCTGCATACAAGCTACAATCTTTTCCAACAAGGACTAATGCCGTTAAAGAAGCATTACCACAAGGATTAATGCCACTGTTATAATGTGAGATACAAACGTGTCAAGTGAAAGCATCAAGTTGATTCATAGTATAGATATTCAGCTGAATGCTGCAGAATCGGTAAAGTCTTATTAAATTCAATGGAGCTAATCCCCAAATAAGCCTAGTGTCTTAGATGGCTTTGTTGTGTTCACAGAATACATTTAATTGGTTCAGATAAAGACATTTTGCCTAACATAATATATTTGATCAGTATTAACTCTGGTTAATTTTTTTGCGGTTTTTCTACATTGTGCAAACCTAGCCATGTTTTGGTAGTTTATGGTTCAATGCATTGCGTGAACTCTCAAAATTGATTAATTCAGTGGCCAGATTACTGTGTTTTTTGGAGTATAAGACGCACCTTTTTACCCCCCAAAAGAGGGTGAAAACTTGGGTGCGTCTTATACACTGAATGTAGCCCCCCCCACCCCACCCTTTGGCCTCTGTCTTCCAGCAATTTACCTGCTTGCAGCAAACAGGGAAGAGCTTGTTAAGACAAGCAAGTCCTTAGTAGCTTCCTGACCCCCAGCTGATTTGCCACATGCTAAAATGAAACTGAAACTAGCTGCAAAGAGGCAAATAGCTGGGAGAGACACGCTGAATTTTATTTTCTGCTGTATTGGATGCAAGAGGGTAAGTGAATAACTATAAATGTCTGAAGAATGTTCAAATTATTAGACTTATTTTTAAAGACTGCTTTATTATTTGCTTTGCTGGCTGCTTTATTATTTGCTTTGCTGGCTGTGGAATTCTGAGAGTTGAAGTCCACAAGTCTTAAAGTTGCCAAGGTTGGAGACCCCTGTTCTAGACAACTTAACAAAATAAAGAAGCTTTTTAAAATAAATGCTTGCTCTGAAGAGGCCCAGTGCTATTATATCTCCTTTTAAATAATAGAGAATAATGTATACTTCCAGAAATTTTAATTAATGTTAACAGCTCTGTACAAGTATAGTCTGAAATGTAACAGTGTCCTGTTTAGTATTAGAGTTAAATCCTGACTTACCTTGGAGTAGATCTATTTAAATAATTGGGAGGAGTTAGTGTGACTACAGTTAAGAAAACTTTCTGGCATAATGTACATTTCTCCAATTCTTTGCTATTTCTATGGTCAGGCAAACATGCACAGAAATACACAGCAAACAGTATATATCATCTGTGCTGTTTGCTGTTTGGCAAATTGCTTGGAGGCAGAGGCAATTTTTCCTTGTTTTCCTCCCCCAAAACTAATACTCTGAAAAAACTTTATACTCTGAAAAATACGGTAAGTGTGTTGTGAGAATGCAACTGCAAACAGTTTATAGCTATGTTAATTGGGTATCTGTGATCTAGGCAGGAATGGGCTTTTGTGGATTAGAGGTGAGAAGTGGACATCCAGCCTTTTCTTTTATAATAACCAATCCAATCCAAAAATACTAAGGAATTCCTAGAAGATTCACATTCAGATAAATCAGCTATCAAGTTACACACCAAGATAAAGTACATTTACATACCTTTCAAAAGAGACAATAAAAAAAGCTAAGAAGGAAACAGAACAGAACACATCATTTCCAGTAACCTATTCCCAGATAAGCAAGGATTAACACCAGACAAACTATCAAGCAGAAAATAGTACACGAATCAACTACCAAAGAGAAAAATCACACCCCCACCAACACTGACAGAGGAAGCTACTATATATAAGCAGGGAGCCAAGCCACACTTACTAGTCCTGATGATTTTACCTAGTCAGGTAATGAAATGTCTGCAAGCAAACAAACAAGCTCAGAGAGCACAATGGGCTCCACTTTATAATCAATCCGTCCAGTTGCAAGGAAAGTGGAATGGACCTAAAAGTAGCCTTGTTGGAAATCCCACCATCCCTTTCTCCATAACATGTTGCAAACTATGATTATATGCTATTTATTAAAGGCTCTTAAGTTCATTGAAAGGGCTATTGCATTCCTAATTTAAATAACAATAGCAAAAGAATCTCCATTATTTATACAAGCTCTTTCATATACAATCACAATTTAACCTGTTCTTACTACAAAGGGCCTATACCTGAATATGTCAAAGACCTTGGTTAAGTGCATGATTATTTTTACTAAGTGGGTAAATAGTTACAGTAGATGGCAGTATCTAGCCAAAGTTGGTTAGCTTAAAAAAAGTTAGTCTGCCCTGATTTGTACTTGGATGGGAAACCACCAGGAAATCCTAGGACTTTGGAGTGGATTGGAAAGTCAAGAAACCCCAGAAGGCACATAACGGCAAATGGCTGCTTTTCGTTGCTTAGAAAACAGCACAGACATACTTCCTTAGGAGTTGAGCTTAAATCAAGTGAGACTGCATTTACTAAATGTCTTTAGGACTGAAGTTCTGTGTTAAAAATGTGGAGCGTATCCTCTATGTATAGTTTAGCCCCTGACATTTCTAGCTGATGCTATCTCAATGGACCAATCTCAGTTTCATACCTTCTCTTATGACTGGCGCTCAGATTGCTACCACAGGCTAAAATGCAGCTAACTCCCAGTTTGCAAAGCCTCAACCTATTAGCTGCACTTCAGTGCTCTGTTACAGATCCGGCACCAAACATAAAACTGGAGTTAAATAAATGGTTTCCTTGGTGCTGCAGTTTGCATTTATGAGTGGGTGTTGGGCAGAGTTTACACCCAGAGGAAGCGGACTTCCTTTTTTCTCTTTTTCTTTTCTACCTGAATCAAACAGATGGTGAGGAAGTGATTTTATTTCCCTCATTATCACTGGTCCAACAGGATATCCTTTTTGACCACACTGTGCTGAATGAAGAGCTGGCAAGCCTTCCAAGGTTTGATGGAACGCAACCGCACGCTCGCCTTGTAATGCTTTCTTGCTGCCTTCTCAGTGATTCACAAGCAAACACTGCTCATGCCAACTTTTCCGGAAGCTCACATAAGGATCGGGTGATACAACCCTTACATTCACATCCATGAGTCCAAATGGGTGAAATAGGGTGTAATGTGATCCATGGGACTTGACTGTGTGAGAAGGAGAAAACCCTTCCCTCCCAGATCCTACATTCCTACAGAAAAAGCTGGTTTGTACATTTGTTCTCATTACACTCCTGTGAATATATCTGCCTATTTCGTATTGCTTGTCTTGTTGGTCTTTAATTGCTTTATAGCGCAGAGCTGCGTTTTAAAAGTACAGGTAGTCCTTGACTTAACGACCACAACTGAGTCCAAAATTTATGTTGCTAGGTGAATAGCAATAGCAATAGCACTTAGACTTATATACCGCTTCACAGTGCTTTACAGCCCTCTCTAAGTGATTTACAGAGTTCAGCATATTGCCCCCAACAATCTGGGTCCTCATTTTACCGACCTCAGAAGGATGGAAGGCTGAGTCAACCTTGAGCCTGGTGAGATTTGAACAGCTGAACTAGCAGTCAGTTGAAGTAGCCTGCAGTGCTGCACTTTAACCACTGCGCCACCTCGGCTCTCACTTAAGCATTTGTTAAGTGAGTTTCCCCCCGTTTTACGACTTTTCTTGCCGCCACTCTTAAGTGAACCACGGCAGCTGTTAATTCTTTTCTTTTTTTTAACTTTTGCAAAACTTTTATTTGGGAACATAGAGAGTAGAGAGACGAGTAAAGAGACGGGATGAACAGGACTACACGAAATTTGGAACGGATTTAAGCAGCAGCATTAAAGTTCTGTTTCTCAGGCTAAAGTCCATTGTTTTGTTCGCATGTGTGGTGAATTTTCCTTGTGATGTGACACCACTGTTGTGCTGGCCTGTAGACAAGCTGTGAATGTTCCACCACCAGGATCACGACTGCCATCTGTGGCTTGGCTAGAGGTGAGCAGGGGGTTGGACTAGAACACCAGATTACCTCTACGGCCCCTTCCAACCCTACGATTGTATGAGCAGACTTAGCAGCCTTGCAACATGTGGCTATAGGGAAGGGATGGGGAATGATGGACCTTTTAAGGACTTTTGGACTGCAACTCCCAGAATTCCTGAGCCAGCATGGGTCTGTTAATTCAGTAACATGGTTGTTCAGTGAATCTGGTTTCCCCATTGATCTTGCTTGTCAGAAGGTCGTAAAAGGGGATCACATGACCCCGGGACACAGCAATGGTCATAAATAAGAATCAGTTGCCAAGCATCTGAATTTTGATCATGTGACTACAGAGACGCTGCAATGTTGTTAAGTGTGAAAAACGGTCAGAAGTCCCTTTTTTCCAGCACGGTTGTAACTTTGAACGGTCACTAAATGAATGGTTGCAAGTCGAGGACTACCTCTATAAGACTCTATTAGCAATCTGTGGACTCAGAAGAGCGGTGCACAAAAGGGCCCAGGAAGGTCTTGGACTAAGTACAGGTAGTCCTTGACTTATGACCACAATTGAGCCCAACATTTCTGTGGTTAAGTGAGACAGTTGTGAATTGATTTTGCTCCATTTTGTGACCTTCCTTGCCACAGTTGTTAAGTGAATCACTGCAGCTGTTAAGTTAATAACACATGTCAAGTGAATCTGACTTCCCCAGGGGTGGGTTGCTGCCGGTTTGGACCAGATCGCCCGAACCGGTAGCGACCCGCTGGTGACATCACGATGGCGTCACGGATCCAGTTCGGTCGGTGCTGGTCCATGGGCACTGCCATCTTTTTTTCAGAATTTTTTCCAAATTTCCGAATAATTCCGGGTTTATACTTACCTTTATTCCTTTGCCCGAAGCACAGCTGATCAGCTCCTCAGCTGTGTTTCAGGCTGATTATAGCTACAGAGCATGCGTGGAAGCAGAATTGCATGAGGGGACGTGTGCGTGCGTGCGAGTGGAGCGAGCGCACACATGCCAAATGTCACGATGCGAACCAGTGGCGAAGGTAAGTGGAACCCACCCCTTGGACTTCCCCATTGACTTTGCTTGTCAGAAGATCACAAAGGGTGATCACATAAACCCAGGACATGGCAACATTCATAAATATGTCTCAAAGGTTCTTTTGCAAGAGGCAAGAAGCTTCTTGGATGAGAAGTGAAACGTCTTCAAGGAAAAACAAGGAAGTCCAGTTGCCTCTTGAAAAAAAAAATCACCTTTGGGACAACCTTGACTTGGATGACTGAGAATCTCCATAGACATTTAGCCATCATAAATATGAGTCAATTGCCAAGCATCATAATTTTAATCACGTAACCACGGGGATGCTGCAATGGTTGCTTAAGTGTGCAAAATGGTGATAAGTCACTTTCTGCAGTGTGTTGTAACTTTGAACAGCCACTAAACAAACTGTTGTGACCCTGCAGTGGTGGGATTCAAATTTTTTTTTACTAGCGGTTCTGTGGGTGTGGCTTGGTGGGTATGGCATGGCTTGGTGGGCGTGGCAGGGGAAGGATACTGCAAAATCTCCATTCGGATCCCACTCCAGGGGAAGGATACTTCAAAGTCCCCATTCCCTCCCCACTCCTGGGGGAAGGATATTGCAAAATCTCCATTCCCACCCCACTCTGGGGCCAGCCAGAGGTGGTATTTGCCGGTTCTCTGAACTACTCAAAATGTCCGCTACCGGTTCTCCAGAACCTGCTGGATTTCGTTTCTGTCGGTATGGGCTGCCTCCGACGACTGCCACACGCAGCCCTGTTAGGTGCAGTAGCAAAGCTAGGTATAGTAGCAATAGAACTACTCCTTCCTCATCTTAGAATAGCTTCATTTGGGTAAGCCGAGATATCTGGCTGTGTCTCCACCCATGTATAAGCTCTTTAAGGTTCAATGCATTATGCTGTTGCTGAAATGCACATAGGATTTGTTCCAAGCTAAAGTATTGCTTAGAGATGCATTGTGGGCAGCAGGGAAGATCTCTAGGAAGAAAAAAAAAGCAGCTCTTTGAATTGTGTTTGATAAGACAGCAGCAATTAATGACGGATTCTTCCCTGTGTCACTGAAAGCAGCCTTAAAAAAAATCCAATTAGGGGGCAGTCTAGTTCATTCTGCAATGATTTGCAGTTGCTTTTTATAGTTTTGGACTGGAATGTTTCCTAACCTTGCCTGGAAATTGAATTTGGGACTCTTTATATGCAAGGAAATTAAGTCCTCTCCACAGTCCTCTCCAGTCACTCTCCTGGGCGTGGCATGTCTTGGTGGGTGTGGCTTGGTGGGCATGGCAGGGGAAGGCTACTGCAAAATCCCCATTTCCTCCCGATCAGCTGGGACTCGGGAGGCAGAGAATAGATGGGGGCGGGACCAGTCAGAGGTGGTATTTACCGGTTCTCCGAACTACTCAAAATTTCTGCTACCGGTTCTCCAGAATTGGTCAGAACCTGCTGAATACCACCTCTGATTGTGAGTCAAGAACTACCTGTAGACGCCGACTTCCGGTTTGGAGCGTGCCATCACGGACGTCCCCTGTCGGGCGCCTTTCCTATCTTCGTTAAAAGCCGCCAGAACAGCTGTCTGGCGGCTTTGAAATCTCTTCCCCGGGCAAAGGGGAGAGATGAGAGCTTGACAGGTGGGGTAGAGCCCCCCCAGCGCCCTAGGAGCCATCTGGTAGGGCGCGAAGGGAGAGCTCCCCATGCAGCCTGTCTCCAGCTCCGAAGATCAGGAAACCTCCGCCTTTGCGGAGCTAGATGTCGCGACCAGCCGCTGCTTCAAGAATGGGATTTATAACTACATTTAAACTACAGAAGCAGACAGAGAGAAACAGGCGTGAGATGGGCAAGTACTGAAACCTCTTTTTTTCCTTTTTTTTTCAACTCCTGGGCAAGCTTTCACTTCGGCAAGGGAACAAAGGAAACAGAGTAACAATATGGCGATTGAGAAGTGAAAGTGACTTTCGTTTTCCCAGAGGCTTTTTTTTCTCTCTCTCTCTCTCTTATGGAAACTTTTAACTTGGAAAAATGGTTTTTTCTCTCTCTGTCTCCTAACTCTGGATTAAAGTTATAATAGAAATATTTCCAATAATAAAAGACTACCTGGTTTTTAAACTGGAAAGAACTTTAATCAGGTATCTGGCTTTCTTTCTTTTTTGTACTCTTTTGAAACACCAATGGCTTCAAAGTCTGGAAAGATTGTTTTGACTAAAACAAATGACTATTCATCTGGATATATTTCTAAAATGCAACTTAACACTGAGCTAACACCTCCACAGCTTTTGACACCTGAAAATTTATTAAATAATTTAAAGATTATGAAACATGAACTTACTTTGGAATTTAATCAGAAAATAAGTGAGATAGACAAAAAAAATGCAGGCTGTTTTGAAGAATATGAATCAACAACTCAGATTTGATGTGTTAGAGGTTTGCAAAGGCTTAGCAACAAATATTGAAGTTTTGGCAGAACGTATTGAAACAAATAAACAAGCTTTGGCAACTTCGGTGAATTACATAGATAAAATCCAAAATGATATTGCAAATTTTGAAAAAGAGGTCTTGATGACACAGTTCAGATCCATGGAAGTTGCTATAAGGATCAGAGGTTTGAAAGAAGGATTATATGAAAATTTAAAAGGCAGGATGGTTGACGTATTGGATCAGGTGTCCGGAATTTCTAAAATGGAATTGGCTACACAAATCGACAAAATATACAGAATCAATTCGTGGTACGCTAAACAAAAGCATTTACCAAGGGACATTGTCATATATTTTACCACAAGAGCTTTACGGAACAGAATTATACAAGCAACGTTTAACAATAATCTTATGGTGAATGGTCAGGAACTAATGATTTGGAAAGAAATCCCCTCTAAAATGCTTAAAGCCAGAAAAAGCTATACTTTTTTGATTGATGAATTTAAGAGATTAAATTTACAATATAAATGGGAAGCGCCAGTTGGAGTAGCAGTGAAATTTTCTGGAAAAAGATACCGGCTCAACACGATAAAAAAAGCTATTGAATTTTATGTCAATGTTCTAAAGGCTGATATATCCAAGATTCCAGAGGAAGGATGTATGAAAATAAAAGAGGAGGAGGAGGGGAAGCCACCTTTGATGGATCAAAAGGAAATAGATTCAAAAACCCAAAAGGAGTGCCTGAACCAGATAGCTGGGGAAAAGGAGATGGAGGTCTGGGATCAGACGGGAGACGAGTCGACAAATTCGAATTTATTGAACTATTAAAAGATGAACTATCAAGATACAAAACGATGTGATGTTGAAATATATTGGACGGATAGAGATTAATATGATTGCATTTTTTCTTTTCCCTATCTAATGATTACCTATGCAATATTTAGTTAAGTTTTATATAACTTTGAGGTTATTTTTAATGATAATAATATTAGATATATATAGTTTGTTGAAGATTTGTTTATTCTTTTTTCCCTTTCTTTTTTTGTTTATTGAAGTTAGTAAGTTAATTTAGAATAATATTATGTTATTAATATCATGATGAAATTTAATATTTGATGATTACTTATGTAACATTTAGTTAAGTTTTATCTTAGAGGTTATTCTTTAATGTCAATAATATCAGTTTAAGATTTGTGTATTTTATATTTAGTTATTATTTATGTAACATTTACTTTGTATAAGATAGAGGATTGAAGGGAGGAGGTAGGAGGTTTGTTTGTTTGTATTGTTAAAGAGTTTTCTCTTTCTTTCTTTCTTTTTTTTTCTTTTTTGTATCTTTACTATTGTATACAAATGAGATATATTAGTAGTGTATAATCTGGAGTTGAAGTTTTTTAAAAATAGTGTTCTTTTTTTTCTCTTTTTTTTTTCTCTTTTTATTAACAATTTAAATTTATTATTATGCCCTGTATTATCTCTGGGAAGTCCGGGGGGGAGGTGGGGAGGGAAGGGGGTGGGTTCGGGGGGGGGGAGAAAAAAACAAAAATGTTTGTACTTTATATTTAATATTTTGCTACTACTTATGTAATTCTGTACTAATAAAACTTTTTGAAAGAAAAAAAAAAAAGAACTACCTGTAGACTAGGACTGTATGACCGGCAGCAGATTTCCACATTTTCTTGAAACCATCTTTCCTGATTCAGTTCTGCTACTTTGAAAACTCAAGGTTGGACAACTCCATCCTCTTTTTGGGAGGCCTAGAGGTTTGCTCCCTAAGTTAATTATATTGCTAAACTTCATACGTTAAAAAGAATGAAATACATAAGTGGCTCCGTATTTCCATGCTGAATTCTTGGATGCAAAACCGACATTGGATAGATCAGCTTCGTAGATTTATTGCTTGGTCCATTGAAATGTGGTGAAAATGTTGTATGTACAACTGCTAGGGGTTTAGCGATGTCATTTCAAACAATGGCCTATATAAGTTTTCATGAAAATACCGTATATGCCACATATGCAAATTAGGGTAGATCTCTAGAATATGGTTTGCTTGAAGCAGTGCCTTGTGCTTCTCTCATTTACAGAAAAATGACTGTATTAATTACTAAAAATATAGGCAGTTTTGAAATAAACATGTGACATTTATGTTCATACTTAAATATCCAGCTAACATTACAATAAAAAGTAGAGTGATTTGGAATGCTATGCTATGCTATGCTATGCTATGCTATGCTTTACATATTTTATCAACACAGATTAAAACATATTTTTAAAGTATTTCAGAATGTGGACGTTCCACATAAAATACAGGTAGTCCTCGACTTACAACAGTTCACCTAGTGACCGTTCGAAGCTACGAAAGCCCTGAGGGTGAGTCAAAAAGTAATGCCATTTTCTTTATTTCAGGTGAAGTTTTTGATAAAAATACCTGAAAATTTTCCCAGTTATAAATGATTATATCATTTACATTCTGAAATATTTTGATTCTTACTTTTCAGGTTTTTAGACTCGCAAGGAAAATTCAAAATGGCTGCCCCCTTAGAGTTGCGTCAAAAACAAAGAGCAGTGGTTGAATTCCTTGTTGCTGAGGGGGAAACCTCAGAGTTTCAGGGTGCTTGCACTATGAGGCGGTATATAAACGTCACAAATAAACAAACAAACAAACAAACAAATAAATAAATAAATAAATAAATAAATATTATAACATTCACAGACGATTACAAAATGTGTTTGAGGACAATACTTTAGATTATAGACGGTTTGAAAGAGGGTTTGAGAGGCAAACATTATTCCAGTGATGAGGAAGTGAAAACTGCAGTGAAGAAGTGGCTCAAAGAACAGTCAATAAAATTTTACGAGGCAGGGATACATGCTCTCATTCGAAGGTGGAACATTGCTATTGAGAGAAACGGTGACTATGTTGAGAACGCAGGGATGTGATCCACAGAGGACCAGCTTCATTTTGATGTATGCTACATGCTCCTGTGTTGGTAATTATACATGTCCTAAATCAGTGATGGCGAATCTTTTTAGTTTTGCGTGCAAAAAAGGGGAAGGTGCGCGCGCTAGCGCACGCTCGCATGCCCACCCCCATTCCCTCCCCCCCACGCACAACACCCCCCCATGCTGCCTCCTGCGCATGCGCACACCCCCCCACCCCCGCGCAAAGGCCTTACCGGAGCCTGGGACGGTAAAAAAATGACGAAACGGGCAAACCGGAAGTTCGGAAAAATGCACTTCCGGTTTGTCCGTTTCATCGTTTTTTGCATTCCGGGGCTTCAGGGAGCTTCCCTGAACCCTCCGGAGTGCAAAAAACAGCTCACCGGCAAACCAGAAGTGAGTTTTTCCGCACTTCTGGTTTGCCGGTGGGCAACGCTCGCGTGCCCTCTGCTATGGCTCCGCGTGCCACCTGTAGCACGCGTGCCATAGGTTCGCCACCACGGTCCTAAAGAAAATGGCATTACTTTTTGACTGTACAAAGGCACAGAAAAAAGTGATTTATAACCATTTTTCAGACTTAAGACCATTGCAGCATCCCCATGGTCACGTGATTTACATTCAGATGTTTGACAGCTGATTCACATTTATGATGATTGCTGTGTCTCCCTGGGTCACGTGATCTACTTTTGCGAACTTCTGGCAAGCAAAGTCAATAGGGAAACCAGATTCACTTAACAACCGGGTTACTAATTTAACAACTGCAGCGATTCACTTAACAAATGTGGCAAGAAAAGTCGTAAAATGGGGCAAAAAGCATTTAACAAAAATGTCTCAGTTAGCGACAAAACTTTTGGGCTCAATTGCGGTCATAAGGTGAGGACTACCTGTAACTGATCTCCCTTACACTGAATTGTTTTGCAGCTCAGATGATCATTTGCTAGCTTTGATGATCATTTATGATGATTCAATGTGGCTTTTCATTCCACTGGGCATTCCTAGCAAATTTAAGTAACAAAATATTATCTTGCTTTGAAATGTTTGCCTTTTCTCTTTCTCTCTTTTTTTAAAAGTGAAGTACGGGTAGTCCTTGACTTACAACCATTCATTTAACGACTATTTGATGATGTTACAATGGCACTGAAAAAAGTGACTTACAACCAGTTGTTGCACTAGGATAGCAGTTGCAACAGCATTAAGAAATCAGCAGTTAATCATGGTTGTCTAGGATGAAAATCCACTTGGTGGGATCAATGTTAAGCCCCAAAATTTAACAGCAGCAATACAGAGAAGCAGACACACACACACAAACACACACACAAACACAAGAATGAATAAAAGCCATGTTATTACAATTCTGTTTTGCATGGAATCACAGAAAGATAACAATTTCCAAATCAGGTAGTCATTCATTCATTTAGACCAGGGGTCGGCAACCTTAAACACTCAGAGAGCCATTTGGACCCGTTTCCCATGGAAAAGAAAACACCGGGAGCCACAAAACTCTTCCCGTGCCTGACTATTTCCTGAGCGGCCACAAAACTAGCATATATAGTTGATTTAAAGATTCTGTTTTCTTCTGAAATTTTTCTTTGCTTGGATTTATCCATGGTTGGCCTACCGGGGGTCAAACAGCTCAATAAATTGCGTGCCAGCGGATGTCACACTTTGGCAGTTGTGACACATATTTTGAGCGACAGGGAGCTGCAGCAGAGGGATGAAAGAGCTACATGTGGATCCAGAGCCGCGGGTTGCTGACCCCTGATTTAGACCATCACAGCATCCCCACAGTCATGTGATCAAAATTTGGGCCCTGGGCAACTGGCATGTATTTATGATGGTTGCAGGATCACTGCGTCACGTGATCACCATCTGAAAACCATCCCAGCCGGCTTCCGGCAAGCAAAGTTCAAAGTTCACTAAAATGGCAGGGCTACCCTCACTGGTCTACATGGCGTCCACAGGGAAGTATAAAAAAGGCAAAGACTTTTTATAAAAACCACAACATGATTGAAGAAGCCCAGCCCCTTTGCCATGGGACATTGGTACACCTACAAAAGAGGCAAGGCTTGGACCACATTGTGGTGGCTATCATCTTACCTTTCTTCATCACATCCTCTCCAGGGGTGAAATTCAGCAGGTTCTGACAGGTTCTGGAGAACCGGTAGTGGAAATTTTGAGTAGTTCGGAGAACCGGCAAATACCACCTCTGGCTGGCCCCAGAGTGGGGTGGGAATGGAGATTTTGCAATATCCTTCCCCTGCCACGCCCACCAAGCCACGCCCGCAGAACCGTTAGAAAATTTTTTTGAATTTCACCCCTGTCCTCTACGGACGTTGGTACCAATCCGTACAATTGGAAAGTCCTATGTTTAGCAACTCTGTCTGTGCATCCAGAACAAGAACTTTGGGGACAGTCCTTTGACAAGTTTCTACCTTTAGGCTTCGTGTGCAAGCTGCAGTAGGAGACAGGCTATGAAATTCAGAAATAACTGTGGTTTCTGATTACATTACTCCAGGGAATCTGCGTTGCCGTTGTTCCGTGGAAGCAACACGGTATAACACTTCAGGGCTACTAGATGAGAGCAAGGAACCTGCACTCTTTGGAGAGGCTGAAATTTCTTGATTATGAGTAGTGGGGAGGTGGTGAATATCCTACTATGACAGTCTGAGAACTCCCCCCCCCCTCTGGTCTGATGCTGGCTAAACCAAGCCCGCCTGGGAAACGTTACAGCAATTAGTCTTGGCGTCTCCAACTTAATTCACTTACACACTGTTTTGCAATATCGAAAAGACAGCTCCCGTGAGGGGGGGCGTTCTTTCTCCCCCCCTTTTTTTGTTTCCATTCTTGGAAAAGCCACCTCAAAAATGAGATTATATATCTGACACTACGATAGCAGCTGCAACAGCATTAAGAAATCAGCAGTTAATCATGGTTGTCTAGGATGAAAATCCACTTGGTGGGATCAATGTTAACCCCAAAAATTTAACAGCAGCAACACAGAGAAACACACACACAAACATACACACACACAAACACAGAATGAATAAAAGCCATGTTATTACAATTCTGTTTTGCATGGGATCACAGAAAGATAACAATCCCCAAATCAGGTAGTCCACATAGTCCTTGACTTAGGACAATTCATTTAGTGATCGTTCAAAGTTACAGCGGCACTGAGAAAAGTGACTTATGACCATTTTTCACACTTACGACCATTGCAATATCTCCATAATCAAAATTCAGATGCTTAGCAACTGGTTCATATTTATATTTATGACGGTTGTAGTGTCCTGGAGTTACCTTTTGCAACCTTCTGACAAGCAAATTCAATGGGGAAGCCAGATTCACTTAACAACCATGATAGTCACTTACCAACTGTGGAAAGAAAGGCCATAAAATGGGGCAAAATTAACAAATGTCTCACTTAGCAACAGAAATTTTGGGGTCAACTGTGGTCGTAAGTTGAGGATTACCTGCATTGACTTGGGAGTCGTTCTCCCTCCCCCCCCCCGATGTAAAACTGCAGGTAAGAATTTTTCTTCCCTTGAATCAATTCAAATCACTCTTGCTTCTTACATTTTAGAAAATGTCAGCACTTACTACCTTCAAATATCATAAAAATAGTAAATTTGCAGAGCAATTTAAGAAATGAGAACTGAAAGTCTCTATTAAGTCAAATGTCTCCAAAGTAGTTTAAGTTCACAGTTGCTGTCAGCAGGCTGCTGCAGCAGCACGAATGGGGTTTATTCATTAAATATATTCAAGGTTTATTGATGACCACTGCCCATAACTGCAGACCTTTTACTATCTAAGACAAAGCTAGAACAAAATTTTGAAAGCTCTCTGCCCCGAGTTTTAGTAGCATATGCAGACGAATAATTTTTTTTAAACTACTGGATGCATAATCAAAGATCTAATGAAAAGTCATTTCACTCTTTTTATGCTTTCAAAAATTTAGACAGGATAGTGAGCTAGTCCTTCCAAACATGTTTGACAGGCAAATTCTAGTTATCTGACAAAGTTTCGGCTCATTCCAGCAATTTGGCATACAGAAGAAAAACATAAACTGATATCCCTGTTAAATTTCTGGAACCAATTAATTCAGAATGACATTAATGTAAATAAGTCAACAGCAACAGCCATTAAAAAATAATAATAAAAAAGCAATCACAATACAGGGTCATATTCCTAATAAAATTTTGCTGAGATTGAGCAATAAAAAAACAATATAGAATGGAACAGATCTAGTCAGCAGAACAGAATCTGTGACTTGGGTCATTCTTTACCACTTATTTCTCCACATATTCTACTATATTGTACCTTCCTTAACATGCCAGCCCCAACTATGCCCTATCCTTAAGCACCTAAATAATCCATTTACCTACACCAGGCCATAAACACATTTAAAACTCCAATTCATCACATCATTTTTCCCTATTACTTCTACCCGGCCACTGGACCTCCAAAACGTTTTATTTGCTGTACCGCAGAAGAAAACTGAAGAGATATGAACATGGAAACCTCAATACAATTAAGGGATATATAAATGGAAACCCTAATACTGAACATTGTGTATCCTAATGTGTCATTCTGTTTTTGTCTGCTGTTCTCCTTCTCAGAGTAAGTCCCATTACGTTTTTAAAAACAATTACTTATTCCCTATTAATATTTAGAATTGTAACCAAACTAATTTTTTTGTAATAAAAATATTTTCTTAGGAGAGGACTATGGCTTAGTTGCCTTGCATATAAAGAGTCCCAATAGCAATAGCACTTAGACTTATATACCGCTTCATAGTGCTTTACAGCCCTCTCTAAGCGGTTTACAGAGTTCAGCATATTGCCCCCCAACAATCTGGGTCCTCATTTTACCGACCTCAGAAGGATGGAAGGCTGAGTCAACCTTGAGCCGGTGAGATTTGAACAGCTGAACTGCTGAACTAGCAGTAGCCTGCAGTGCTGCATTTAACCACTGCACCATCTTGGCTCCAAATTCAATTTCCAGGCAGGGTTAGGAAACATTCCAGTCCAAAACTATAAAAAGCAACTGCAAATCATTGCAGAATGAACTAGACTGCCCCCTGATTGGATTTTTTAAAAAGGCTGCTTTCAGTGACACAGGGAAGAATCCGTCATTAATTGCTGCTGTCTTATCAAACACAATTCAAAGAGCTGCTCTTTTTTCTTTTTCTTCCTAGAGATCTTCCCTGCTGCCCACAATGCATCTCTAAGCAATACTTTAGCTTGGAACAAATCCTATGCGCATTTCAGCAACAGCACAATGCATTGAACCTTAAAGAGCTTATACATGGGTGGAGACACAGCCAGATATCTCGGCTTACCCAAATGAAGCTATTCTAAGATGAGGAAGGAGTAGTTCTATTGCTACTATACCTAGCTTTGCTACTGGACCTAGCAGGGCTGCGTGTGGCAGTCGTCGGAGGCAGCCCATATCGACAGAAATGAAGTAGTAACGTATTGGAGGATGGCAGGGGTGAAATCCAGCAGGTTCTGACAGGTTCTGGAGAACCAGTAGCGGAAATTTTGAGTAGAGCCGAGGTGGCGCAGCAGTTAGAGTGCAGTACTGCAGGCTACTTTAGCTGACTGTGATCAGCAGTTCAGCTGTTCAAATCTCACGGGCTCAGGGTTGACTCATCCTTCCATCCTTCCGAGGTAGGTAAAATGAGGACCCAGATTGTTGGGGGCAATGTAAATATACATTGCTTAATGGTGTAAACCTCTTAGAGAGTGCTTGCACTATGAGGCGGTATATAAGTCTCACTAATAAATAATAAATAAATAAAGGATTTTGCAATATACTTCCCCCAGGAGTGGGGAGCGAATGGGGATTTTGCAGTATCCTTCCCCTGGAGTGGGGTGGGAATGGAGATTTTGCAGTATCCTTCCCCTGGAGTGGGGTGGGAATGGAGATTTTGCAATATCCTTCCCCCAGGAGTGGGGAGCGAATGGGGATTTTGCAGTATCCTTCCTCTGGAGTGGGGCGGGAATGGAGATTTTGCAGTATCCTTCCTCTGGAGTGGGGTGGGAATGGAGATTTTGCAGTATCCTTCCCCTGGAGTGGGGTGGGAATGGAGATTTTGCAATATCCTTCCCCCAGGAGTGGGGAGCGAATGGGGATTTTGCAGTATCCTTCCTCTGGAGTGGGGTGGGAATGGAGATTTTGCAGTATCCTTCCCCTGCCACATCCACCAAGCCACACAACACCACGCCCACCAAGCCACGCCTACAGAACCAGCAGTAAAAAAAAATTGGATTTCACTACTGGGATAGAGTCATCAGCAATATGTGGCTATCCCGGTGCTTTTTCAACAAATCTACTGCCCGTAGACACGATGGAGAATGTCATTTCCCTATCAACATTTAATTGGGGATCTGGTTGTCTTACTGAAGAATGGGGAACACTGCATCCATTTTTCATTTATAAGGGAAAAAACATATTACAGCATTCAGCCTTGGTTTCTGGCACAGATGTCATGGGAACAGTTCCTGGGATTCGCCCCAGTATTCAAGGCCGGGAGCAACCCAAAACAATTGTAAGAACACACTCTTGTTTTCTTCTCACTCAAGGACAGAACTCATATTGTGGCTAGATTCTGAGCCACTCTTCTGCGACTTATATCATAACCAAACTTCCAGAGGCCTTGTTTACTGACACCTCAGATATAAAATAAAATTACAGCATGGGTTGATTAGAGAAACTCCTTGAACTTCTCTGCTTTTGTGGTTTAGGAACACGATTTCCAGTTAAGGAAGGCAGCAACTTAGAAGAAAAAAAGATATGTGGAATTATTAAGCGTATTAAACGCAAAGCATCTGTGTTACAAGCATTATGAGTGTTTTTGAAGTGGTTAGTAGAAATACATACCATTTCATCCAAACAACCTAACAATCTACGTTACAATTACTCTCTTTCCCCCCACCTCTCCTCTCCTCTCCCATTGTTCTGATTGCCAGCTTTTGGGAATATGAACCTGCTTTTTTTTAAACTTATCTTATTTGGCAATGTACCACACATCGCACTGGGGCTGTGTAAATGAATAACAACAGCAGATGGAATGCCATCAGACACTGTAAACAGAATACAGATCAACATCCTGTAATAATAGACTGTGGTGCATATGGAAACTGAGAAGTCTGCATTTGTTATTCAAATGGCCCCATCAATTATTTGCATTTATATTTGTAATCCACTGGGTATGACTGTTATATTTATTCATACAGTACCTTCAAAGACAACTGAAGACTGGCTTGCAAAAGTGAATTATCCCTATGCATTTATGGGTTAGCAAGAACATAGATTGCTCTTCAGCGTTGGCTGACTTTTATTTTTTTTGAAGAATGAACTCTTTAGAATTCTCCCCCATTTTAACCGTATTGCAGCAAATCAGTGTAAACTATCACCAAGCTTCTATCAGAGTCTGCATTTAGCATTAAATCATAGCTTCTCTTTATCTCTGGATGTAATATTAAACTACAAGTGAAAAGTCTTGTGAAAAGTCTTGGGTTTGTTTTTTTGCACCCTATTTCAGTTTTCAGTTAATGCCACTTGCTTTTTTGTTTAAACCTGGGGAAAATCAGGTTAATTGTAACTTCAATTGTCTGAATGAACAAGTTTAAAATGGAAAATTAAACTATAGGTCCCAGTTCAGATAAAATTAGGTTTGAACAATAGCATCAGGATTGTAGCCCACAGTGGCAGGACCATATCTACTGCTGACAGAGGCACCCTACTGTGCTTATCTAAACACAGCTCTCTCTCTCTCTCTCTCTCTCTCTCTCTCTCTCTCTCTCTCACGCACACGCACACACACATACACACACACACACCATTTATATTACACAGAGAGCTATCACTTCAGGTCATTAAGAACAGGTTGGAGCAGTGACTCTCTATTGAGTCAATTTTACATGGCACTCATTTTTCCTACTATGACAGTGTAGGCCAAGATCTGGCCCTGCAGCTTTGTGCTATAACCCCGATGCTATTGTTCAGTTTTGCTCTTGGTCAAAAAAGATTGTGTATTCTTATGGTTTAGCACTAAAGCTCAACCACAAAAGAAGAATGTCCACAACAGGCATCTACATATCAATGCTGTACATTTCAGCAAAAGTTAACATTAATATTGTATATTTATACCCCTACCTTCCAATACAGCTAGCGATAAAACAGGTATTTCATGTGTACTTTTATTGAGCATACTTAAACCTGAATCTTTTTCTAATTAAAACCATACCTATTTGCTCCGAGTCAGAAACACTAAAAGACAAATAAGCCTCAACAGGGAACAGATTAAGACATCTCACTTTTTTGTTCAATGAACATTAAAAGAAGCATATCAAGAAAAAGTAGTTGAAAGTCTGTGGAATACTTGAAGTAACAGTATGCTCTGCACTAAAGTTACCAAGGGTTGATTCCTATAACTAGAAATTTTGATCTCATGTAATAATCTTTCCAGTGGGATGAGGTTTTACAATATGATAAGGTATAATATGGTTTGTTAGGTTTGAATTTAACGTACTGAATTAACCCAGTCACTGTGATATGTAATAAAGGTGAAAGTTTCTCCTGCCCAGTCATGTCTGATTCTAGCTGGTGGTGCTCCATCTTCCTTTCTAAGGGAGCCAACATTGTCCAAAGATGCTTCCGTGGTCATATTGCCGGCATGACTACACACAAAGGCAAATGGAACGTTGCTACTTTCCCACCAAAGTGGTACCCATTTACCTACAGTACTTGCATTTGGATGCTTTCAAACTGTTAGGTTGGCAGGAGCTGGGGCAGGAACGGGCGCATACCCTATCACAATGATGGCGAACCTATGGCACGTGTGCCACAGGTGGCACGCGGAGCCATATCGGAGGGCACGCAAGGCGTTGCCCTATGTCAGCTCCAGCATGCATGCGCAAGCTGGCTAGCTGATTTTTGGCCTTGAGGAAGGCCGTTTCGCCCTCTGAAGGCTTCAGGGAAGCTTCCCTGAAGCCCTGGAGTGTGAAAAACGGCCCAATGGGAAAACCGGAAATTTGGAAAAACAGACTTCCGGTTTGCCCGTTGTGCTGTTTTTCACACTCCGGAGGCTTCAGGGAAGCTTCCTGAAGGCTCGGAGTGCGAAAAATGGGCAAACCGGAAGTTCGGAAAAACGGACTTCCGGTTACTTCTTGGTAAGCTAGAAAAATGTGGGATAGACAGCACCAGATGGATTTGCAATTGGCTGACAAACCATACCCAACAAGTAGATCTTAATGATACTATATCTGTATGAAGGGAAGTAACTAGTGGGATACCACAAGGTTCTGTCTTAGGCCCAATACTCTTCAATATCTTCATAAATGACTTAGATTAGGGAATAGAAGGGGAACTCATCAAATTTGCAGATGACACTAAACTAGCAGGAATAGCCAACACTCCAGAAGACAAGCTCAATATCCAAAAGGATCTTGACAGACTTGAACAATGAGCACTATAACAAAAATGATATTTAATGTGGAGAAAAGCAAAGTTTTACACTTAGGCAGGAAAAACCAAAGGTACAAGTACAGATTAGGTGAAACCTGGCTCAAAAACAGTAACTGTGAGAGGGATCTTGGGAGTCCTAGTGGACAATCACTTAAATATAAGCCAGCAATGTGAGGCAGCAGCCAAAAAAGCTAATATAATCCTTGGTTGCATAAACAGAAGCATGGAATCAAAATCACATGAAGTATTAGTACCATTTTATAAGACCACATCTGAAATACTGCATCCAGTTTTGGTCACCACATTACAAAAAAGATGTTGAGACTTTGGAAAAAGTGCAGAGAAGAGCAACTAAGATGATTAAGGGCCTGGAGACTACAATATATGAAGAATGGTTGCAGGATATGGGTATGGCTAGTATAGAGAGAAGAAGGACTAGGGGCGACATGATAGCAGTGTTCTAGTATTTGAGGTGCTGCCACAAAGAAGAAGGGGTCAACTTATTTTCCAAAGCACCAGAAGGCAAGACAAGAAATAATTAATGGAAATTAAATCAAGGAGAGAAGCAACCTGGAATTAAGGAGAAACTTCCTAACAGTGAGAACAATTAACCAGTGGAACAACTTGCCTTCAAAGGTTGTGGTTGCTTCGTCACCTGAGGTTTTTAAGAAGAGACTGGACAGTCACTTGTCTGAAATGGTATAAGTATACTATGGTATAAATGCGCAGGAGGTTGCATTAGAAGACCTCTAAGGTACCTTCCAGCTTTATTCTGATTCTGATTTTGTTTTTGAGTGCGTGAAAATGGAGCATGTTCACCAATGCTACATGTACAAGTTTCCTGTTCTCTAAATAAAGACTGGATATAAAAACAATCTTGTATAAGAATAAATACCATTGTTCATAATAAAAGATAATGTATCTGTTTCTAGTTTTTTTGATGGATGGGTAGACTTACATATTACTGGAGAAAAGCCCAAGTATGCATATCACAATCATGTCCTTAGAGGAACAAATAAGGATATCTGTAGCAAAATTTAAACCTGCCATTTTGATCTCCCAGCTAAATTTGATTATCTTGGCAAGAGAACATGGTGTAATTTATCTTATTTATTTGGCTTCCACCACTGTGGATAAAATGTTAGTATTAGATATCAGATCAAAAAGAGGGCAAGACGCAAAAAAACAAAAATAGGACATAAACCAGAAATTAAAGCAATACTAAACAGCAATATATATCAAGATAATTTCAGAAGTGGTTTCTGCATAACATGAACCCATGCAATTTTATAGTTTAGAGGGTTTTCCATCAAGAACACTTCGTGTACTAAAACCTTCAAGTCTTCCCAGATAAATCCTTTATATGATTGTAGCTGACAACCTTTGATTCTTCTTATATAAAGTATTATCTGACAGCCCTTAGTAACTTTAATAATAGGTAGACAGGCAGGGTTTGTATCATTTGTAATGGACATTAATCCTCTGCAGCTGAAAGATACTGAAATCTATAATATACTATGTATAATTTAAATGCACGAGAATATTTGCATCTCAAAAACAACTAGTGCAATGTGCATCTGATACCTATGGGGTCAAGCCAATTTGAATCAAGATATCAAAAGGAAAAACTATTTTCTAAGCATGCTGTATTTTCATCATCTTGACATCACTTTATGATGGGCAGGTTGTAAGAAATGTTTTATGTATGTAACCTGAGAGAGAAAGAGAGAGAGAAATGGCAAGATATACAGAGGAAACAGACATAATGTAAAAGGTATGTTCTGTTGCTGGATTTTTCTGTCACATCTGTGCCTAACTATCAGAAGTGGAGTCCCACATTTTAAGATTGCTTTTCTGTTTAGCTAGCCATGGGAAAGAGAATGCTGGATTAAATGGATCTTGGTCTGATTTGGCAAGGCAATTTCTATGTTTCTTTTTGCTCAGCGCTATTTGATTACAATGCCAAATTTGCTCTTTACAGCTTGACATTGAACATTCCAAGGAATTAACTAATGTGATTCAGATTTCACAACAACAGAAAACTATTTATGACCTCAAATTGACAACAATATAATAGGAATTCAGAAATCTAATTAGACAACAAAGAGTACCTTAAAAGGAGGGGAAAAGGGATCTGCCTGGCAGCATTGTTTTACAGAAATAAGACAAAAGAAGTGCTTGTTCTGCCAAGTCTTTCCCTCCATTCAGTATTAATTGTGAAACGAAAATGCAGTACATTGCACTCATTCTTTGGAGCCAATTAACCATTCATAAACATGATTATATCACGGTATACACCTGTAGAGAAAGAAAGCACAAAAATCCATGGTTAAAAATGTAGAATATTATAGAGGCAGAAGGAGGATTGATGCAAGTGTTCTGAGTCTTGGAATACTGGATAATCTTAGGGAAATACTTTTATCATTTTTAAAGTGAGGGTTGAAAAACCTTATGCTTCCTTCCATTTCAGCTTATGATTCCCAACCTAAGTCTCGTAATACAGAATTTGGTTCTCAACACTCCCATCTGGATGGATGGCCATTATGGCTGGGGCTGATTCATGGCATACCCAAATTACAGATGATGTAATAATTGTTTCTTTCCATAGGGAAAACTAGGAATATCTCTGTGCAAGTGGAATTTGGGACCTCTCAGCATTTTCACCATCAATGTTTGCAAACGCCTGGCTATAAATCTGGTGCAAAGCCCATACAAAAGTTTATAATGTAAACATACCTTAAATTAATACTAGTGACACAAACCACCAGCATCAACAATGGAAGTTTTAACCTATTGAATCATTTATATGTTGCCAATAAAGGTGGGGGAGAGAGCATTCTAACTGCACAAATGCAAAATAGTTGTAAAACAGTATAGGTAGGAATGAGTAAACGAAAGGCAGAATAAAGGAGTCCCTGCGGATTTTACTCTGCTAGCCATTGCCAACTTTAGGTGATGGCACTCATCTCTGTTTCAAAGCCATTGAGACAGTTCTGTATGAAGACATTTCCGTGGTCACATGGCCAGCATGATGTCACGGAGCGCTGTTACTTTCCCACCAAAAGGGTACCTATTTATCTACTCACATTTGCTTGTTTTTGAACTGTTAGGTTGGCAGGAGCTGGGGAGAGGATGGGAACTCATCCCATTGCGTGGTGCTCAGGTCTTGAACCTGGGCTACTGGCTTTCCAGCCGATAAGCCCAGCGTCTTTAACCAATGAGCCACTGCACCAAGGACAGAATATCCACACATAATTTTGTTTGATATGACGAGTGAATAATACAATCAAAATTTTTTTGTTACTGTTTCTTTTGTCAAATGTAACTAACTACAAGAAATCGAGACAATATAGGATATGTCTTCAAGGAACAAGAGAGCCTAGATTAACAAAATTAACCATATTGTAGAGTTCTAGGGCAAGCTGATTATGTAAATTGGTAATTGCATACATGGTTTGCTAAATGTGGGACAATTTAAAAGCATTCTATCATTCCTTTCTAATAATAAAATATCATGTAGCAAATCCACAACAAGTAAATCACAATACACAAGCAAACAAACAAAAAAAAGAACACAAACACAAACATCCCAATTATCTTTTTTTAAAGTGAGAAAGCTATACAAAAGTTTCCAGGTTAAGTTTGCCTTGGGAGAAGATGAGCTACCGCCACCAAGAAGGTTTCTACCCATCCTTCCTTAGAAAACAGTGTTGGCTTTTGTGTATTGCCTTGCAAACAGGAGTGTCTGGCAAAGATACATACGGGGAAGACTGGCAAATAAAGACAACGGAGGTGTAAAAACCCTTTGCCTGAATCTCCTGGTGAAGAAACTCTGCTGAAATAGATAATGTGGGAAGTGTAGGGGGAGTGAGAACTGGAGGATTGTGGGCTATGATGGGAAGGAGAAGAGAAACAGTCCTCCAAGGGCCTATTAATAGTGAGTGCTGAAGTTTAGGAAATTTTTTCAAATTTCTAATCAGATCCGAACTACCATGAACACACCCACTGACAATGACAGGGCAAGCAACTTGCATATAAACAGAGAGCAAACCCCACTCCCTTCTAGTACTGATGATGTTACCTAGCTGGGTAATGAAACATCTGCAAGAAAACAACCAACCTCAGAGAACACCAAGGACCTCCCCGACTTGACCCAATGGTTGGCCTTGCACAAGCCAGTCACTCTGACTCGCCAGTAACAATACTACCTGCACCCCGAGGATAAGAATAACAATTTTCAGAAGTGTCTTTGAGATTTCTGAGATGATATACATGAAGTGTTTTCACTGATCAACAGTGGGCTATTAAAGCCAAGCATCTCTGCAGCCTATCTCAAAACAAGGCCCAGATGTGAGGAAGGTATACATATTTATGAAATAATATGTCCTTCAACATCAAGATGATGCTGTCCTACGCAGTGCTTTGTCTCAGAATAGAAAGAGCCACAAGATGTATCTGTTTAACCTGGATTTATGATTGAGGTCAAGGAGGGCAGTGTTTTTGAATAAACAGTGGGGATAATAGGTGGCAACTGCCTGCCTACAGACATGGATTGTCCTTGTTGTTTTACTTTGATACACATGTCCAGATGGATGTTCTTTTTATTTAGAAAATAAATGTTCGCCTTATGAAGACAATGCATTTTAAAACTGCCTAATGTTGTGACATTTTTATACTGAAACTGTCTGTGTATTATATTATTTGAAAATGTGTGTGTGTGTGTGTAGATAGATAGATAGATAGATAGATAGATAGATAGATAGATAGATAGATAGATAGATAGATAGATAGTCTTTCTGAAGATTAATACTTATAAAGCACTAATTTAATAGAAATGATACACAATATGCTAATGTATTTCTCATCATAAGTGGGACTCAATAGGATAACAGTGGCTGCATTATGCCCATGACATTTTAAGAGATGCCATAAATTAAGAAATGAGATGTAAAGTGCCCATGAAATATATTTCATCAGTGCAATCTGCAATAAAATGTTGCAGTGTGAACTGTTCCTATTCAAGGTTCCCCCAACATTCATTCGGTGTCTCCTTTTGCTATCTTTCTCAAGAAAACAAAGTCTTTCTCATCCACCAAGCATATTCAGATTTTGCAGCATGGTTTGAGGGGAGGTTATTTGCTTTGAAGTTTCCCTAGTTTTGCTATGGTTCTATTTTGGATTTTGTCCTCTTGGCACCATTCAACTGGCTTCATTTAGACGAAAAAAGGGACTCGCTGTATTCTGTACAGGTAAACATCTGACTCATTTCTTGTTGACCATATTAATTACTGCTAGTCAAAATAGGAAACAAGATCACAAGTTTTAAAATATAGTCTGTGACGGCTACAATTGTCAACTTTTTAATTGGTTCTCCTGTGTATGATCAAGAGAGGTTCAGCCTATGGACAATAGCAAATGATACTATCAAAATGATTTCAATCTCTTGTTTATTCATTTCTAATATCAAAACACAGAAACTGGATTTTTTTCTGATTCAGTGGCAATTTTGTCTGTAGCTTGAGACTTTCCTCCAGTTTAGCGAAAGAAAGAAAGAAAGAAAGAAGAAAAAGAGGGAAAACTCCCAGTTACAGATCATCGCAATTAATCCTTTGTTTATGCAGAACAATCTGATAATATACAATTATAATTTAAAAAACCCTTATTATAATTTCATAAACTATAATTTATGAAAAAGGGTATTTCCAAGTGTCACCACTACCCTTTTTACTGCCTTTTCTAGTTTCAAGAGGAATTATTTTAAAAGGCTGATTTGTCATAAAAAATGAAACTCTCTGAACTAATTTGCAAATTTCTACAGAGTGGCCTAGGGGATTCCCATATCTGTACACAAAAATATTTTTTTTTCATGAAGCAATAGGCACCTCCCTCCCTCTGCCCAAACAAACTTTTCAAACTATTAAATAAAAATATGTGTACTTGCTTAAGTTCTTGCTGTTTTACTCTATTCAAATATGCTTAGGCTGTTTTCAATTGCCTAAGCCACATTGATATGATTTATGGCTGAAGTTATTTTAACTGGTATATATATATATAAAATAACATAAGCCAAGGCTTGGATCTCTGAGGCTATTGCATATTTATGTGGAAAGGTTTGGTGGCTGAGAATTTTAAGAATATCAGCTGAGTTTTCTTTTCTCCTTTAAGAATTCAGTATTAGTACACCTTTGTACTAATGCCAAATGCTTCAGATAATCAATCTGTCTGTAAAGTTAAAAATTACATTTCAGAACAGTCTTGCAAATCAACAATATGGTAAAAGAGCTATAGGTCCTGGATTTTAAAATGAAACTTTGCAGATGTCACTGCATTTGTGACAAGGAAACTAAAAACAGACTGGATCTTATCAACCAAAACAAGATGAAGTCAGATGATTCTTCCATCATATCTGCAGGATATTTTTGGCAAACGTGAAGAAAGATTCGGTTCTATTCTGGATGCTTACATGCAGTCCTTCATTGATAGTTCACTTGGGATGTTCAGCAGACTATAATGATTTATAGAGATACTACCATCATGGAGACACCGTAAATGCAGTGAAAGCTGGATGGATGAAATAATCCTGTTCTCATAAACTAAGCTTTTAGACATTCAGGAGACAGATTTACATCAGCTGCAGAATACTTCCAGCTTTTATATAAAATTATGTTTGCCACAGCACTGTTGTATAGAGCAAACAGGGAGGGGGAGGGAGACATTCACACATGATGTTAAGCCATGTTTTAAATTATTGCTTGTTGAGCAACCCAAAATAGCCTAGTTCAAAAACCACACTAAGCCAAAATCAGGCAAAACACATTTATATATTATTATTATTATGCCTGGAGTAGGTCAATGTGAGTAGCGGAATAATTTCCCTCAATTTTTCCTAGCAGCTCTCATTATATCATGGTATTCCCTGTGATAGTCTTATGGAAGCGAAAGTTGAAATTTAAAGAAGCAGGGTAGGAAGAGTATTGACGCTTTGTTGGAGAAAATTTCCTGAAAATGGCATGGATGGCTAAGAAAAAAAAAAAAAAGGAAGATGGATCACAGAACAAGGGTTCTCATTTGAGGCACAAATGACCAGTTTCAAATTATTCTACTTAGGACACATTATGCAAAGACCCAACTCTCTAGAAAAGGCTGTAGTGTTGGGAAAGGTAGAAGGAAAGAGAAGAAGAATATGACTACAAGTAGTCTTCGACTTACAGCAGTTCATTTAGTGACACGATGTGAATATTGCCAGTTGAGCACCTCTGTAATATTTCTAGGTTTACTGTATTTTCTAATCAAACAGACATGTGATATATTTTACTGCGCATGTGTGCATTCTAGGAGTCTCCTCCTTCCTTCTTCTCCTGTGAGCCTCGCCCGAGGCAGATGTGATTTCTTAGCTGAGACAATGTAGCTCAATAACGTTTATATTCTTTTGTTACTTTTGTACTAAAATAAATATTTTGTTAATTAGAATTGAATCTCGGTTTTATTTTCTAAGTAAGAATGACTTCAAGGAAGCAAGATCCTATATCACCTCTTTGATTGGAATAATTTCCTATCCGTCATTTAGTGACCGTTCAAAGTTACAGAGCCACTGGAAAAAAAGTGACTTATGACCATTTTTCAGACTTATGACCTTTGCAGCATCCCCATGGTCACATGATTTTCATTCAGATGCTTGGCAACTGCTTCATATTCATGACGGTTGCAGCGTCCCGGGGTCACGTGATCTCCTTTTGCGACCTTCTGACAAGCAAATTCAATGGGGAAGCCAGATTCACTTAACAAGTGTGTTACTAATTTAACAATTGCAGTGATTCACTTAACCAAAATAGCAATAGCACTTAGACTTATATGCCGCTTTACAGCCCTCTCTAAGCGGTTTACAGAGTTCAGCATATTGCCCCCAACAATCTGGGTCCTCATTTTACGCACCTCGGAAGGATGGAAGGCTGAGTCAACCTTGAGCCTGGTGAGATTTGAACTGCCAAATTGCAGGCAGCTGGCAGGCAGCAGAAGTAGCCTGCAGTACTGCCCTCTAACCACTGTGCCACCACGGCTCATGTGGCAAGGAAACTCGTAGAATGGGGCAAAACTCACTTAACAAATTTCTCACTTAGCAACATAAATTCCAGGCTCAGTTGTGGTCATAAATCGAGGACTGCCTGTAACAGCAAAGTGAATGGAATTAGTTACAGAAGCAATGAATACAATAGCTGAGAGATGTGAAAGAAATACTAGATTGTCAGTGCCTTGGAGAACATCTATCTGTGTAGTAGTTAAGAACTGAAAACATCTTGAAGGCTGTCTGTCTGTCTGTCTGTCTGTCTGTCTGTCTGTCTGTCTGTCTGTCTGTCTGTCTGTCTGTCTGTCTGTCTATCTATCTATCCATCCATCCATCCATCCATCCATCCATCCATCCATCCATCCATCCATCCATCCATCCATCCATCCATCCATCCATCCATCCATCCATCCATCTATCTATCTATCTATCTATCTATCTATCTATCTATATCTAATCTATCTATCTCGACTACATGAACATCAGTTTGGTTTAACGGTGAAGGCATCAAACTAGGAACCAGGAATGTCCCACCTTTAGCACAAAGCAGGGGTGGGTTACTCCCGGTTCGGACCGGTTCGCCCGAACTGGTAGTGACCCACTGGTGACGTCACGATGATGTCACCGAACCGGATCGGTCGGTGCCGGTCCGTGGGTGCCATCTTTTTTTAAAAAAAATTTTTATTCCCCCCCCTGAATTTTTCTTTTTCTGCGCATGCGCAGAAGCCGAGTTTCCGGCACTGTGCATGCGGTCACCATCTTGTTTTTGGTGTTTTTATTTATTTATTTATTTATTTTTCCGGGTTTTTGCAATGCGCATGTGCGCGGGCGCGGCCACAAGGTGCGGCCATGCGACGTGGGAGGAAGCGAACCGGCAGTGAGGTAAGTTGGAACCCACCCATGGCACAAAGGCATCTGGATGATCCTGGATCAGTCAGTCCCTCTCAACTCTCAGATGAAGACGATGGCAAATGGCTTCTGAAAATCTTGTTATGGAAACTGCAGGGACTTGCCTGTCGTCATGTCTGACTCAAAGGCAAAAGCACCCCAAAATCAAAACAAAACCATAACTACCTCCATTCCTCATATAACCTTTATGAATATCTCTCTATTGCTCAGGTTCTTTTTTTGTTAATGCCATTCTCTCTCTCTCTCTCTCTCTCTCTCTCTCTCTCTCTCTCTCTCTCTCTCTCTCTCTCTCTCTCTCTCTCTCTCTCTCTCTCTCTCTCTCTCTCTCTCTCTCTCTCTCTCTCCCCCTCCCTCCCTCTCCCTCCCTCCCTCCCTCTCTCTCTCTCTGCCAGATCCGTCACCATACTTTGACGTTTGAGAAAAAACTGTTCTAAAGTACTGTAACATTAAAATTAGTGGTTTCCACTTTGGGAAGATGAAGATGTCTGAGGCTTGGTAGCATTACTTTCGAGTAACAGCACTGGCCCTCTGGAATGATCTCCTGGTAGATATTAGGTGGCCTTCCATTTTGGCTATCCATTAGAAGCAGGTGAAAATAGAGCTCTTCTAGGGATTATCTGGCATGCTATCTAGGTTGTACACTGATGGCTGCTGCGCTATAGCTCCGTGTTGGAGGTTCACAACGTTTTGTGTGCTTCAATTTTGTATTGAATTTGATGTTACTTGCTTTGAGCTGCTGCAGGTCCTTCATGATCTGAATACGATAAGCCAGTGATGGTGAACCTATGGCACGCGTGCCAGAGGTGGCACCCGGAGCCATATCTGAGGGCACGCGAGGCGTTGCCCTATGTCAGCTCCAGTGCGTATGTGCGCGCTGGCCAGCTGATTTTCAGCCTTCTTTTTGGCCGTTTTTGCTCTGCCCAGGCTTCAGGAGGCTTTCCTGAACCCAGGGGATGGCAAAAAACAGCCCAACGGCCCAACTGGAAGTTCGTTTCTGAACTTCCGTTTGGCCCATTTGGCTGTTTTTCGCCATCCCCAGGCTTCAGGAGGCTTTCCTGAACCCTGGGGATGGCAAAAAATGGCCCAACGGGCCGCCCTACCGGAAGTCCGGAGGCTTCAGTGAGGCCTGTGCACATGCTCGTGGGGAGCAGCATGGGGGGGGTTGTCCCCAGCGTGGGGGGGGGGGCTGTGCGCATGCACGGGGGGTAGCACAGGGGTTGTGCGCATGCACAGGGGGAGGGCATTGCATTATGGATGTGGGCACGCACGTGCACACTATCGGTCATGCGCACACCATTTTGGCACCCGAGCCAAAAAAGGTTCGCCATCACTGCGATAAGCAATCAAGCAAACAAACAAACAAACATTTTCTACATTTATTTCTGTAGCTTATTTGCATCCTGAAATCATACTGAACTTTGCAGCATTTGTGGATTAATCAATTTAGGGATATGAAACTATTCTCTGTTGCTGCAAATAAAAGCAATATCAGTGGTTTAGATTAAAAAAACACAAAATATATTCCCCCACCTTTGGCAAGAGTCCTTTGTATATAACTCCACGAAGATACAACTAAAGTAAATCAGCCTTTTGCAACTTGGTGACCTCCATATGCAGGTAATCCTCGACTTACAACAGTTTGTTTAGCGACCATTTAAAATCACAACGGCACTGAAAAATGAGACTTATGGCCGTTTTTCAGAGTTAACTTTCACACACCTTTTTTTGTGTCATCCCCATGGTCACGTGATCAAAATCCAGAACCTTGGCAACTGATTCATATCTATGACGGTTGCAGTGTTTCATGCGATCACCTTTTGCAACCTTCTGACAAGCAACCTTAAGGGGGAAGCCAATTTCACTTAACAACCGTGTTACTAATTTAACAACTGCAGTGATTCACTTAATAAATGTGGCACAAAAAAAAAGACCGTAGACTGAGGCAAAACTCACTTAACAACTGTCTCACTTAGCAATGGAAATTTTGGGCACCATTTTTTTTACCAGAAGTATTTATTTGTTTTTGTCAAGTATGTATTGGTGATATACATAGATATAACATGGTGATATACATAGATATAACATTGTTTATATACATAAGATGGGTACTAATAAAAGGGAACATTAGGACAGGGACGGTAGGCACGCTGGTGCGCTTATGCACGCCCCTTACTGACCTCTTAGGAATCGGGTGAGGTCAACAGTGGACAGTCTAAGGGTAAAGTTTTGGGGGTTTGGTGACGAAATCACAATGTCAGGTAGTGAGTTCCAGGCATTTACCACTCTGTTGCTAAAGTCGTATTTTCTACAGTCAAGTTTTGAGTGGTTCACTTTCAGTTTGTATCTGTTGTGTGCTCGTGTATTGTTGTGGTTGAAGCTGAAGTAGTCGTTGACAGGAAGGACGTTGTAGCAGATAATTTTATGAGCTACACTTAGGTCATGCCGAAGGCCACGTAGTTCTAAGCTTTCTAAGCCCAGGATTTCAAGTCTGGTTGCGTAAGTTATTCTGTTGTGAGTAGAGGAGTGAAGGACTCTTCTCATAAAGTATCTCTGGACACTTTCTAATGTATTTATGTCCGATATGCGGTATGGGTTCCAGACAGATGAGCTGTATTAAAGGATTGGTCTGGCGAATGTTTTGTATGCTCTGGTTAGTAGTGTGATATTACCGGAGAAGAAGCTTAGTAGTGTGATATTACCGGAGAAGATATTTACCATTGTGGTAATAAGACGAGGATTACCTGTATTTTGGATTGCAATTCCATAGCTAACAGGAGCTTCCTGTTACATACGAAAAGCATGAGGACTGGAAGGGTGATAGTAGTTGGTTCCAGCCAAGAAAAAAGTATCAAGCAAGGCAGCTTCCTGTGCGCATTTATGAGATAAACTCCAATGATGCAGCAATACTGAGATTGTGTTGAAGAAAAGTTAGACTGAGGGCATGAGCAAGAAACAGGTGAGCTGAAGAAAATAAAATAAAAAAATAAACAAATTATAGTCACCATCTCCGCACAATCAAACGCCTTGCTCACGCTTCCTAGCCTACTCTGTGAGAACAGGCCCTTCAGAACGTCTGATCATAACAATGTGGTTTTTTAATGTGTTGTTCTGAAAGGTCACCACCTCCGCCCCTGAGCATTGAAAGCACAGAGGATATGTTGAATCATACCTATTGTTCCTTATCTCATTTGCATTTGGTGAAATCCCTGCATGGGCCCGATTTAGTAAGTAAGTCCTGCGCTGATATTTCCCCAGGCGAAACGTGATTTCTAAATGTAGCTTCTGTGCTCCTCTAAAACACTTGTTCTATTCTGCCCGTTTAAGTACACATTTTAATTTTGAAGGTTTGTATACTTGCTATACTTGAAGGTTTGTATGCTTTACTCTCACATCACTGATAGTACCTTTATTTATTTATTTGTTTTACTTCCTTCAAAGAAATGTATTGGATAATCTGTAGCGATCAATGGCTATGGAGATTCTCAGTCATCCAGGTCCTGGTTGCCCCAAAGGTGCTTTTTCAAGAGGCAACTTGGACTTTCTGGTTTTTCTCTGAAGACGTTTTGCTTCTCATCCAAGAAGCTTCTTCAGCTCTGTAGTGATCAGTATTAATCGAAAGCACTGGAGGAATGAACGTTGAATCCTTTTAGGATGGCTCCGAATACAGGTAGCTCTTGACTTATGAACATTTGTTTAACAATGGTTCGAAGTTATGATAATGCTGAATAAAAAGTCACTTAGGATGGTCCTTGCACTTACGACCGTCACGGTATCCCCACAGTCACATGACCAAAATTCAGGCACTTGGCAACTGGCAGGTATTTATTACGGTTGCAGTGTCCCGGGGACACATGATTGTCATTTGTGACCTTACTAGAGGGCTTACAACAAGCAAACTCAATGGGAGAAGTTGGAATTCACTTAATGACTGCATGATTAGCTTAACAACTAAAATGATTTTTCTTAACGACTACTGCAAGGCATAAAATTGGGCTCAATTCACTCATGACTGCATCACTTAGCAATAGAAGTTCTGTGCCTAACTGTGGCCATAAGACGAGGACTACCAATATTGTCTACATTATGAATACAATCAATATTGAAATTGACCTTTAATTTATGCTAATCTATTGATACAGGAGCACGATGGTTCTCGTGGTTAGGACGTTGGCATGGAGGTGAGCAAGCCTGTGTTTGAGACCTGAGTGCTGCCATGGGGAGGGATGAGCTCCCGTCCTTTGCTCCAGATCCTGCTGGGGACATGAAAGGTGGGCGTCCCTTGGGCATCGGTGATGTCACCGTGTAATCCTTTTAACCTGGAAGCATCTTAGTGCTTCTGACATGAGGGCAATCTATTGATACAACTACTGAGAGGTAACAAAATGCATGGTGATACTTAAAAAGTCCCCCCATTTTATCCAACATTTGTACCTTTTGTAGCATAATACATTATTTTTACAGTGTAATAGGATGTATTACGCTGTCCTTGACTTACACCATTCATTTAGTCCTTGACTTACACCATTCATTTAGTGACCATTCAAAGTTATAACGGCACTGAAAACATTAGAATACATGGAAATGAGCAAGCTATCAATGGAACCTCAGGACAAAGATGAATCAGACTTCTACAAAACATGGGATAGGTGGTACAGATGGTTAAAACAAAACAAATACCAAAATCTGTTATAAAGCGGTCCTATAAACCAAGAAAGCATAAAGAACTACAATACTCCACTTTTTGTACACGCTAGAAGAAAATAATTAGATATCTATTTATGTAACACAAATGAAATAGTTGTTGAAAAAGAAAACAATGGGTGACTCAATTTAGTGAGTCTGGATTGCATCATATTATAATAATAGAATAGAATAAGAATGAATTCATTGTAAACTGTAAATACACAAGAAAATAGTACTAATAAGCTGTAAAAGAAAATTCTTAATGTTATATTTGTTTTTGACTTAGATGTGTGTTATGTCTACATTGTATGTTGTAAGTCAAATGTACGTTTTTTGTATATATATGTATGTTTCTAAAAGAAAAATTAATAAATATTATTTTTAATAAAACAAAGTTATAATGGCACTGAAAAAAGGGACTTATGACTGTTTTCACATTTACGGCCGTTGCAATATTCCCATGGTTAGGTGATCAAAACTCAGCTGCTTGGTAACAGGTTCATATTTATGATGGTTGCAGTGTCCTGAGGTAACCTTCTGACAAGCAAAGTCAATGGGGAAGTCAGATTCTCTTAACAACCTTGTTACTAGCTTAATAACTGCAGTGATTCACTTAACAACTGTGACAAGAAAGGTCGTAAAATGGGGCAAAACTCACTTAACAACTGTCTCACTTAGCAACAGAAATTTTGGGCCCAATTGGGGTTGTGAGTCGAAGACTACCTGTATTTGGGTATGAGAGTGGTTGTTTGTGTGGACTCTGCTATATTGTCCTGCCAAGTAAGAATTACAATATTAGTACTTGAAATAGTTGCCATACTATAAAAATGCAGTTGAATCAGCACTGGATTCTTACCATGCAGATGACTAGCCAACAAAATTATTAATAATAACCCCGTGGAAAATAGGCATCTGTGGAACCATGACAATATCAAAGTTATGAAATGTGCAGCCTAATGTCACAATGCAAGTTTCATCCTTTCTTATCTGCCTCACAAAGTTGCAGGACAAAATATGAAGAGTTTGGTTGTGATGTCACAGTGTACATATCTTCATTTGTTTGATTGTAACGATCACTGACATTCTATCCCTCCCTTCCCACTCAAATAGCTTATCAAGTAGTTACCCTACACTAAATTAGCACTGAATAATTTATCATCATTTCATCCATAACAAATTCCTAGTCAGAGAAAGGTTCAATGGCCTTTAAGGATTATGGCCTGACGAGTCCTCTTGCTTCAGTTCTTTTATTCTGCGAGCTTTCTAATGCCATATTTGCCTCTGAGATACCAACTGAGAGAATTTTAGATTCTATTTAGCCCATTGGTCACCAGTTATCGATCTCTAATTAAGTATTTAAGCTGCTCTGGGATAAGAAGCTAAGTGCTCTCATGGATTAGTAACTGGTTAAAATATAGGAAACAAGGGTAGTAATATATAGGCAATGTACTGGTAAGATATGCAAAGTCAGATCCTTCAAGGATGAGTTTTAGGATAAATATGAATGCACGTACAAGACTTGTAGTTACTGTAAATTTGTTATATTTATTCAAGGTGATATCACCAATAAGGGAATGTGAAAAGCTTCAAAGGATCTCTACGAATTGCCTGACTGGGCTGCAACTGCTTTTCAAAACAATAACAAAGGCAAATTCTATGTTTGGCATCATTAGGAAGGAAACTGAAAATAAACCTACAGATATAATTATCTCTTTATGTTATCCATGGTGAAATCACAGAACTATTGTGTCCAGTTTTAGACACTGCACCTTGCAAAGAATACAGTCCTCGGCTTATGAAAACAGAATTTTTGTTGCTAAGCAAGCCAGTTGTTAAGTGAGTTGCGCCCAAGTTTATAAACTTCTTTTGCCGTGGTTGTTAAGCAAACCACTGAAGTTGTTAAGAGAATCATGCAGTCTTTAAGCAAATTCAACTTTTCCCATGGATTATTGTTGTTGGAAGCCAGCTGGGAAGGTCGCGAATGGCGATCACATGACCCTGTCATGCTACAACCGCCATAAATACATGACGGTTTCCATGGGCCTAAATTTGATCATGTGACCGTGGGGATGCCGCAAACGTGCAGGTCACTTTTTCATTGCTGTTGTAACTTTGAATAGTTGCTAAAGACATGGTTGTAAGTCAAAGACTCCCTGTATCACAAAGCTAGAAGTTGTTCAAAATGGCCACTCAGAATTATTAGGGATTTGGGCTGAGCAACTCCCTTCCAAGGAAAGACCATAGCAGCTGGGAACCTTAGGTTGGAATAAAGGGAGGGTAGGAAAGATATGATCGGAATACATAAAACTATGCACAGATTACACAAGTAGGAAGTTCTTTCCCCTCCTGCAAAGTGCCAGAATACAGGTCATCCAGCGAAGCTAAAGCTTGGAGATTGGGAATAAAGACAAGGAAATACTTACTGCATTTTTCGGACTATAAGACGCACTGGAGTATAAGATGCACATTAGTTTTTGGGGAGGAAAATAGGGGGGGAAATCTACCTACCAGGTATTCATCTGGCTAGCATCCTTAGTCTGGTCAGCTTCAGCACATTATTTTATCCCCTGGTTAGGGCTAAAAAAACCTTTTTCAGAGGGAGTAGTAATGAAAACAAGCCGGGAAGAGCCAGGAAGATCATTAGCACCTCGTTAGGGCTGGGGAAAAAAGCTTCGGGAGTATAAGACGCACCCAAATTTTCAGCCTCTTTTAGGGGGGGAAAAGGTACGTCTTATACTCCGAAAAATACGGTATTCACACAGCGCATACACTGTGGAATTAGCTGCTAGCTGTTGTGGTAATGTTAGCCAAAGGGGATGGTTTGAAGAGGGGACTGGATAGATTCTTGAAGGATGTGTTAACAGTCACAACTAATTTCTAAGGCTATTTACCACTTCCTGAATCATAAGTAGTATAGGTAGTCCTCAACTTATGTCCACAATTGAGGCCAAAATTTCTGTTCTTAAGCGAGAGTTAAGTGAGCTTTGCCCCATTTTACATCCTTTCTTGTCACAGTTGTTAAGTGAATCACTGCAGTTGATAAGTTAGTAACCCAGTTGTTAGGTGAATCTGGCTTCCCCATTGACTTTGCTTGTCAGAAGGTGACCTTGGGACCCAGCAACGGTCATAAATATCAACCAGTTGTCAAGCATCTGAAGTTTGATCACGTGACCATGTGCAAAGGTTGTAACTGTGAGAAATGGTCATAAGTCACATTTTTCAGTGCCGTAGTAACTTTGAACTATCACTAAATGAATTGTTGTAAGTTGAAGACTACCTGTATGCTAAATATTGGCTTTTAAGAAGCAAAAGTGGACATTGTATACAGTAATCCCTTGTTTTTCGCGGGGGTTACGTTCCAAAAAGAACCCGTGATAGGCGAAATCCGTGAAGTAGGAACCTTTATTTTTTTTAACCCCTCCTACCCGGCTTCTGCGTTTTCGGCGCCCCAAAAAAGCCTGAAAAATCCTCCAACCTCTCCCTCTCTTGACGTCTGCTGTGGCTGCTTGGCACTGATCTCCTGAGCGAGCTTGTAGGCCGTTCCCTCGTCGATTTGGCGCGAACGGCCATTTTCCCTCAGGGAAAGCTGACAGCGCAGCCCGCCCTACAGCTGATGAGCGGCAGTCCTTCTGTGCACGCGCAGAGCTCATCGGACCGCTTTACTCGCCTGCCGCTGCCACACTGAAGCAGGAGACCACCATGCAGGTGCAGAACTCATCGGAGAGGTTTGCGAGTCCCGGAGCCGCACGCTTTGCCGCTGACTGCCTGGCCGCCCACGCAAATCCGTGAAGCAGCGAGACCGTGAAAGGTTAACCGCGATATAGCGAGGGATTACTGTAGTGCAAAATGCAAAACTAAGTGAACTCTAGTCCATCTTTCCATGTTCTCATCTTCAAGGCATTTTCTAAGGATTATTTTTACTTTGGCCTGTGCTAGTGACCGTGAGAAGTTTCCTGATTGCAGGTTGAAAACATTTTTATATTATGGTTAAAATATTTTGTTAAGTTGTGTCATAGGCCACCAAGGATGTCTGAGATCAAACACAAGAATGGCACATAAATATTTTAAACAAAACAATGTTCAGTAGGACTCCAATTTTCTGGAATAATTTAGTATAAAAAATATATATAGTATATTTCCCATGTGTTTCACATATGTAGATGAATAAGCCTTGTAGTAGATTTGTGAAGGCAGCCAAATCTTTCCCCTAGTATTATTGGTGCATGGGTTAGGGAACTTTCTCAAAGGGAACACCGTGATTAGGAAAGCACAACATATTTGATATATTTTTAAAAAAGGATTCAGATAAAACAAAATATAAATTAATTTTCAGCATAATGTGTGCGTTGGTATACACAGATTTGTAGGAATGAGAAGCAAACACAATTGTAAGTATATATAGTGTCTTGTTAGAGGGGAAGTTCATTTCCACAAGAATAGGAGTGAGACCACAGTTTATTGGACCCACGTGTGCTTTAGCTACTTAAAATGCTATATTATGTTGAAGGGAGGAAGTGCCATTGTTAACAATATTCAATCCAGTCAGCTGGACTCAATAAAAGAAATTAAAGCGAAATCCCAACCTAAGCAATGCTTTTTAATTGAATCAAATCTTTACACATGAAAAGAATTCTGGCCAACTCGTTCATGATGTAGCCAGAGAATTCTAAGGTCATTCAACTAACCCAACAAAGCTGGTACTTTCTTAGACACTATAGATCTAAGTACCGCACAAGGGTTTTTTTTTCCTATCCAGTATTTGAAATAATTTATATGACGCACATACCACCATAAAACCTGGTCATTTGCCTGGTCATATTTGTTTGCCCACAATAAATATGTTGTGTTTTCCTAGTCAGAGTCTTCCCTTTGAGAAAGTTCCCTAATGACATCTGCTGTCATGTGTTAATACAATTTATCCATATGGATTATCTCGTTCACTTCATCACAGCCTAGATGTATTCTGCAAAGTGATAGCGAGGTTTCTTTTAATATGGGATTCAATTTTCTAGGTATGTTGCAGTTATAAGGGAAATTCTTATTTTGTTCCACGTGTCTATATCAGAACAGTCCTAGATACTGTATTGATTCTTTATGTAAAATGAAAACCAAAGATATTGCTATTCTGATCATTGTCTCTGTTAAATTTTGTTGGAATTGGTTTAGAGCTGCCTTCAGCAACTTTCCCCATTTGACGGAAAAAGATGGTTTAGGAATAGCAGATTTCTAGATAATTAGATTTTTTTTAACTTGAGATGGGGAAAAGAAGAAACACTAGTGGAGTAACATAACAAATCATATCCATCCTGTTGCTGATTCTGCCTAGAGGTAGAGCTCTTGCCTCACAATCAGGAGGTTGTGAGTTCAATCCTAGGTAGAGGCAGATGTAGGGTCTCCTGCTTGGGCAGGGGGTTGGACTAGATGACCTGCAAGGTCCCTTCCAACTCTGTTAATCTGTAATCCACCTTAAGAAACAAGTGCTTTCTCAAAGTCTTGGGTGTATTCCAAGAACTATTTCAAAATTGTAATTTTTAATGTGATAGAATGGGGAAATTATTAAATATGGGGAGAAGCTAACTGCATTAGGACACTCCAAGGAAATGAAAATTGAAGAAGCGGGAGAGAATATTGACACTTTTGAACTATGAGGTTGGAGAAGGCTCTTGAGAATAACAATGGACAGCCAAACGCAAGCAAACAAACAAATGAACCACAGAACAAATTGTTCCAGACTTCTAAATTAAGGCACAAATTACCAGGTTCAAATTATTATACTTTGGATAAATTATGGAAAGACCAAGCTCTCTGGAGAAGTCTATAATGCTGGGAAAGGTGGAAGGAAAGGAAGAAGATGACCAGCAGCAAGGTGGATGGGCTCTATTACAGCAGCAATGGGTGCAACCATTGGAAGACATGAGGGGCCTGGCTGGAGACAATCATCCTAGAGAAACTCCTTTCTAGATGGTTGCTAAGAATTAATGTTGATTTGATAGTATAAAAATCAATCAAAATCCTATTAATATTTTCCTAATTCAATTAATTACTACCGTAATTAAATATAATTATTGCAAATGGAAGTCTAATTGTCTCTATAAAACAGATTAGGGAGAGGAAAAAAGGGATGGTTATAAACCACAAAATACCTTTTACGAGATCAGAATTTTTGCCAATTTAACCCAATATTTGTCTACCAGGAATGGCTCTCTAGAATCTCAGGGATTATTTGGTGATTTATCTGCATTTTTAAGGGGGGGGAAATGGGAATTGGTTTTTGCTCATTAGAAGATGCCAAATTCAGCCCTAATATCTGGGGTTTTTTTTAAAAAAAACAAGCAAACAACTAATACCGTTTATTGGGAAATTCCATGGTGGATTTTGCAATTAGAGAGAAAAAAAATAAACATAATCACAGATATGTCACTCTCGAAATCTTTCATTAACAAATTACAAATGTGTTTGGATTTCAAATCCCCCCCTCCAAAATTTCAAATCCCACCTCCACATCATTCTTGATTGCCCCCCCCCCCCCGCCACTGTGCTGACCACATCCTAATTTGTGAATATTTGGGGAAGAAACTTCTACACCCATCTTCTAATGTTTATTTATATATTTTTCCTATGAATAACATTTTCATAGGGTAATTACCCTACTGATGTAACGGAGATAGGGTTTTGATGTCTAGTAAAATAGGCCTTTGCTCTTTTATGGGAAATAAAAAGAATTCAGTCAAGGTGTCAAAAAAGGTTTTAAATATCCTACTGATGTTTTTGCACCGTTATTGGATCTATTCAGTTCCTGTACACTGACAGTGTGAATGAAAGAGATTCATTGCTGAGCAAACAAGGCTGAGATTACAGGAACTGATCAGTATGTTAAGACAGGATGGGATGAGAATATATAAGCATTCTCGGCCTTTTGTCAATGTCACAGAGATGAATCTATTAGGAAGGTGGGATAAAACAAGAATAAGGGAGAAAGACCAAAATGGTACATTAATATTCTGCCTTAATTTAGATTCTACTGTTATGTTTTGTTAAAAGAGAACAGAGCTTAAAACTGTGATTTCTTTTACATTTATCCTAAGCCATCAATTCAGTTGCAAGCTTTAGATATAAACATTCCATAGCACTTGTTCTTCTGGGACATGTATAATGAATGAGTGTGGATGTGGGATAGAGAATGAGCTCAGTGAAATAAGCCCTGGTGTCAGTATATATGAATTTGCCTGACCATCTCTATGCATCAGCAAACCTCTGCAAGCAATGTAGTATATACACTGTTATGTATTTTTTTTCTGGAAAATTCAGCATGCATCTATTCTGGAATAGCGAGAGCAGCCTTTCCCAACTCAAGCCTTCTCTGTGGGAGCCCCATCTCTCTGGAACCAACTCCCACCAGAGATCCGGACCATCCCCACTCTACTGGCCTTCCGCAAAGCCGTAAAAACATGGCTCTTCCGGCAGGCGGGGTGAAGAAGAAGAAGTTCAGATTCCCCCTGAATTAATGGTTTTTAAAATGATGTTATGTTTTTAAATTGTAATGTTTTTTTATTGTATTGTTCTTATTCCTATTGTACGCCGCCCTGAGTCCTATGGGATTGGACGGTCTATAACAGTGATGGCGAACCTTTTTTTCCTCGGGTGCCAAAAGCACGCATGTGCACGCTATTGCACACGTGCGAGTGCCCACACCCATAATTCAATGCCCCCCTGTTGTGTGATCCCCCCGTGCTGCCCCGCCCCTGTGCATGCGTGCACGATCCCCCCGCTCCCCCATTTCCCGACTTCGGGTAGGCCCGGTAGGCCCATTTTTCACCCTCCCCAGGCTCCAGAGGTTTTCTTGTAGCATGGGGAGGGTGAAAATGGCTCCCCCTGCCCCCCGGAGGCCCTCCGGAGGCCGAAAACGCCCTCCCAGAGCCTCCATAAAAGCCAAAAATCAGCTGGCTGGAGCGCACATGCGCACTGGAGCGGAGTTAGGGCAACAGCTCGCGTGCCGGCAGATATGGCTCCGCGTGCCACCTGTGGCACCCGTGCCATAGGTTCGCCATCACTGGTCTATAAGAACTTTTAATTAAATTAAATTAAGGCCCTCTAGATATATAGCATTATATAACCCCCTCATTCCAAAAGTACAAATGGAGTAAAAACATGTGATGGGAGTCATAGGCCAATTCATCCAGATTGGAGAAGGATGAATTAAAGAGACATTTTGAACATGGCCCAATCGAACATGAGATGGCCAGGTGAAGAGCAACAGACCAATTCAGTCACAAGTTCCACCTAAAAGTAAGATTAAAGCAAATGTTCTCTATTACGAAGCACAGTTCCTATGAAAATGGTCTTCTTTTGATCATCCAACCAACAGGCCTTCATTAAAGAGAGTAAGGTTGACAATGAATGGGATCTTTATATCTAGCCACAGAGGGAAAGCTAGGACACAATTTGGTTACAAACCAGCCTTTGACGAAGAAGCTAGTTATGCTATTAGGCTGTACTGAATTGCCGTTTCTATTTTATTTTGGGCAAGCAGCTAATCAGGTTAAAATAATAGAAGAAGAGAGCCTGTTTTGAGTAGAAACTGGAAATTAGATTTTACCTGAACATTCAGTATTCTTTACTTGGCTTCATTTGTCAGTTTCTTTTAGCTAATCTAAACAAGCTTTTCCTGTTCCTTGTGTTGTGTATATAAAATAGAAAACTGTTTTTCAAGAAAACTTAGGTCATGGAAGGAAATATATAGAACTTTTGAGTTAATACACTTTAAAAAAAAACCCTCACAAATATGAAAAAATACAAAAAAAGGAATGTATTTGTACCTGTTTAAAAGAAAAGCAATAGCATTCAGTATAGAGTTATTTGCTGTATATTGAAATGAATTAAGGCAATAGTCCAACATTTCCTTTATGCGAGGCCTATTGTATCTGGGCTACCAATTAAATTATCCCTAAATGACTGCAAAGAGATATAGAAAATTCCCTTTGCTATCAACTAGATGCTGCCCAGAGTTCTGCAATTCAGATACATTTTCACAGAAAATTAATGTTGAGTAAAATTTTGTGAGACCCTAAAATCTCATGAGATAATTGTGTCTTCTCCCTTGAAATCCTTGATATTTGAGACAAAAATTCCAAATATAAAAGTCCATAATTTTTCAAGATTTGGTATATATAAACACCCAACACACACACACACACTGCAGAAATAATTGCCAACAGATTTATATAGTACCAGTAGTTTCTAACTACAGACTGGGAACCACTGAATTAAATGGTTTATGATGATTCCAGGAAAACATCTGCAGTAATTACTGTATTTTTCGGAGTATAAGACGCACCAGAGTATAAGACACACCTTAGTTTTTGGGGAGGAAAATAGGGGGAAAAAATCTGCCTACCAGGTATTCATCTGGCTAGCGTCCTTAATCTGGTCAGCTTCAGCACATTATTTTATCCCCTGGTTAGGACTTAAAAAAACCTTCTTCTGAGAGAGTAACAATGTAAGAGCCTGCAAGCCGGTGAGATCGTTAGCACCTGGTTAGGGCTAGAAAAAAACTTATTCGGAGCAAGTAGAGCAATGAAAAAAAAATTCTGCAAAGACTTAGGGCTGGAAAAATATTCTTTGGAGAGAGTAACAATGAAAAAGCCTGCAAGGTAAGAGCTGGGAAGATCTGTTAGCACCTAGTTAGGGCTGGAAAAAAAGCTACATTCGAAGTATAAGATGCACCCAAATTTTCAGCCACTTTTAGGGAGGAAAAAGATGTGTCTTATACTCCGAAAAATACAGTAACTTGAGCTGCTGAGATGTTTCAGACAGAAAGTTTGCCCTTTACCAGGTGCTCAAATCCTGGAACAAGCAATATGAAAATATGTAGTAAACACAGGTCTATTTTGTGGTCTTGGCAAGAACCACATACCGAAAAAATTATGAGTCAGTCCTTCTGCCCCCAATTATATACATTAGATATAGAGCTGATTTCATTTTGCCTTCTGATTTTAAATGTTTAGCCAGCTCTAAATGACACTAATATTTTCCATGGCAACCATTAGGCCAATATTCTTTGGAAAGGAAGGAAGGAACCAAATAAATCCAGTAGTTACTTGCAGTGAAATAGCTCCAAGAACTGAAGCTTAAAGAACAGCATTAAGCATCATGACTATCAGGATAAATATGAACTTTGACAACACTGTTATGTCTTGGCAATCCAGATCAAAGGATTCTAGCTATACCTGTGGTTCCTTGAACCTACTTTTGGATAACTGCACTGTGATGACAATATGATTCACATAAACAGGCCAAAACTATGACTTTTAAGCACAGTGCAAAATGCAATTTTAGCACATGTTTAGATCTGTGTTGGGGAAATCTTAAAAATGTATGACTTTGTAGAACAGGTCTAATGACAACAGAACAGTAAGGATGATATTGTTATATTTTATTTTTCAGTTACAAAGCTCTTTCAGTTAGAAAGACAACTCATCAAATAAAATGGTTGGCTCACTTGGAGAGGACTGTCTTGGGATTCCCTTCCATACAAGACATATACAAAAAGAAGAGAAGGTCAAAGAACAAGATGCACACCCAGAAAAAAAAGGGAGAGACAACATCAAAGGCACACTACAACACTACAGCATCAAATAACAATGGTTGAGGCCGCCAGAAGAGCAAGAACCAGAACTTTCTATCTCTCTCAACACTCGAAGTGGTAAAAGAAGAGATATAGAAGAAGGTGCCATATCAAAAATTGGTATCTGAATGACACCTTGACTTCCAGAAACAGAGTTCTGCCTCTACTAATCCATCTCTACTCAAAACTCTTCATCCCTGGTGGACAAAATTATAGTGAATTAGCCTATTTTATTAAGGATTTGTTTACAAGGCCCAGACAATTCTACATTCCATTTATAACCATTTCCACCTTATATCCATTTAAAAAAAAAATCCATTAAAGAGAAAAGGTTGTTGCTATTTACAGCAGTGACTACTTCAAGGTCCATTTACTATTCCCAACATGTGCAGTGGGATCATAAAATGTAGAAAGTATAATAATTTTCACTATAACTGTATATATAATGATGTCCTATTGCTTACTTAGCTAAAAATGCTGAAAAAGTGCTGAAATGCATACCCACCCCACTGTAATCCATATTTATTCAGCATAAATGGGTCCAGAGGTTGAATTAGTAGGGGTACAGGCTGGTCTCAGCCAGCTTTTAATGAGATATCACTGCTCATTATTTTGCACATAATCAGAACAAGAGTTATATAGCTTCTGTTAGCAGGAGGGTATTTCTCAAATTCCTTTAATAGAGCTATTTTTTTTTGCCGAACTTCTATGTTTACCTCTGAGATACATTATGAAAACTCTTTTCGTATCTCCCATAAGGCCATGAGGCAAATTAACAAGAAAGCTGAGAAAAGCACTATGTAAACCAAAAGCAAGGCTATTGTATTGAGTGAAAATCAGCAATAAAATTACAATGATTCGAAAAGTAACAGCAACAAAGAAATTTAAGTATGGCAGTAATTTTCTGCAAATATAAACGCTGGAGGAGAACCATATTAATCCTTCTAGCAAATGCCAGACAAAATCAAGCCAAAGTTAAATAATTAAACTGGCTGTCTGAAATGTTATTGAATGATGAATGGTTTTATATACATGCTATAGACTGTTATAACACCAAACACTAAAATTGTCAGATCTGATTTCAATATTTTGGTTATCTAATTTTTTTAAAAATGCACTTTCCAATGTTTTCCCATTTGTCTTGAGGAGCTTGGTAATATAGATAAATTTCGTACATGAACAACATGGATAATATACAAGTACATGGCAGCGGCGGGTTGCTTCCATACCGGTGCCAGTGCGCTGCGCACGCATCTCCACGTTTCGGGCGCGTGCTTGCTTGCTACGTGTGCGTGCCCCCTCGCACGATTTTGCTTCTGCGCATGCACGGAAGCAAAATCGCGCCAAAATCTCACAAGGGGACGCAAGCGCGCGTGAGATTTCGGCGAGATTTTGCTTCCGCGCATGCTGATGGGACCATTAGCAGACCAACTCTGTGGACTCTGATCGGTCTTAGGGAGGTATACTGAAGAAGGCGGTCCCGGAGGTATACTGGTCCTAAGTCATGTAGGCTTAGTATGGTAATATACTTAATATATATAATATAATTTAAGAACTGCAGTGATTCACTTAACAACGTTGGCAAGAAAGGTCGTAAAATGGGCAAAACTCACTTCACAAATGTCTCACTTAGCAACATAAATTTTGGGCTCAATTGTGGTTGTAAGTCGAGGAGTACCTGTAATATCTCTGTTCATGTGAGTAACAGCTAAAAGTTATTGTAATAAAGAGGCTATGGAACTGCTCAGACAAACACAATGCCTTAACAGAGACCACCGCCAACCTCTGGACAGATGTTCTTTTAAACTAACAAATTAACAGTCTTTTCAGTTTGATATTCTGATCAACACTGAACTTTCTGCCTAATTCATTTTCCACAGTGTCTTGGAGGGAAACAATGGCTGAATTTAATACAGGTAGTTCCCAGCTTACAACAGTTCATTCAGTGACCATTTAGTGCAGGGGTGGGTTCCTCCCGGTTCGGACCGGATTGCCCAAACTGGTAGCGTCCCGCTGGTGATGTCACTGTCGGTGCCGGTCCATGCGTGCCGCCATCTTTTTGGGGGATTTTGTGCGAATTTTTCCCCTTCCGCGGCTGGAAAAAGGGCCGTCCCACCCGCCCGCCCGCGGGTGAATTCAGACCTTTATTTCTTTCCCTGAAGCACAGCTGATGAGCTCCTCAGCTGTGTTTCGGGCTCATTCCTGCTTCTGAGCAAGTGCGCGCACGCAAAATGTCGCAATGCGAACCGGTGGCGAAGGTAAGTGGAACCCACCCCTGGTTCAGTGCAGTATAAACCATGGAAACAGTCAGTATTTTGGCTTCAGATCTGAAATGGTCCATATCCATATTAGCAAGCAATCATGAATGGATTTTTTTTTTCAGATCAACGATACAAGAAGAGAAAGAAAAACCATTAGTAGACAAATTCCATGGAATTAGTATTAACGGAATAAAAATGCTAGTTCTAAGATACTGACACCTGCCCAAAGTTTCAAAAAGCAAAATTGCTAAATGCTAAAATCTAGAATGAATGATTATTGGACTACTAAAATAATGAAATGCTAAAATGCTATGCTAATTCTAGAGCATTGCCATATTCTTCGTCCTAACTTCATAAATTAATTGGGCAATATAACTTACCCAGCAAAAAAAAAAAGTGATGTGATGTTAAGGTTATGATTTTCAAGTAAATGTCAGACATAAAAGCCATAAGAATTCCCAGGAAAATTTGAGATTATAGGGCTACAATATCCTCATAGATATCTTCATGCAAAGAGTAATATAAAAGGATGTGGTACCATAAATACAGTATCAGGTCTAGGACAATAGCAATAGCACTTAGACTTATATACCGCTTCATAGTGCTTTGCAGCCCTCTCTAAGCCGTTTACAGAGTTCAGCGTATTGCCCCCAACAATCTGGGTCCTCATTTTACCCACCTCGGAAGGATGGAAGGCTGAGTCAACCTTGAGCCTGGTGAGATTTGAACAGCTGAACTGCTGAACTAGCAATCAGCTGAAGGTTGCAGTGCTGCTTTTAACCACTGCACCACCTCGGCTCCTTTAATTCACTGCAGCCAATTCACTGTGGCTTAAATAAGCTGCTCTAAAGATCTTGTAACATTACAAGATCTTTAGAGTTGTTCATTAAACAAGTGAAGATCTTGACTTCAGCCATTCTATTTTTGGAACCTCTGGTCACCACTCAACTGCCCATCAAGGATCCTCTGTCCCAGATGGACCTATTCATAGTCCAGTGATTAAGCCTGAACTAGGTGAATTACAAAACAGCATTAACAATTCTTTGCACTCAATTGTCTTAATATCAGATAGAAGTTTACAAATAGGGTATGTTGTTGTCTGTTGATACTGTTGACACGACCTAAGCATAGCTCATAAAATTATCCGCTACAACGTCCTTCCTGTCAACGACTACTTCAGCTTCAACCACAACAATACACGAGCACACAACAGATACAAACTCAAAGTGAACTGCTCCAAATTTGACTGTAGAAAATACAACTTTAGCAACAGAGTGGTAAATGCCTGGAACTCACTACCTGACTCTGTGGTTTCGTCACCAAACCTCCAAAACTTTACCCTTAGACTGTCCACTGTTGACCTCACCTGATTCCTAAGAGGCCAGTAAGGGGCATGCATAAGTGCACCAGCGTGTCTACCGTCCCTGTCCTAATGTTCCCTCTTATCAGTACCCATCTTATGTATATAAACAATGTTATATCTATGTATATTACCAACACGTACTTGACAAAAATAAATAAATAAATAAATAAATAATTAAAAATAATGTTATTAAATTCCACATTTCAATCCAGACTTTAAAAGAGTTCAATAGTATTTGGTAAAGAAAAGGTGGAATCAAATTAAGTTAAGTAGATTGGATAATTTAATTACTTGAAGCCTAGAGAAGGTTTATTCAACTTGATGTCCTCCAGAAGTTTGGGATTAAGTCTTAGAATTCCCAGCCAAGATATTTAGAAAGTTCCTGCTTTTTCTGGAGGAAGACGATCTGAAGTTTTCCACCATGGTTTATTAGATCTTACTCTGTGGACCTGAGTGAGCAAAAGAAAGTGCCATAAAAATGGAAAAAAATCTATGGTATATTATTTTTAATTTGTATAATATTATCAGGTTTTATTGGTATGAAAGAAGAAATGTCTGTTTAATTTTGATTAGTTTCCATAGAAAATTACTGTAAACAAATTTAATGCAATGAAACCAACATTCTCCAAAACTTAACTAGATACAGGTGAAATCTGTGCAAATTACAGGAAAAGAAATGATTTTATATGACTTAAAAAGAGGGAATTGGGAGAGAAGAATGGAAAATTCTACAAGATAGGAGTTGCACTGCACGTACCATGATCACAAATCCCATATGTTGCCATAATTTGAACCTCAAGTTCAAATAATTTTAATTATGACCCTTGTACACGTTTTTCAAAAAGGCAGGCTTATCTCACACAATAGCAACTAACACTCAAAGTGAGTACATCTTTGAAAAAAATAAGTATGTTTTACTGCTTTCATTGCCAAGATCTAATGTAGGCTTTTACATTTGTTTGGATAGATTCACTTTTTGCCTTTCTCTAGGGGTGGTCTGGGCATTTCTTCTATGTTGTTTCATCTCCCACAGCTCCTCGGAAAACCACAGAGCCCCGAAATCAACAACGGAGAGGTTGCATAAGAAGAATGTGACCCACAGCTCTTGATTCCACATTCTAGGAGGCAACTGAGGCCTTTGTCAAATTGCCCACCACATCCACAAGAAAAAGTCCAATCTCTTTCCTAAATCCACCAGGGACCATGAATTCATATTCTGCTCATTTACATGGAACATAATTACTAGGATTTGAATCATGCTTTTAGGTCTTTCTGATCCTATAAACATGTTCCTGTACACACATGGTCCTTGCACAATAAAAGTCTACATTTGTACCCGGGGTAGCTTCCTCCCGGTTCAGACTGGATCACCCAAACCGGTAGTGACCCGCTGGTGATGTCACTGTCGGTGCCGTTCCGTGCACGCCACCATCTTTTTTTGATTTCTGTGCGAATTTTTCCCCTTCCGCGGCTTGAAAAAGGGCCCTCCCACCCACCCGCAGGTGAATTCTGACCTTTATTTCTTCGCCCGAAGCACAGCTGATGAGCTCCTCAGCTGTGTTTCGGGCTAATTCCTGCTTCTGAGCATGCGCAGAAGCCAAATCGTGCGTGCGAAACGTCGCAATGCAAACCGGTGGCGAAGGTAAGTGGAACCCACCCCTGATTTGTACACAGAAACACATGGATATCTCTAGGAACTGACCGGTAGTGTGCTCAAAGTCAGTTGATGAAAATGCATAGAGGAGCTCAACTGGCATCCTCAAATTCTCCAAGACAAATAGTAGTCACTATATATCTGTGGCACTCAAACTATTCAAAGCCAAGCCAATAGCACAACTTGTTTATAGTGCCCAGCTGGGCCTCTTATCCAACTTTGCACCAATTATAACTTGTTTAATCCAAATGTTTGAAGATGATTCTTCAAGTCCCAAAATGTATTTCTAATGCCACCCTGAGATTTGAGACAGTCCTCACGTAAGCGGGGAACAGACTCTAGAATGATGATCATACTTGAGGGGCTGTCACAAAGAATAGGGGAATGACTTAATCTCTAGGACACCAGAGAGATACAACCTAGAAGGAAGGATACATTTTCAGACAGTAAGATCAATTAATCAATGGAATAGCTTGCCTCCTGGGGTTAAGCTGCTCCATCACTAGAGAGTTTAAAAAACAGACTGAACAACCATTCGGGTGGGGTGATAAAAGCTCTTCTGTTCTAGCTCAACAAGGGGTTGGGCTAGAACAGGGGTGGGCAAACTATGGTTCTTTCAGGACCTGTGGACTTCAACTCCCAGAATTCCTGAGCCAGCCATGCATGCAATTCATGCAGGAATTCTGGGAGTTGAAGTCCACAGGTCCTCAAAGAACCATAGTTTGCCCACCCCTGGGCTAGAAGATCTCTGAGGTCCCTTCCAGCCCTATGATTCTATGTCACCTTGGTGAACATTCAACACTGAGGCTCCTTAGAGTTACAACAAGAGAATGGCTTTCTTCTCACTCAGATATGGGGTTTCAGTTGTCAGACTTTTAACATAATTTCATTGGGAACAGAGTAGAGTACTCTCTATTCTTCTGTGTTTCATAGAGTAGTCAGACATAAGATCTGAGCTTCTTGGGTGAGCAGGTAATCAGAATTTCAGATGCAATTGTGCAGAAAGCAGAGGAGCGGTGCAAGCCTGCCAAAATCATATAGAAAAGAAAAGTGCTGGGGAGGTCTGGTATCTAGTAGAGGCTAAACTGCTACTTACTGTCCTCAGAAATAGAGAAGGGGCTGCTTTTAGCTTATAGCCATACCTATGCTTTCCTAGAAGTAAATTCCATGGCATCTCATGGGGTCTTTCTCTTAAGGAGATCTCTATAGGCCAGTGATGGCGAACCTTTTTTTCCTCGGGTGCCGAAATACTGCGCACGCACGCTATCGTACGTGCGTGCGTGCCCACACCCATAATTCAAAGTTCCCCACTTGCCCCACCCCCCTGCGCATGCGTGTGCGACCCCCCCCCCACTCCCCCGTTTTTCGACTTCCAGTGGGCCCGGTAGGCCTGTTTTTTGCCCTCCCCAGGCTCCAGAGGCTTTCTTGGAGCTTGGGGAGGGCGAAAACGTTCTCCCTGCCACCCCGGAGGTCCTCCAGAGGCCGAAATCGCCCTCCCAGAGCCTCCACACGAGCCAAAAATTAGCTGGTGGGCATGCACATGCGCGCAGGAGCTGAGCTAGGGCAACGGCTCACGTGCCAGCAGATATGGCTCCGCGTGCCACCTGTGGCACCCGTGCCATAGGTTCGCCATCACTGCTATAGGCTGACAATATTGTTGAAGCAAATTGTTGCCTAGGTTATATAACAGTGATGGCGAACCTATGGCACGCGTGCCACAGGTGGCACGTGGAGCCATATCGGAGGGCACGCGAGGCGTTGCCCTGTCAGTTCCACGGCAAACCGGAAGTTTGGAAAAACGCACTTCCGGTTTGCCGTTGTGCTGTTTTTCGCACTCCGGAGGGTTCAGGGAAGCTTCCTGAAGCCCCGGAATGTAAAAAACGATGAAACGGGCAAACCGGAAGTTCGGAAAACGCACTTCCGGTTTGCCATTGGGCTGTTTTTAGCACTCCGGAGGGTTCAGGGAAGCTTCCTGTAGCCCCGGAGTGCAAAAAACACCCCAACGGCCAAACAGGAAGTGCGTTTTCCGAACTTCTGGTTTGCCCGTTTCGTCATTTTTTACCGTCCCAGGCTTCGGTAAGGCCTTTGCGCGGGGGTAGGGGTGTGTGCACATGCGCAGGGGGCAGCATGGGGGTGGTGGTTGTGCGCATGTGTGTGGGGGAGGGAATGGGTGTGGGCACATGTGCGTGCGCTAGTGCGTGCACACACCCCCTTTTGGCACGCGAACCAAAAAAGGTTCGCCATCACTGTTATATAACATCCTATGTGGGAACCAGTAGTGATTCCAGATGTTACCGATCCATAATTTCAGCAGTCCCGGCCAGCAACGCCATTGAAACAACATCACATAGACTCAGGTCCCCCAACATCAAAACCTCAAGTTTTCCAATCTGATCAGACTCTTAAAATGTCATAGCTAAGAACTTTTTTTAAAAAGTAAGTCAAGTCATAAAGGAGAGATTACAGTACATCAAACAGTCAGCACGATTAAATAATATATACAAATATATAGAAGATGACATTACTAATGGCATTCATCCCATTTATAAGAGGGAAGACCAAATCTGAAATATTTTTTGCTCCAGTGAAGAATGATAGCCATAGTCTTTTTCAACATAGCATAGCAGTAGTAATAGCACTTAGACTTATATACCATTCCATAATGCTTTACAGCACTCTCTGAGTGGTTTACAACATTGGCATATTGACCCCAACAATCTGGGTCCAGATTTTACCCACCTCAGAAGGATGGAAGGCTGAGTCTGCCTTGAGCTGGTCAGGATCGAACTCCTGGCAGTGGGCAGAGTCAACCTGCAATACTGCATTCTAACCACTGCACCACACAAACAATATAAGCTTCTGGTACAAATTAAAAATCATCTGATTCTGAGTTGGTAAACTACATATTTATGTGAATATTTATCTATAGCTCTTCACAAATTATATATACATAATATTAACACTCAAATAATTTAAAATATTTAAAGTGGATTATACAAGGTAATTATAGAGTTGTGATAGGAAGACCAATATAAGAGCTATAACTGTTTAAATGACAAGAATAATAATTATATTTTTATAAACTTATAATTATTTGGAATTGATTGAAGTTTATATTAACATAACTATATTTTAGAATAACTAGTGACTTTTTCTGCTATAAGATACACCTATCAAAGTTATAAGAGTCAAAATAATTGTATATGTCACTGCGGAAAAATATACGAGAATCTTTCAATATGACCAGTATAACTACCGCTACCAAAATGAGTAAAAAGCAATCATCAAACCCCACTTTAACAGTTCAAGAGTCTCCAATGCATCAAAAAACCATTGAATCTATGTTACCAAAAGAAAAATCTGGATCATCTAGTAGTTTGCAATCCATCCAAGAGACATTATTCCAGATGAAGGAATCAATGGCGAGAACCAATATAATATTAGAAAACAATAGAGAAGAAGCAAAAAAATATCATGAGGAATTAAAAGTAGAAATGGTTGAAGTAAAGGACAAGGTGAAAGGAATAGATGATAAGATTGTAAACATTCAACAAACTTTAAAAGAAAATGTACAAAAGATTAAGATAATAGAAGATAAAATAGAAAGAGCAGAACAAAGGATTGATGGTATAGAAGAGAAAAACACTGCATCCTCTAGAAATTTAGAAGAAGCCATAGCTCATTTAGAGATAGAACGCGCCTCATATAATTTGAGATTCCAAAACATCGCAGAAGAGAAAGGGGAAAACTTGGGTGAAAAGATGGCCGACATATTAGTTGAAATTTTACAAACTGATGCACAAGAAATAAGGCGAGAAATCGATGAAATTTATCGTGTGCACACAATCTATGCCAGAAGACACCACTTGCCCGGAGAGGTGCATGTAAAATTTGCGAGGAGAGCCGTCCGAGACGACATCTATAGATGGTCTAGGAATGAGACAATTTCATATAAGAACAAGGAAATAATTATATTAAAACAAGTCCCCCGTAGAATCAGAGATAATAGGAAACAATATCATTTCCTAACTAAAAGATTAATAAAGGATAATATAACGTATAGATGGCTGATGCCGGAGGGGCTCTTGATAACATGGCAGGAGAAGAAGATTAGAATCAATTCAGTAGAACAAGCACGAAATTTTGGTGAACAAAGTGGCCTAATAGAAGAAGAACAACTCAGCAGAGAAAGTAGGGAAAGCAGAGAAGATTTAGAAGATAGAAGCCAAGAAGAAGAAGATCTAGTAGAAGAAAGGAAGAAACAAAAGGAGGTCATTAAGAAACAGAGACAGCAAGAGAAAATGCAAGGCAGAGTGCTAAGAGAGACGAAGCATACAAAAAGATATTATAAATAATAATGTCCGAAGAAATAAAAATAACATTCAACAAAATAAATGGACTTAATAACCGGAAGTAAAGAACTCAGACATTTTTTAAACAAAAAAAAGGAAAAACTTGACATCAATGTAATTGCTCTCCAAGAAGTACATATCAAAAAAGAGAATTTAAGACTACTTGCTATACTCACAACACACTATGCCTCAAATGATAATTTGAATCTTATAAAATATTACACGATAAATTTACAGAACTAGGAATAGAGAATTTAATTACTATTGGGGATGCTAATGCCTTAGTTAACAGTAAGATAGAGTAAAAGAAAAGTATAAAGGTGTATTTCCATGTAATCTTGTAAAGGTTTTAGAAGGTATATTATACAATAGGATAGGTAATGTGAGAGTAATATGAATATTAAACGAAATACTGTATAAAATGTAATCATCCGACAACAGCTTTTGATGGAAAGGGGGCTACAAATGCCCCACCTGTTTGTTATACGTTTTGTTTTGTCTTGTTTTGTGAGTTCAATAAAAAACAATAAATAAATTAAATAAATAAATAAAAATCATCTGATTCTTTATCAACCCTCCTTTACTATTATTAAGTCCAAGTTACACTTATTTAAAGATTCTGCCAGATAAAAAATTCACAGGGCTGTGAGTCAGAGTATGGACGCTATAGATACCTCAGCTATAATATTGTAAAATTAGTCAGAAACTTTCCATATAAGCAATGTTCCAAACATATTGTGGTCCAGACTTTTAAAAAAAACTGTAATCATCTTATGTATCTTTGGTTTTTTTTTGTTATTTTTATGAAAGCAATAAAAATAAATTAAAAAACTCTCCTTTCCAATCAAGTCCAAAATATTTAGACCAAGATTTGCCAGCCATGATGCAGGGAGGAAGCCTTCGAGGAAGGCGGGGGAAATCCCGTTAGGGCCTCCGGTTAAAAGCGATCAAGTATTTGGGCCTGCAAGACGCCCCTATTGGCCTTCTTAAGGCAATGTAAAATTTGGCCTCACAAAATGGCCACCGGAGCTGGTAGCCCCAAAATGGCCACCAGAACTTTTTTGCGCCATTTCTGGTTGATGAAAATGGTCACCGAGGCTGCAGGAAGGAGACTATCGACTCTAGAAATGCTTGGGGCCCGCAGAACTGACAGGCAATCAGCGAAAGGGCAATTTCCTGCTTTGGCCGTCGATCACCAAGCCGTAGGAGCGCAAAACTGGCGGCAGCGTTGTCTTCCGTGGCAGCCAGAGGGAGCGATGAAAGCCCCCCCCCTGGAAGATCAGTGACAGTCAGTGAAACTAATAAGTGGTCAGGTCACGCTAGTGGTCGATAGCCGCAACCGTGCTGGGCAAGCCAAGAAAATAAAGTTCAGAGGCTGCCTCTTCTCAGCACTTGTAGCCTCCCTGTTACCTCGTTGGTTGCAGGAGGGAGGAGCGCAAGAACTCCCCAGACCACTGTCTCTGCCCAATTAACGGAGCCGAAGCCCCTAACCAAAGGTGTCAATGCTGGGGTCCAGGGGGGAGAACTAAGCCCACTGCGGCAGAGCTAAGGGCCAGGCCCCATGCAGCTCGATGCCACCGATGCCACAGGCAGACGCTGCAGTAATAGGAGCCGAGGCTCATGACCACAAACTTCCCGGCTGTCGGTTGTCAATTGGGAGCCGGGGAAACAGCAAGTCACAAATTTGAAGAATGTCAGAAATCAGATAAGGAAGACTCTGAATCCAGAAGGAGATGACCAAGCCACGTCTGTCCAGACTGAGGACTGAGTCGTAACTGGGGATTCCAGGCAAGGCGGAGCCCTCAAATTCAAATTAACAGACTCAGTCCTTAGCTGATTGGACAAGGTCAACCCATTCTGGATGATAACTCCATCCACTATGGAGAATAACATAATGAATGAAAATGGCTGCTACTTCATCTAGTTGTATATTATTGATCTACGTACAGTATGGAATGTACCTGTTTAGCTATATATGAGGGCTTGACTGTTTTCTTATATTACATCACTGCCTCCAGATAGAAGACTATGCATCAGAAAAAGCAGACAGGCCAAATTACAGATATCCTAACTCAAAGAGATCAATTTTACATAAATTTGATTAACATAGGGTTTGAAACTTGTGATCTTCTAAATATAGCCACATTTCAACTTCCATAATTGTAACAAGTGGCCATGTTGGCTGGGGCCTGTGAAAGTCAACTAACATCTGTCTTTTTATATAGGCTCTCCAGGCAGCATGCATAGCATTCTGGAGTCTTAAATGCTCTCTGAGCTTGCTTGTTTGCTTGCAGGTATTTCATTAACCGACTAGGTAACATCATCAGTACTAGTGAGTGTGGGTTTTGCTCTCTGTTTATTTTATTTTTTTACACAGTAAGAAAAATGTTGGTGGAGCTGTGGTTTCTCTAAGGAGCAAACTTTACACTCACTGTTACTGCTGATGTTATCTAGTCAGGTAATAAAAGGTTCACAAGCAACGAGCTTGTGCTATTAGTTGAAGCATCAGGCTAGAAACTAAGAGACCTTAAGCTCAAGTCCTGCCTTAGCCATGAAAGCCACCCAAGTGACTCTGGGCCAATAACTATCAGCACAGCCTACCTCACATGTTTGTTGTTGTTGTGGAGAAAGTAGGAACCGGAAGGTGTGTTGAATATATTCGCTGTCTTGAGTTATTTGTATAAATAATAAAGGTAGGATATAAATAAATAAATAAATAAATAAATAAATAAATAAATAAATAAATAAATAAATAAATAAATAAATAAATAAATAAGCAAGTTCAGAGAGCACTAAGGACTTCACAGTTCAAACCTGAGCCTCCTCTTACTTTTCTCCACAATAAAAACATTGTAAGATGGATTGGGCTAGAGTGAGGGAGTCGTCCAAAGTCCCCCAATGAGCTTTCCTCCAGATACTGTAGATACCTCTAACACAGCGGTTCTCAACTTGGGGGTCATGACCCTTTCACAGGGGTCGGGAGACTTCGCCCGGACGCCGCCATTTGGGTTATTTTACCCTCTGCGCATGCGCAGAATGCTTTGCGCATGCGCAGAAGGTAAAAGAACCTAAATGGCAGCGGCGGGGCGGGGGTTGCGGCGACGGCCGTGATGGCAGGGTGTGTCGCGGCAGGGGCGGGGCACAGGTCACGGCATTAGGAAAGTTGAGAACCACTGTCTAACATATATAGCTTGCATTTCCTTCAAGACTGAACATCTGGGCTTAATATGGAAAGGGCTTCTCTGTTAAAAAAAAAAAGCCCAGTTGTGGACATACCTTAGTGATGAGTTCTGATGTGCGCAAGAGAACAAGTTATTTAAAACGATGGTCCCGGAGCCTTCTGTAGCTAGCTTATTGTCTCGAGAGTAGGGAAATCATGACACTGTTCAGACACATACAGTTTCTGTTTCAGACGTTTTTATTTCCTTTGGTTTTCTTTTTATTTTAAGAGCAGGAAGCCTCAATAGATGGGGCAGGATGATTCGATTCTTAGAACATAAATATATACCACTTGATTTAATTCTTAGAAGTAGACATGCACCACTACCGGTGTTCTTGGAGTTCAGAGTATAATATAAGACACATTTTCCCTGAAAACACTAGCTTAGAGTCATTAACACATTTTCTTTAGAGACAAAATAAAGTGCAGCAGGCATTCCAAGTGTACATGCAATTACCAATCTGAATTGCACAAAATATTCCCTTTACGTTGGAACACTCTTAAAGTGACTACTCTGCAGTGGTATAACAGATTGTGGTTAGCATCTGATTGCACCTTACTGTGAAGAACTAGGGAAAGGCAAAAATTATTTGGTATTGTATTCCCAAACCCAGAAAGTTGAGTTATATCATTGTATTAAGAAAGCCAATATATGGAATTCAAAGATAGGAAGCAAACGGTCATCCTAGGTAGGGGCATGATAAATGAGAAGTAATTAAAACTTTCCACAGTCAAATTCAATTTATTCAAAGAATTTATGGTGATGAAGGATTAAATGGACAAAAGCATAGAGATTATTGGGTGCTGAGTTGATTGATATTAATTTAAAGAGTTTAAACATTGGGGAGAATTACTTATTCTTCAACAACTCTGTTCCCCTTTTTGGGGTGAGATGCCAGGTAGGATCTACAGGCAGACTAGGAAAGAAACCAGCAGGCTGTATAGGGAAATTCCTTGGACTGTGTGTTCTCTATCATGGACAACTAAATTTTTTTGTATCAGACCTGCATACTGTGTAGTAAAGCAATTTACATCAGCGGTGGGTTGCTCCTGGTTCGGCCCGGTTCTGCGAACCAGTAGTGGCGGAGGCGGGTGGGCAGCGCATGCGCAGAAGCCGGGACGCTTCTGCGCATGCGCAGAAGTGTTGCATGCACCCACGAGCGCAAACCGGTAGCAACGGGTTTTAGAACCCACTACTGAACTACATGTAGTTCATTTAAGAAATTTCCCATTCTGTAATCATAGGTTCAAGCAAGGAACAACCGCAAGATGCTTACTGAGCCACATGGTCCAGTAGATAGGGTTGGTGGAGAATTACAGATTGCACAGAACTTTCCTATATAGAAATGGACCATCATAAAGTTGGCTAAACTGTTTGACTTGAAAAAACAAATGAACACTGATAGGAAACAGTGTTGCTCGAGATGACAGTGTTTTGAGGAACAAGTCAAAGCAAGGAGATGAAAGATGTGATTTGCATCTTAGAAGTAAAGTTAAACTTTCTATTCTTACTAGATGGAAAAGAAGCTGCCTTTAAGAAATTGCTATGGGCTTTTTCTGCATCATTATAATATTTTTTTCTGGGCAGACAGAGGGCTACGTGGGAGCAATACATCATGTGTAAGCAGTTTTTTCTTATATGGATGAATGGCCTTCCCCCCCAAAAAGGAAGAAATTAAATACGTCATTGTTGACAATTCACTGTGAACACTCACTGTTGTAACTGAAGATGGGGAGTAAGCCTCATGTAGTCTATGGAACTTTTAAATATCTTTTAGAATTTGGCAATCCTAAATCCAAACATTTGATATTAAGCTTGACAAATGACATCCCATTCTTACAGGGCAGTTCAAATGTACACGGTGCCATTATTTTTTCTAGTTGCAAAGAAACAAAAGCATTTTGTCAATATTAATTTATTGATATGAGCTAATAGCATCCGTTCTCTTTTATTTCCTACGAGACTCAACCCTCTAACCTACTCAGTGCTTGTTTTATTTTAACATCAATTGATTTTGCAGGTTAAAAAGAAAACTATTTATGTCAGGGTGTATTTTCAAAGATAAGTAAGCAATTTTAAAAACTGTCTAATAGAGACTGTGGTTTCAATTAGCCAGTTTATTTTTTAGTATAAACAGTGTGTGTGTGTGTGAGAGAGAGAGAGAGAGAGAGAGAGTGTGTGGTGTGTGCGCGCGCGTGCGCACATGTGTGTGTAAAATTATTTTGTAATCTCCCAACAAAGCAAGACAAGCTGCAGAGAACATTTAGAAAATGCATGGGAGATTGAATGCCCCACTTATTAGAACTGGAACAAGGGAATAGCAGGTATTCAGCTTTTTGCTGACTTAATAAATGAACGGGATTTATTATATTTTATTTAGCACCATAAACACATGGCGTTCGTGCTCCCAAGTGGAAAGAGCGTCTGAGGGCCTCATTTACAGACCTAGAAGGACAAGTTAATCCCTTATCCTGGCTGCCAGTTTTAGCCACGCTTGCATTTTTCTTGGCACACACTCAAATATAATGTTGGTGTCATGTGTTTAAATGCCGCTTCAGTCAATATAATTTCTGTCCAGGTCACCTGCAGCGTGAATCGAGGGACTGTTTGGCCTTATTACCACCAAACAGTTACTTCAAACCAAAATCTACCAGCTGTCAAACTGCCAACAAATGGCTTTTGCCTGAGATGTGAAGCAGGAAGAGACCATATTCTTAGAAAAGCATCGTTCTCAGTAACTGATAAACCGCAACAGCTACTGGGTTCACATTACTGTGCACATTAAACCACAAGAATAAGGTTTTTTATATAGTGCAGTATTGGAAGTCATACTCCCCCCCCCCTTTCTCCTCCTCCTCCAACCCAGCCTCCATAAGGAAGGAAAGACCTATGTCTAGCAATAAACTCTTAGGCCCATATCCTCTTTCCCCACCATTAATTATTCCAATAATGTGAGATTTAAATTCTTTGATGCCTTCATCATTTATTACCATCAATGCTGATCTTTTAACAACCATACTGATAAATTTCTCGGGGAAGGCAAATAGAGGGCTAGAGTCCATGTCAAAGTAGCTGCAGCAAGATTCATAGACCCGCTGGTAATGGAGGGCACGGAAGTCATTGTCATGATGGAATTTCTCATTGCAATACTAGGTATACTTCTGCATGCTAAACAGGAACACATGAACGCAGCAGATAATAGCACTGCTGTGAAAGAAAACACCATAGTATGCCAATAGCTCCCATGCCAATAGCTCCTAAAGAATCCCTAAGATTCTTTAGGACAGTGTTTCCCAACCTTGGCAACTTGAAGATGTCTGGACTTCAACTCCCAGAATTCCCCAGCCAGCGAATGCTGGCTGGGGAATTCTGGGAGTTGAAGTCCAGATATCTTCAAGTTGCCAAGGTTGGGAAACACTGCTTTAGGAGAAGAACAGAATAGAATTCTTTATTGGCCAAGTGTGATTAGACACACAAGAAATTTATCTCCAGTGCATAAGCTCTCAGGGTACATACAAGCAACAAGTGATAAATCATAATCATGATCATAAAATACTATCATCATAAATCATATGGTACAAGACTTTGATAGTCATAGGATACTGCATAAGCAATCAACGTAAATCATAATAGGATCCTAAATAAATAATAACAAGTACGATGAAGGTAATCAAATGTAGTCTATATAAAGCCCATGATTACCAGTGTCAGCAATGTGATACGTTTAAGTTTTCATGTGATATTGAAGCAAATCACAGGAACAAGCAAAGTTATAGTTGTACAGTATGCATTGCCATTGTTAAGGAGGTATAATGCAAGGATATACGTTGCACTTCCATTTGTTCCATGAAATATTTGAATGGGTCGTTCTGAAGTTCATTAATTGAAGTTAAAGAACGCAAATGGAAGGACTCTGACATTGAAAAGGTTTTAACATACAATGGGGGATTTTCTTCAGGCCCAACTGAAGCGTTATTGGGCGATAGTGGACACAGCAAAGAAGTTCTGATTCTCTGCCTCCATTCCATCTGCCCGGACCGGCAGACCAAGCCAGCAATGCATCTCCATCAAGGTGCTGGGGCAGGGAAATGAGAACTGTCAGAACTTGCTGAGAATGATTTTCATCATTCTTTGCAGGTAAAGTTGACCTGATTCACCTCAATTTGGACTGCAATATTGGGGCAGGTCATAAGAAAGTAACCATGGTAACCACTTGTCAGGTTCATTCCTTTCAGCTTGTAGATCTGAAGGATGTATCCATAGTGTGCGGAGAAATAAGGGCCATTACTTGCTTACTCAACCCTTGCCCTTCCTGGCTAATTAAACCGGCTAGGTTGGGCTGGCCCTATGGTTAAGGGATGTGATCAATGCCTTCCCAAGCAAAGGATGTATTCTTGTATGCCTTAAGGAGGCAATTATAAAACCTTTATTTACAAAAAAATCCTCCCTTACACTTGTCTAGTCAGATTAACAGAGAAGCATTTTTACAGATGTCCTACTACTATCAGGTACGTGAGAAAGGGTCTCCACTAGTGTGGCTTCCAGGAAGTACTTGGTTCCTACTCTCCCAGTTGTGAGGATGTTGGTAAAAACAATTCTTTTCCACCGAGGTTTGAACAGTTAACTCGTTTATTTTAATGTTTGCTTTCGCCTGAATTCTAGTTCTATTAGTACTGTTTTGTTCATATTTTGCATCTTCTGTATTTTCTGACAACGGTATTTACCCATATTGATTAAATTTACATGATTGTTTAAGTAAAATGATCAGGGATGTAGCAATTATATGACTACATATACGAATAAATCATGAGCACACACAGGTTTCCGTGATTCTGGTCACCACATTATAAAAAAGATGTTGAGACTCTAGAAAGAGTGCAGAGAAGAGCAACAAAAATGATTAGGGGTCTGGAGGCTAAAACATATGAAGAACAGTTACAGAAATTGGGTATGTCAAGTCTAACGAAAATAAGGACCAGGGGAGACATGATAGCAGTGTTGCAATTTTTCAAACAAAGAAGAGAGCAATCAACCAGTAGAACAGTGAGAGCAATCAACCAGTAGAACTACTTGCCTTCAGAAGTTGTTGGTGCTCCATTAATGGAGGGTTTCAAGACACTGGACAATCATTTATCTGAAATGGTAAAGGGTCTCCTGTTTAAGCAGAGGGTTGGACTAGAAGACCTCCAAGGTCCCTTCCAACTCTGTTATTCTATGTTCTAAGGTCCTTGCATGTGTAAGTTTCACATTCAATCTTTGTCGTAATTTCTGGTTTAAAAAAAAAATCAGATGTGAATAGCAACTTCTGTCAAAACTTTGGGGGAAATGCTGTTAGTTGAAGAAGCTAGCCTTCTTCAGACTGAGATTGACCCAGCTAGCATGATGTTATAATCCATCCTGGTTGGAGAGCAGCACACTTGGGAAACTTAGGCTTCTGAAAGAGATGCAAATATTCTGACATGGTATGAAATAGTTTTTCGTGTATATATGATGGATATACATATACGGTGATTCCTTGAAAATTATACCTATTGTTGAACAATATGTGAAAAAATAAACTGGAAAAACAAGTCTGATTAAATGAATTAGGCAACTATTAAAAACTGAAGCTGCAGCAGCCATATTTTATTGTATCCAGAACCAATCTTTGGTTGAACTGAGCAGTCATTGATTTTAAAGGTAAACCTTACGATACATTTCCACATTTGTGTTAGTCTCGTAAATGTATGTTTTCCTTTTCTCCTCCTATTAGTAGCTAATATTTAAATGTTCAAAATGCTTTAAAGGGAAATAGGTTTCTAATTCTACTGATCACGAGATAATTCAGAACATATAAGCCACACTTTCACAAACTGTAACTCACCACTGTCAATATTGTCAAACCATGAGTTGTGATGGCAACTGAGGAGTTCCATATTGATGTTGATGTTGATGATGATGATGATGATGATGATTGTATTGTGGATTCTTGGAAGGAAGTTTAAAATCTGACAGATACCCTGTTTCCCACAAAATAAGACACCCCCTGATAATAAGCCCAATTGGGCTTTTGAGTGCATGGCAATAAGGCCAAGGGCTTATTTCAGGGTTCAAAAAAATATAAGACAGGGTCTTATTTTCGGGGAAACACGGCACTAATCTACTATTAAACTATGCTCCAAAGTTTTGGACTGCATTAATTTATCAAGAACTTTGAATAAACTGTGCTTTGGTGGTTGTGAAGAAGACACGTACTATACTCCAAGAAAGTGTTTATATATCGAGTTACAAATCTTGGTTCAATGAAATTTGTAACTCTTAGCCTTTGTATGAAAGGAAAATCAAGATTGGATAATAAGTTTCTTAGTGGTCTAGGTTTATATTTAAAATCTGAATAATTTAGTGTTCTATATCAAAGGAAAAGTAAGGAACACTTAACATTTTGATTTTTTCCCCTAGTTTTTAAAATATATTTTTTCCTAAATCTTGATTAGGATTTTCCTTTTATGTATAAAATACTTTCTGTAAGAGCACTATAGATTGCACGTACAACATATACAATTATTATCAACCATAAGATCATTTTAAACTCAATAAAAATAATAAAAAGATGGCACCTCAGGAGGATCCAAGAAACTTGATTTTGCTTCCTACTTGGGCCAACTCTCCAAAAAAAGTATGCATCTGGTGTTGCAGCAACATATACTATTAAGTGATATTTAATAAGCTTGCTTACATGTGAAACACCTAGTTGCTCTTACAAACTTATTTTAACTTTAATCAGTGTCTACTAACACAACTTCAGAGACATACTTTGAACTCAGAGAAGTTGCTAAATAGACTTTCAAAGAACTCTAATTGCTTCAATTTGATTTGAGGCCAAACTTTTTTGAGATAACTAGTTTTTAATTTCCCCAAAATGCAAACAAGAGGAACAATTCTGCTTCCATCCCAGTAATTTAATTTGAGGCAAAATTTCGGTTACTTTTTTTGTGTTTTTTTAAGTGTCGGGATCACGTATTGCTCTGCATTGAAAGAAAAATTCTGGTTTGTTGCAAAAATAATATTAATAATAATTATACATCCTTATTTAAATGATATAAAAATGTTCTACTTTGCCCTGAAAAAATACATGCTTTGGGATTGTTCATGACTGATTCTTTCCCCCACCCCAAACCTCTAGCTTAAATAGTGAATGGCTGAGTTCTGAGTCTGAATAAACAGTGTGGGAGGTGACTGTTCTGTGAGGCCCATGTAAAGGATGCAATCATTCTTCTTTCTTAGTCTGTTTGGTATTAAATCAAGTGAAACCAGCTCAATTACTATACGCGACATTCATTCCACCACTGGAAGATCAACATACAGCATATGCTTTCCAAAAGGAATGGAGAAAACACATATTTGGTCAGGAATTATCCCAGCTTCTGCTGCTTAATTGTGTATAAAGTTCATTGACTTGCTGGTTACTGTCAGATGATCTTGCTAAAGCCTGTGGAAAAAAAATGTCAGGAATGCCGCGATCTGGGCAAAAACAAAGCCCACAGACTGCTTTAAATGAAATAAAATTCAGCCTGCCACCCAGAGGAGAGAAGTCACCAAACCCAGGGATGTGGAATCAACCCTGGTTTAACTTCACTCAAATATTCCCAAAACCAATATAATTTTTTTTTAAAAAAACTACCCTTTCTAGAAACCAACTCTTGAATGTGTAAAGTTAGTTTTGCTTCTGTACAGGCTGCATTTGAAAAATGAAGGGAGGGTAGAGAGAGCATCTGAAGGGTAGAGAGCAGCGGCGGGTTGCTTCCTTACCGGTGCCGGTGCGCTGCACGCGCATCTCCACGTTTCGGGGGTGCACGTGCTCGCTACGCCCTTGCGCCCCCTCACGCGATTTTGCTTCTGTGCATGCGCGGAAGCAAAATTGCGCCGAAATCTCGTGAGGGGACGCGCGTGTGTGAGATTTCGCATGCGCAGAAGCAAAATCTCACCAAAATCGCTCTCTCTTGCGCGTCCCCTCACAAGATTTTGGCGAAATTTTGCTTCCGCGCATGCGCAGAAGCAAAATCGCCCAAAAATTCACAGAAAAAGATGGTGACGCGCGCGACGGACCGGCAGAGAGGGCTCCGGAGCGGTCACACGCAAATTGCGCAATTACCGGAGCTGCGTATTGGACAGCTCCGGCAGGAACCCACCTCTGGTAGAGAGAGACTATTCGAATCAGCCCATTCAAGGTTTTCTAGTGGTTACCTCAGGGGTCCCCAAACTTGGCAACTTTAAGACTTGTGGACTTCAACTCCCAGAATTCTGGGAATTGAAGTCCACAGGTCTTAAAGTTGCCAAGTTTGAAGACCTCTGGGTTACCTTATTGTAAGCTGGGAAGTACCTACTACAGAATATACAGCTGAATTCAGGAACAAATTCAGACTGATGGCTTTAAGCAAATCTTCACTCTTGACTTACTTTCTTAATCAGCAATGTGGAGTAGATGGGTGTCAAAAACATCCTACAACCTACATGGTTGAATTTGTCTGTCGAGCAGTTCCTACTGCAATGTGTCATCAATTGCTACAGCTTTATAACAACTACATTCGGTATAACCAGCTAGTTTTTTAAAAAATGAGGGCTGAGGTATTCAATCAACTCTGTGTTATAGGGAAAAAAATCAACATTATTCTTCCCCAATCAAACCTATGACATAATTATTACCACTTTTACAACAAACGAGGTTTAAGTGAAGTTATGAATACTGCACGAAGAAATCGTTCAGTACCACAGGAAGTAAAACCAGACTGCTTACTAGAAGCACTAATAAAGAAGCTAAATATTTCTAACACATAATGTAACGGTACAAATCAATGCAGACGTCTCTATTTTTTAGATAAATTTAAACCAATCGAAAAAGAGGCCAGCAGAAAGCAAGATGGCAAGATAGTAACACTAACAACAGAGGCACGAGTTTATACAAACTCAAAGAAGTAATTACAGATGGTTCTGGTGAAATCATGTCAATTAGGTCACAAAGAATAAGAATGATTGAATCATAGCAAACAGTTACCTGCAGCCCTATGTTCTTAAAACAGAATTAGAACTGCTCTACTTGATTTGCATAATTACTGATACAGTGATATGAATACATGTCAGGTACCACAAGAGTTACCTGAATACAAATATAGATCTGAACACAATCTTGTGGTTTCTTTAGCAGGCATGTTGGCACAGCACTGAATATAGAGTTTTACAGACCTGGAGATTTTGGATTACACTTGATTGCAAAATATAAATTTGGCATTGTACAACATGATTCCTGTTGATGATGTTGCATTTTGCTTGGCAATATCTGATTACATTTGGAAAATGTTAACTTTTGTGATGAATATGAACAACTCTGTAGACTATACAGCTTGTGAAATACTTTGCCTTGTGGTAGCAAAACTGTTCTTAAGGTACTATATTTCCCTAGAATCAAGGAACTATATTCTGGGCGTCGAGAAATAGTAGTCTTCACTCAATTTTTTGTGTTCATTAGTATTGTGACAATCTTTGGAAAAGGATTTCAGAAATAATATGTCTCTCAGGAATAATGCATCTTTCAGAAAGCTTTGCAAACTGTACAGTAGGTTCAAGATCTGATATATCAGTTTTTAAAAAGCTGATGACAGATCAGGGAAAACACTGCATTTGAGACCTTGGGTAGCTTCTGCAAATTAGAGAAGAAATGCTGAACTGAAGGGATAAGCAGAATGATGTGATAATAAGGCAGCTCCCTACATTTTTTACATGACACAATGAATATTAATGGTGGTAACTGAAAAGAACTTCCATGTCCAAACCATCTGATGATAGGTTTAATTTTTTTAGTGGCACTGCTACAGTTGCAACAGTCCAAAGGAGGACTACTTTTAAAACAAAATAGCAATGTTTTGGTCACATTATGCCACAATATTGTGTTCTACTTTGTTGTGTCCTGCTCCAACCATGCTTTTAAAGGAATACAACCATACATGTATTTTTCACCAACTGCCCAGTAAGTTATTCGTTCATCCATTATATGGACATTACACTATTCTTACTCAGGGAGGCTTGCAATACTATCCCACCAATATTAATACATGATTTCAATGACCAACTAGAGAGAGCCTAATGCTAGGCTGTTCATTATTTATTTCATAGCACATATTGATGACTACAACAAGCCTGGATGATAATTTCAATCATCGGAACATAATGTACAAGACCAATAAAACCAGGGTAGAGATACATTAAATTAAAAAGTATAGTACATCTTAGTATTAAATTAGAAGGTTGGTTTTATAAGATTATATAGAAAACTTACAACAGGCCCTGTTGCATGATCTGCTAGATGCTACTGAATCAAGTTCCCAGCAACTCACACAATTAAAAATATAAGATAGGATTGCTAGGACTGGACAGATTCCCCATCTCTGATCCAAAAGAGGAGTCCCTAATCTTATTGGCATAGTAGGCACTTTGGTAAGTTCTTGTTGGTCATTTGAGGGCTACTGTTGTGGGCTACTGAGATGCGTTACCCATTATAAGCTCTAGATCTCAACCACAAGTGGCACAGGTAGAACTATCAATGAGTGGCCTGTAGCCACTCATCCAACTTATGGAGTCCATTCGGCATTCCACAATATTATTATAAATAACAGGCCAAATCCTAGTATTTTGCTTTGCAGCCGGCCAGTTTCCTACTTCCACCTCACCCACTTTCCATTTTTCCTGGGGGGGGAAATGATTCCATTCCCCCCCCCCAGAAGTGCATTCATATTGGAAAATAATGTACTCCAAACTAAAACATTTCTTCTTAAAAAGCTGCAATAGCCTGGAAGGTTGTGAAAGCCAGTGAGTAAAATGTCATTTTCAGAAAAATTCTTGCCAGATAGATGACTTCAGTTTACTTTTCGATTAAAAAAATATGGCGATACTTAAGCAGCATAAAATTTTAGCCCTAAACAAATAAATAAGTTACCAGTGTATCAGTTAATGTTGAAATAAATACTATTTATGTTTGCGAACCATATTTCCCACATGAATCTGATGAAGGAGACTGTTGCATATGCATGTTCATTCAACAACAAATTAACTAAGTCCCCTATAAGCTATGTTTTCTTCACTTGTTATGAAATCCAGAGCACAGTGACTTCTACAATTCTACAATTAATCCTTGACTGGTCCCCAAATCATTGAAAAGTTTGTATAAACAACTATTGGTTTTCAAGTGCTTCAGGATCCTTATACTGCATAGCTTGGTTCATGTTGATGCCAACACTTAGTTAATAAAAGATTTTCTCCTATAGACATTGCACCAAGAGTGTGAATGTCCAGGGGGGAAAATGATGTCAGCAATGAAATACTCACCATGTTGTAACAAGTAAGTGGAAGTTTAGACATCCTTATACTCACTGAGTTAAGTTAGTACCAGATTGCAACCCGGATATATTTTTATGGCATTGTGGTTGTAATCCTAGGCTTTTCATTTTGTCCTCTATAAATATCCATATTAAAAATTTAGCACTGTTTCCACAGAAAATATACAGCTAGGCTATGAAAAGTTTTTTAACTGGGTCATTTTTAGTACTTATGTGACTCTATTCCCTGCTTTATTTCTTCTTTAATATTTAATTGCTTCTACAACCAGCGACTCTTACATAAAGCTGGAGGAACACTGATTTCACAGAAGTAGCAATTTGTGAGGATGCAAGAAAATCTTTTAAAAGGCCGTGGCATTCATATTACGTTGGCTGGGAGCACAGGAAATCATAATATGACTTAAATGGATTTATGGAAATTCATACTTAAAGAGGTCCTACATGCAACATATTCATTATGTCTGGCATATGATATAATAAAAATAACAGAAGAAAGTCTGGACCACTTTGGACATAATCAGTGCAGGAATATTTGGTTTTCTACCGTGTTTCCCCAAAAATAAGACAGGGGCTTATATTTTTTTGACCCCCAAAAATGCCCCTAACCTTATTTTCGGGGGGTGGCTTATTATTTTCGGGATGCAGGCAGGGCGGGGCACGAGACGCACCACTTACTGGAGTTTGCCAGCTCCGTGGTCTCTTGGCTAGTCTCTTTAGGGGAAAAAACTTGCAAACAGACAAGCCGAGAGACCACGGAGCTGCAAAACTCCAGTAAGTGGTGCATCTCTCTTGGCGGGGTGGGGCGGGGCGGGGCAGGCATCCTACCTGGGACTTGTCCCGGGACCTCCATCGCATTCTTACGGTCTTCTCTCGACGGCAGCCCGTTCTAAAAGAACGCCGCGCGAGTTCGAGAAGTTTGGACTCGCGAGACGTTCTTTTGGAACGGGCTGCCGTGGAGAGAAGACCGTAAGAACGCGACCGAGGTATCGGGACAACTCCTAGGTAGGAGGGGCGTCTCGCGCTGGGGTTTGGCAGGGCGTGCGGGGCGGGGCGGCCGTCCTACCTGGGACTTATCCCGATACCTCGGTCGCGTTCTTATGGTCTTCTCTCCACGGCAGCCCGTTCCAAAAGAGAACGTCTCGCGAGTTCAAGAAGTTTGAACTCGCGAGACGTTCTTTTGGAACAGGCTGCCGTGGAGAGAAGACCGTAAGAATGCGACCGAGGTATCGGGACAAGTCCTAGGTAGGAGGGGCGTCTCGCGCTGGGGTTTGGCAGGGCATGCGTGCATGGCGTGGCGTGGCGGGCATCCCTTCAAAATGCTTTGAAGTCCTTCGAAGCATTTTAAAGGGATGTGTTTTGCCTGCCATGAAGGGAACCAATGCTTGCCTCCTGTTCTTCGGGGAACATCGGTTCCCTTCATGGCAGGCAAAACACATCCCTTCAAAATGCTTCGAAGGACTTGAGGGTTTCGGGTGGGGGATGGAGCGTGGCACGACACGAGTGAGGAAGGCAGCGGCTACAGGGATGCCCCGCCCATCCCCCGCCCGAAACCCTCAAAGTCCTTCGAAGCATTTTGAAGCGGGGTGAAATCCTCCCGGTTTGCTCTTACCTGTTGGTCGCCGCAAAGCCGAAGAAGCTGGTGGCGTTCGCGGCGCGGGGCTTCCGCTGCCCGCTTCCCCCGCCTGCTTGGATGCCGGCATTTGCGTTCTTTTTCCCTCTGCACAAGCAGAATGCTTTGCGCATGCGCAGAGGGCAAAAGAACGCAAATGCCGGCATCCAGGCGGGCCGGGGAAGCGGGCGGGGGAAGGCCCGCGACACGAACGCCACCAGCTTCTTCGGCTCTGCGGCGACCAACAGGTAAGAGCGAACCGGGAGGATTTCACCCCTGTTTTGAAGGGATGCGTTTTGCCTGCCATGAAGGGAACAAATGTTCCCCGAAGAACAGGAGGCAAGCATCAGTTCCCTTCATGGCAGGCAAAGCGCATCCCTTCAAAATGCTTCGAAGGACTTGAGGGTTTCGGGCAGGGGATGGGGCGTGGTGCGGCTCGAGTGAGGAAGGCAGCGGCGACAGGGAAGCGGCGAACTGCCAGACACTGGTAAGATGAGCATCTCGCAGCCCGGACCTCCCCCTCCCCTGCCTCCCCTGCCACCCCCAAATTGTGCCTGACAATCTTACCAGCGTCTGGCAGTTCGACGCTTCTCTTGCTTGGCAGGTCTTTTCAGGGAAACTCCTTGAAATGAAAAGTTATCGTGAGTGTGAGAAGTTAATTGCTCGCACTCGCGATAACTTTTCCTTTTGATTTTAAGAAGTTTCCCTGCAAAGACCTGTCAAGCAAGAGAAGCGGCGAACTGCCAGATGCTGGTAAGATCGTCAGGCACAATTTGGGGGTGGCAGTGGAGGCAGGGGAGGGGGAGGGCCAGGCTGCGAGACACTCATCTTACCAGCGTCTGGCAGTTCGCCGCTTCTCTTGCTTGGCAGGTCTTTGCAGGGAAACTTCTTGAGGGATCTCTCTCTCTCTCTCTCTCCGGGCCAAAAGAGTGCCGCCGCAAAAAGAGCGGCTCCCGGCATGTCCCCCCCTTTTCCCCAGAAGTAGTTGAGGGGGCTTATTTTCGGGGGTGGCTTATTTCAAGGCATGTCCCGAAAAGCCCCGTGGGGCTTATTTTCGGGACATCTCTTATTTTCGGGGAAACACAGTAGTATTGTTGGATGCAACCAGGTCATGGAAGCTAAACCTCAACAACTACTAAAGGCACATGTTGCCCAACTTTTCAATAAATCAGAAGCATAGAGTAAAAAAAAGTTGTGTTCTATTGAGTCAGATCATCATTCCAGGGCAACCAAACATTTATCCTGATTGGCAATGCCCTTTCAGAATTTCATAAAGGGGTCTTTTCCTAGGAAGCTCAAATTCTTCTTCACTTAAAAGATGTGATCTACCACTAAGCCACAGACACTCATAGTCTAGCACAGGGCTGAGCAGCCTCTGACCAAAAGGCTACATGAAAAAACAGATGTGTTTGGACAATTCCTTTCCTTTCTAAGGTCATCAACATTATGGCCCTTGAAATCCTTGGTAGCCAAAAACATGTTTTCAAACAGTATATTGCAATACACAAAAGGTTACTTATCCCTGATTTAAAGTTAACATATCAGCTTGCTTGCTCTGTCTTCCTTCCCTTCCTTAAACATGCATCAATGCAATAGTTTAAATCAGTGGTTCCCAAACTTTTTCAGTCCACTGCCCCCTTGGTGCTACAAACTCATCCTCACCGCCCCCACCCCACCCCCTCAGGTGGGCGTGGCTTAGTGGTCAAGTGACCGGGTGGGCGTGGCCAACTTGTAAAGTGTGGTGAGACTCACTTAACAACGCTCTTGCTTGGCAACCAAAATGTTAGGCTCAATTGTGGTCATAAGTCTTTCTTTCGTTCTTTCTTTCTTCTCTACCTTCCCCCTTCTTTCTTTCTTTTTCTTTCTGTCTTTCTTCCTACCATCTTTCTTTTTCTTTCTTTCTTTTCTTTCTTTCTGTCTGTCTTCCTTCCTTCCTACCATCTTTTCTTTCTGTCTGTCTGTCTGTCTGTCTTCCTACCTACCTACCATCTTTTCCTTTCTTTCTTTCTGTCTTCCTTCCTTCCTATCATTTCTTTCTTTCTTCCTCCCTCCCTCTTTCTTTCCTTTTTCTTTCCTTCTTTCCTCCCTTCCCTTCCCTCCCTTCTTTCTTTTTCTGTCTGTCTTCCTTCCTTCCTACCATCTTTCTTTCTTCCTGTCGTCTTCCTCCTTCCCTCTTTCTTTCTTCCTTTCTTTTTTCTTCCTTTTCTTTTTCTTTCCTTCTTCCCTCCCTCCTTTCTTTTTCTGTCTGTCTTCCTTCCTTCCTACCAACTTCCTTCCTTCCTACCTACCTACCTACAATCTTTCTTTCTTTCTCTTTCTTTCTTTTTCTTTCCTTCTTCCCTTCCTCCTTTCTTTTTGTCTATCTTCCTTCCTTCCTACCATCTTTCTTTTTCTTTATGTCTTCCTTCCTTCCTTCCTTCCTTCCTCCCTCCCTCCCTCCCTCCCCCCTTTCTTTCTTTCTTTCTTTCTTTCTTTCTTTCTTTCTTTCTTTCTTTCTTTCTTTCTTTCCTTCCTTCTTCCCTTCCCTCCCTCCTTTCTTTTTCTGTCTTCCTTCCTTCCTACCATCTTTCTTTCTTTTTCTTTCTTTCCTTCTTCCCTCCCTCCTTTCTTTTTCTGTCTATCTTCCTTCCTTCCTTCCTTCCTTCCTTCCTTCCTTCCTTCCTTCCTTCCTTCCTACCTACCTACCTACCTACCTACCTACCATTGTTCTTTCTCTTTCTTTCTTTCTTGCTGTCTTCCTTCCTTCCTCCCTCTCTCTTTCTTTCTTTCCTTTTTCTTTCCTTCTTCCCTCCCACCAGCCGTGGCCAGGCTGCCGCCGCCGCTCACCCAGGCCGATGGCTTGGTAAGCGTTCTCCGGATCGTGCACCAGGTCGCAGAGCACCATCAAAGCCGGCTGCCGCGTCAGCAGCTCGGGGTGCTGCAGCTCTTCATTGAGCTTGGGGAGGCCTTGGTGGCCGAAGGCTACAGGCGCCTTGGTGGGGTCGATGTCGGGGGGCAGCTGGGCTGAGATCCACGGGTGCGCCATGCTGGAGGGGAGCCTGCCGAATTGCGTGCGCCAGGTTGCTAGGCGCCGGGGACGCCGGGCGGGAAAGTCCATGCACGCACACTTTCCGCAGTGGGGCCTTTCCGTGGGTCTGCGAGCGCTCGCCCGAGCAGCTTTGGGAGCAGTCAGCTTCCCTCGTTGCTGTGCCGCGCTCAGTACCTAGCACTTGTAACTCTGTCGCATTCCACGCTCTTGCGTGCAGGGCAGCCCATTCTGAAAGAAAACATCTCGCGTTTTCTTTCAGAATGGGCTGCCCTGCACACAAGAGCAAGGAATGCGAGAGAGCTTCAAGTGCTAGGTAGGACGCCCGTCGCATGGTGGGACGCAGTTTGGGGTGACCAGTCGCACGGGGTGGGGCAGAGCGGAGCCTGGGCGGGGGCTGGGTGGGCCGCGAGACTGGCATCATACCTAGCACTTGTAACTATGTCGCATTCCATGCTCTTGTGTGCAGGGCAGCCCATTCTGAAAGAAAACATCTCGCGTTTTCTTTCAGAATTGGCTGCCCTGCACACAAGAGCGAGGAACGCGAGAGAGCTTCAAGTGCAAAAACATGGCAAACCACCTACCGCCCCCCTGGCCCCTCTCACCGCCCCCCTGTCACCAACCTTGCCTCTCACCGCCCCCCTAAGGGTTCCCACCGCCCCCTGGGGGGCGGTACCCGCCCACTTTGGGAACCACTGGTTTAAATTAACCAGTTATTAGGACAGTTAGGTTAGTTTGGGATATAAACTAATTTAGAAGTCCTATATTGCTGGTATATAATGTGGCTTGTCTTTCTTGAATATAATAATAAACTATCATTGCATTATACTGAAGGCACCTTTAAGGGAATAGTCCAGTGATGGCGAACCGTTTCGGCACCGAGTGCCAAAAAGGTCACACATTAATGTTGCTCGCGCTCGTCGGGGCTGCTCTCGGTAAAAGTCGAACTTCCGGGTTCTAGCGTGCATGCGAGCCTGACGATCAGCAGGCCAGCGTGCATGCGCAGGCCAGTTTTCAACACTGCCACACGCGCGAAGGGATCGCACTCCAGAAAAGCCGAACTTCCAGGTTCTGGCATGCATGTGCACCCAACAATCAGCTGGCCGGCACACATGCACACACTGGTTTTCGGCACTGCTGTGCGCGAAGGGATCGTGCTCTGGAAAAGCTGAACTTCCGGGTTCTGGCGCGCATGCGCACCCGACAATCAGCTGGCCAGCAAGCATGTGCACACCGGTTTTCGGCACTGCCACATGTGCGAAGGACAGCTGATCATCGCACGCGCATGCGAAACACGGAAGACAAACAGGCAAGGCCGTGTGTGCCGGGGGACATGGCTTTGTGTGCCACTTTGGGCACACGTGCCATAGGTTCGCCATCATGGGAATAATCTGTTTGCTTCCCCACCTATACTTTTCTGCTGTGGTTCAATCTCACTGGGTAGATACTATTTTAGTTTTGTTTCATCTGATCTCAGTGTATATTAGGGAAAAAAGGAGTTAGCTTTATCCTGTTAATGAATTATAGTTTAAATTAGTATACTAGTTTATTATGATGATTCATGATAATTTATTTATCATGCTGTATAACCTAGGTCTACAGTAGGTTGATTTGAGATGAATGTGCATTCATTTTTTTCTGAAAAGCCCAAATTGTCATTTTAGGCTCATTTATTCTTATGCCACCTCACTTCTGAGGCATCTGACAGGGCAACAGACAGAACTTTGATGAGCACAAAAGAGCAACACCATATTGAAGGGGTTGAAAAGAAACTTTAGCTGCTATGACAAGCCTATTTCCTCATTCACGATGATTGAGCCACAAGACCATCATGATATAATCCATGGCTAGTTTTCTCATATGGTTTAAGGGGGGCAATCTCTGATCAGATCATCTTAACCTACTTAATCTAAATTAAGAAACAGAAATCGAACCATTAACCAGCATTCGCTCTATGATTCTAGATGTTGTTCACCTCCGAACCAGGAAAATACATATCTTCTGTCTATTCAGATCAATCACAGTGATTCAAATCACATATGCATTATCTTTCACAGTTTATCTAGAATACCTGAAATAATAATAATAATAATAATAATAATAATAATAATAATAATAATAATAATAATAATAATAATAATAATAATAATAATAATAATGTTGTTTAATGAATAAAAGAGATTGTTGAAATGAGAATAAGATCTCATAGAGGCGATTTAGATCTTTTCCTGGAATTCAGACAGTTAGAAATAAAGCCGAGATTAAAAGTCTAATAGAAAATATTTATTTGAGTACAAAAACAATAAATCTTGAGTAATTACATCTTTGCTAAGAAAACAGGATCGTTCAGGTCAACAGCTAAGGCAGAAGAGAATTAATGGTGGTTTAGGAATGCACACATCACGTGTTCTGCTTATATTGGAAAGTACCATAATGTTAGATAGGGGTGCATCACCCTACATAGACATACAACTGACAATATTCACTACGTGACAGAGTTCATCATCATCATCATCATCATCATCATCTTCTTCTTCTTCTTCATCAGTCACAGCATACTGTAGATGTCCACAGGGAAGGCAAGAGAGACAACTAGCAGGAGCTGTGTCAAGACGTCTGCATACACTATGTAAATTATGTAAATCATGATGCCCCAATGCAAATTACATAGCTGCATTATTTACATCATCCTTTTGGCATCATTTGACCAAGTAATGGATCCTTGTTATTGTAATTCGATCAACTACCAGAAAAGCATCCCAATAACTGCAAGAGATCATTAGAAATAACAAAGGCTTTAATATTTTCTAGTATTTGGAATGCAGGCACGTAGTATAGGAAATCTAAAATCAAATGTCTGATAATTATGAAAATTATGTTATTCGGCACCCTAATGGCTATGTACCTATCCCCCCATTTCATTTGATATCCTTGCCACCTTAAAACTGTGGCTTTATTTTGCAGCATTTTTTTTCTGGCAGCAATCCAGGTTTTAAAGGAGTCTAGGATTGCAGATCTTGTATCAGCTTCCTTCCTAGTCTGAAAAAGGACAGAGAACAATTTCACTCCCCCCCCAAAAAAAGACATATTGCTGATACTGTGGAAATTAAAATATGGCATCTGATTTACAATGTATGATAAAGCCATTCCTTTCCGAGGTCATTTTCATATGACTGGAGTAAGCTGATGCTTAAAAAAACAAAGGAAAACAAAAAGGACTTCTGGTGTGTTTTAATATCTCCCCAGAATACCAACCCACAATTAACATGTGAGAATGACAACAATATTTGGAACAATTGAGAATTGAAGAATGGGCTTTTCATCCTTTCCCTGGGCCTGGACATTAACACGTTAAAGATTCCTTTCTATTTTAAACTCATTGATCTTTTATGTTTGAAAGATAAATTGCATAGGAGTACATACACATATGCCCCACCAGTATCCTCACATCGAAGCAATTAAAACTTCTGAAGGAAAGAGAAACAATTAAGTATTTGTCAGACGGAGAGTTAAGATTAATTGAGCAAGTGAGACAGGAGGGCAACAAGACAGAGTGATTAAACTGAAAGCCTCCCTCTGTACGTTTGCACCAAGAATAAATGTGTTTAATCTTTCTCAACAAGTGCAGTGGAAACAATGATAACAGACTTTAGCTATACTGGAAAAACTTACTGATTTTTCCCCTCTCAAAAGAACTGGTCAGAAAAGAAATATTATATTTTAAAATTTCCAGTAATAACATTAGCATTTCCAGTACTAATCTTAGGACAGGTATATTGCTGTAGCTTACATGTCAAGCATTATTTCTAGCCATCAACCTTCTCTCCTTTCTGAAAGTTGCAGGCTCTACTCTTTTGGAGGAAGAATAAGGAATAAGTTTTTCTACTCCAAAGGAGGATAGTTGGTAGTATCGGCCCTTAAAAAATGTCATGCTAAAATGATAGCTGAGATGTTACATGGAGCTAAGATGTAGGGCTGGGATATTGCTCTGCTCAAAATAATCTAGAATGCAAGGAAGGTTTTGGATCTCTTCAACGTATTTTAGGATGGAAATGGGATTGCCCTCAATCTCTGCTCAAATTCATTTTGCACTGCTAAGGATGCTACAAGAAACTAGAAAACCATCAAGATAAAGTTAAACTTTGCATGTCTGCATTATATGGGTGCAAATTCTTGCCTCATATGCTATTACCTGCCTTCTTAAGGGGAACTTATATTTTTGCAGCAGTGAAAAAAAAATCAGAGATAACCTTTTGAAACAAGTAGTAGTAGTAATCATACTACTGTGGTAATATATTCAGAGTTCTCATCCTGGCACCATTATGATAAGAAACATCAACGGTTCTCCCAATATCTGGTCAACATTTAATTGAGGAAGTCTTTTACTGCTTTTACTTATACGTTTACTGATTTACTCTGATTTCATACCATACCCACCATATATCTTGAAGGGTTTTTTTTTTGTAAATATCTAGTAGAACAGTACTTTAGCCCTCTTAGAGGGTCAGCCAAGAATAAGACATCCTCCATTACATCGTCCACCATCTTATCTATGATGAATCAGGCATAAGATACTGATGATAAACAGACTTATGGGGTCAGACATTGACTGAACTACAGATTGTCCTCGACTTACAACAGTCCATTTAGTGACCATTTTAAGTTACAAACGCACTGAAAAAAGTGACTTATATCCATTTTTCACATTTACGACCACTGCAGCTTTCCCATGGTCACGTGATCAAAATTCAGATGTTTGGCGACTGACTCATATTTATGACGATTGCAGTGTCCCGGGGTCATGTGATCCCTTTTTGTTACCTTCTGACAAGCAAAGTCAATGGGGAAGCCAGATTTACTTAACAAACAGGTTACTAACTTAACATCTGCAGTGATTCACTTCGTAGCTGTGACAAGAAAGGTTGTAAAATGGGGGCAAAATTCACTTAACAAATGTGTCAGCAACAGAAATTTTTGGTTCCATTGTGGTTGTAAGTCAAGGACTACCTGTCCCTCCTTGTGGATGTGATTTCAACTGTTAGTACTCAACTTGCCACCTTTCCCACGATCTCTTTCTAACTTTGAAAGAAACTAAGCTCTTAATTTTACTGTTGGTTTGATCTTAGTTTAAGTCCCCTACATGTCTTTCCTTGTCCTTTTCCTTTCTCTTTTTCTTAGTATTACTGATTTTTAAAAAATTCTATGTAAACTTCTTATGACATGTGGTCACAATAATAAATTGACTGCCTGAATTCAGTCTCTTCCCATTTTTTTTTTAAGGAAACTTACATGTAGCTTGAGCCAATCCATGTTTACTTGGAATTAAATCTTTTTTTTTTAAACTTGGAATTAAATCTTATTTTTCCAATGAAATTTACGATAGTAAGTATACAAAGAACTGCATTCTAAATCTTATAGGAAGTGATCTGGCAAACCACCAATGGGAATATAAGTGAAGAACGATGTAATAAAATAAATAAGTAAATAACCTTCTCTGTAGAATGTGTCACAAAGAAATATATTTTCTCTTCCTCAGCAGACCAAATTCTGCAATGCAAAAATTAAGCAATGAGCCAAAAAGATTTGGATTATTCTCTTGGGTTGCATAAAAGAACAATATAGCTGCAAGCTGATACAGTTTAAGAGTTGTAGCATTTTTTTTTAAATAAACCAGTAGCTTGCCTTTATAATCAAGGCTGGAGGCAAGAAGTAAAGGACATGTCAGTGTTAACAATATACTAATACGTTCCAGCAAAAGCACCGCCACAAACTTGACAAACAGCAAGTGATTTAACAGGGTAAGTGAACCAAGAAAGTTGCAACCATCTACAGGGTGGCACAAAAGGACAGGATTGAAATGTAGCAGTTCGTGTCTGTACTTGCAAACTCAACAATAAGCCTTCAGCAAATATATTAGGCCTTCCTTTTTTGGCTTCCTCCACAGTTTGAATAGCAAACATCCCAGAGATAGCTTTGTTTCAGAACTTTTAGCAAGGATCCTGTAATTCAAGTCTTCATTATCCCTCACATATCCCTCGGTTTCTAGACAACACTCTTTATTCCTGTTTCTTCTTTTCCTTTTACTGTACAATGAAGGGAGGGAGAAAAAAAGAACCAACCTTCCACTTCCCAAGTCAAAGACCAAGTCACAGCAGAAGCTGCCAATCTATTATATACTAGTAAATCTCCCTGCCTCCTTGTTTCAGAAATATAGGAATTGAAAAATAAAATGCTTGACTTAAGTCGCTTTGTTTGAAGCAAATTAATGAAAGAAATTAGCAAGGAGGGGAACTTTGGGTATTTATCTAGCTTTATTTATTTATTTATTTAAAGCCCTACATGGCTTAGGACAGTGATGGCGAACCTTTTTTCCCTCGGGTGCCGAAATAGTGCACGCAGGCGCTATCGCACGCTCGTGCGTGCCTACACCCATAATTCAAAGCCCCCCACTTGTCCTACTCCCGTGCATGCGTGCATGACCCACCCCACTCCCCCATTTCCCGACTTCCAGTGGGCCCGTTTTTTGCCCTCCCCAGGCTCCAGAGGCTTTCTTGGAACTTGGGGAGGGTGAAAACGCTCCCCCCGCCACCCCAGAGGACCGCCGGAGGCCAAAATCGTCCTCCCAGAGCCTCCGCGCGAGCCAAAAATCAGCTGGTGTGCACGCACATGCGCGCTGGAGCTGAGCTAGGGCAACGGCTCGCGTGCCGGCAGATATGGCTCCGCGTGCCACCTGTGGCACCAGTGCCATAGGTTCGCCATCACTGGCTTAGGACCAGGTTACCTCCGGGACCGCATCCTACCTCATACTTCCTTTCGACCGGTCAGGTCCCACAGAGTGGGTCTCCACCGGGTCCCATCAGCCAAACAATGCCGGCTGGCGGGGCCTAGGGGGAGGGCCTTCTCTGTGGGGGGGCCCGTTCTCTGGAACCAACTACCCCCAGAGATCTGAATTATCCCCACCTTGCTGACCTTCCGAAAAGCCATTAAGACATGGTTCTTCCTGCAGGCGGGGTGATTTTGAGACAACTTTCCCCCATGTATGTATGGTTTTTGGTATATCTTTTTAAACTCTTTTAAATTGTTTTTAATAATTTTATTGTTTAGTTGTTCCTTAAAATGCTGTATGCTGCCCTGAGTCCTCAGGGAGTAGGGCGGCATAGAAGAACACTAAATAAAAATAAATAAATTATTGCCAGCAGAAAATATTTCTCCAATTGCCTCAAGTCAAACCAATGTTCCCAGGTGCAGAGAATTCTACTGAAAAGATTTATTCCCATGGGAAATGAGAAAATGTTTTTCCTGACCCGTCTTTCCCTTTAGATCTCATGGAGAGGGCCAGGGGACTCTCCAGAACAGTCTGGAAAAAGGTGTAAAGGGAATTGCAAAAATCAGACCTTTTCAGCCCACTGCCGTTTCTCCAGTGACTTTTGTGGTTGAAAAAGAGTTATTCTGAAAGGAAAATTCTGGATCCAAGTTTCAATACAAAAAAACCAAAACAGAATAATACAAGTTTTTGGGTTGTACAGTATTGGTTTTTCAACTATTTGGAAATAACCATCATGGAGAGAAAGAAAAAAGGGATCTTACTATTCAGGGAATAGGAAGCAAATAGCACACATTTTTGTGGTCAGCCAAAAAAAATATGTCTCTACTTATAACATTGTCTAGTATTTCCCAGTCAATGAAACATAACTTTTATATGTAGCAGTAGTTCCTAGGAGAAGCATTTCCATGTTGAAAAATGGCCAAAGTTCCAAAAATAGTATGTTGTGTGTGTGTGGGGGGGGGGGAATGCCCCTAATTAGCCATTTGCTAAGCTATAAATACAATTAAAAGTCATCTAAATAACAACATTCATTTTACAGTTTGGATTATAACAGTTTAGCTTTCCTTTTTTGACTCCTAAGAATAGTCTTTTCCTTCCTTTGTGCCATTTAGAGAAACTTTGATTCCATCTGGATGAATTTTGTGAATTGTACAAGTAGCTTTTGCTTGGCAAAATATCTAAAGAATATTTTTGCAGAATACAGACTATAATTATATGAAACAATGATAACAAAATGGTTTGAATATCCATAGTTCCATAATTTCACTGGACCAATCTTGGTTCAGAGATGGTTATTTTAACATTGGTGTAGGAGGCATTTTAAGATCCAAATAGTGGTAAATAAATCAAAATAAAACAAATGCTGTGAAAACATTTATACCCACTCTCTTTCTTTGGGGAAACTAAAACACCATCTTCAAAATTTACAAAGGTTAGAACTAGCAAGTTATCTATGTATGCTTTTCCACTAATGACTTAATACCATTTGTTGTTACTTAACCATTTTTCTGACAAACTAAAAATAATGAGGATAGGTTTTAAACCATTTCAACAGTGGTTGGATAATGGAGTAAAGATGCTTTTGTGGGCAGTGGCCTAAGACCCCTCATTCAATTTAATATAAAAACAGGGGTTTTTAAAAGCAAGTTATCCAAATTATCGCCCTGGGTTGACAACGCAAATTATAGCTTCAATTAGATATATATATTGCACTGTACACCAATATATAGAAACATCACATCTGTCACATACCACAAAAGCTTGCCACAATAATATTATCTTAATCAACAAATAAAAAGAAAACACACTGATGTGATAATATCAGCTGAGAAGCTGTTTCCTCTTGTCTCATTCCAGCATACTTTAATTCTGGGATGAGACAGCTGAAAATTGCCCCTTATGCAAACGCAGAAATGCTACTTATGCAAACGCAGAAATAAGATGGAGGAGGTAATTGCTTCAATATTTAGAAGGGCTTAATATTGTTCCATGTTTTTAAAATTCCCTGTCACATAGCTATGATCCAATACAATGTATTCTTCCATTCTTTTATCATCTAAGCTCAACCCAAGTGTGTGTACTAAGAAGAAAAAGTGATTATTTTGAAAGGCACTGTTTTGAGTGTTCTCAGTATAGTAATTAGAGTTTTGTGGCTCAGGGGTCCCCAATCCCCAGGCCATGGACCACTAGCAATCCATGGCCTGTTAGGAAGTGGGTCACAATGCTGGAGGTGAGCGGCGGGTGAGCGAGCAAAGCATCATCTGTAGTTGCAGCTGCTCCCCAGCACTAACATCATTGCCTCTTACAGAACACCAGTTATTAGATTCTCATAGGACCGCGAAGCATATTATAAACTCTGAATGCGAGGGATCTAGGTTGTGCGTTCCTTCTCCCACCCCACCCCGCTATCTTCCATAAAACCGATCCCAAAAAGGTTGATGACTGCTGGATTAGCTTACATGCATATTTCTTGTGAGACTGGCAGCTATATATAATTGATAATAAATACATGTTTTCAAGTTAGGTATTTCAGCAGAAAGAACGGATCTTGCTGCTTAGGATGGGCGGGATAAGGGATGAAGTCTTAAGGTAAAACAACAATTACTTAAGCCTGTAGCTCAGGCCTTAAAACAATGCTCCAAAGCATACCTCCAAATCAACTCTTGTAATGCTGTCAAGAAAGAAAGATAAAGTCTTTGGAATGACCTGCACTGTTCCCACATTTGAATATGATTGAAAACCTGTGGTGCAGGGGTGGGTTCCTACCGGTGCGGTTCAGTGCGTAGCTCCAGTAGGGACCCGCCAATAACCCAATTTGCACACGACTGCTCCGGTACCGTCTCCACCCAGCAGTCGCGCGTGTCGCCATCTTTTTTTTGAATTTTTGGCCGATTTTGCTTCTGTGCATGCGTGGAAGCAAAATCATGCCGAAATCTCACGAGGGGATGTGCGCACGAGAGAGATTTTGGTGAGATTTTGCTTCTGCGCATGCGCAGAAGCAAAATTGCGCCAAAATCTCGCATGTGCGCGCATCCCCTCACGAGATTTCAGTGCGATTTTGCTTCCGTGCATGCGCAGAAGCAAAATCGCACGAGGGGGCACATGTGCATAGCGCGCACGCATGAAGCATGAAGAAACGCGGAGCAGCGCACCAGTCTCGGTAAGTGAGCAACTCACCCCTGGTGTGGTGTGATATAATAGCTGTGGTAAGCATGTACTGCATACAAGGAGATCTAAGAATATTTCTGAGCTAGAAGAATTCTGCAAAGAAGAGTGGAAAACTGTTTAAAAGCAAGAATAGGAAGACTTGTAACAAGTTACAATAAAAAATTGGAAGCTGTTATTTCTTTTAAATGATTATAAAGGACTGAATGAACATGCCTTGTACACCATGTTCCTATTTTGATTCCATAAACAGCTACACATACGTGGTACGTATGTATTAACATTTACAGAAAGATGTCACTGAACTTCTTACCATGCAAAGACTGAGTCAGCTTTTCTTTGTTTTCAGGTTCACTGAAACATGCAATTTGACCAGGAGTGTTTAATATTTGGAATGCGATTGTAATTCCCACATCAGTTGAGGTGTAAAGATTGGGAACAAAATACATCTTTAAAAAAACAGGAATGGGGTTTTTTTTTTTAAAAAGAAGTGTTTAATGTATTCTCAATTATGATCTATAATTATGAGTCAACAATATTGTCCCTGATGAAGAAAGATAGTATGTTCAAATAAAAAAAAATACTTCTTCATTTAAGGTGCAAATTGAAAGTGTTGTTATTGTAAACATATTGGAATTAAGGCAATACATCCTGGCATTCTTCATGTGTTTTCTTGGGACACTATTCTTAAAACTCAGGAGTAAAAGCTTAATTCTTCCAACACATTCTATTTGAAGTATCAATAACGTGGGTTTTTTTTGGATTAGATATTTTGTTTTGGCTATGTGTATCAGTGGTGGGTTGCTGCACGTACCAGTGGCGGAAATTTCCACCCGCTCGCCGAACCGGCAGCGATGGCCGGCTGTCCATGCTCCCGAACCGGTTCTCCAGTTGCCACGGCCAGCAAAGAACCCTCTGCGCATGTGCAGAGGGTCATTTGCACCATCACCATGTGATGGGGGTGTGCGCAAAACGTGCACTTCTGTCGCGATACAAACTGGTAGGGAAGGTAAGTGGAACCCACTCCTGATGTGTATGTATATGTATGTGCACCTTTGAGTCAGTTCTGATTTGTGACAATTGCCCACACAAGTTCCCTGCAACATTTTCATAAGTGCTTTGCCACTACTTCTTCCTAGGGCCGAGAGAAAAGGACTATCCCCAAAGTCTCCCAATTTCTAGCCAGTGTCTAACCTTTACAACAAATTGGGATTCTCTGAATTAGTTACCAAAATAATGTAGTGGTGCAGTGGTTAAATGCTGCAACTGCAGGCTGACTGCTAGTTCAGCAGTTCAGCTGTTCAAATCTCACTAGGCTCAAGGTTGACTCAGCCTTCCATCCTTCCGAGGTGGGTAAAATGAGGACCCAGACTGTTGGGGGCAATATGCTGAACTCTGTAAACCGCTTAGAGAGGGCTGTAAAGTACTATGAAGCGGTATATAAGTAAAGTGCTATTGCTATTGCTATTATTTAACTAAAGTGAAAAGTTATAAATAAGATGTCAGTGTTCATTTTCTGGGGAATAAAAGGAAAGGAGATGTAGGAGATGACCAGGCTGAGCCCGAGGGAGGGGTCAAACATGTCATCAGTCATGAGTCCCTTCGCACCCACAAGAAATTTAACTTGAATTCCTGGGACTCTTATCTACCGCCAATTTGCTTGGACCCCTAGTAGTTCAGATTCTTGAGGAGAGCTTAAGTTTGCAATAAATCTTTATATCCATTTAAACTGCCTGGATCTCCTGATTTCCCTGGCGCTTGACAGGAGGGAAGACATACAAGATTCTGTTAATGCAACCTTACAATAAAGATAGAGTTAATATTCACTCTTGCGCTTCTTGTATGGACTACCTCAAAGGGATAACATACCATAAGGAAGACAGATGGATGGTGGTAGCAATTCTCAATTATGTATACTGAAATAACAAGAAATCTGCCAGCCATTCCTGCATTCTTCTGTTCGATCAGTAACTCAATCTCACTTTCAGAATGCAATTCCATTGTGCTATATTGCTTTGGCTTAGGGTGCCTGGATCTGTACTATTGACCTGAGATACTGCTAAATTTGTTTAACAGTCTCCTCATCTCTCCTTCCTGTAAGGAACAGTGGGAATTACAATGTTGTAGAGTTGCTGAGAGTTCTCAACACTATGCTGGGTTTACAATTCTCCAGGTTCCAAGGCAAAGTAGGGGGGAATCAAGATTCTTTTAAAGTGGTTTAAATTTGTAGTGTAGAATTTCCCCCGTCTCTATGCAGCTAAGTGTCTGTTAATAAGGAACATATGGAAGTATTTTATTTAAATCTTAACTCTGAAATATATGTCTAGAAAGAGAAGGAAAGGGACTCATAAGGTAAGTTTGAGATTAGTTCTATGTTACATCATGTGTGACCAACAGCCCTCACTAATTTTTGTAATTTTTATGTATTATGTTAAATTATCGGTACATTCCAATTTTAGATAGGTATGTCTGGATGAATGTGTGTGTAGGTGTGTGTACATACATACACAGACGATTCTGGATTATCAGCACTGATTATAAGAGATGTCTGAAGTGAACAATGAACAATGAGTAATGAAGCAATGAGCTGCATTTGCATATATTGCTGGTCTCCTCTTGTGTTGCAGACGTGTATGCATGTTTGCACTAGAAACATAGGGTGGGCTGCATATGCTCTACTTGGTCACAGTATGGATCTGGGAAGGGGCCTAGAATGGACTTCTTGTCAAAATGCGTCCTCAATAAGGATGTGCTGGGGAATCTGGGACTATTTCTCTAACATTCTCAACATGATCTGCCTATTGTCTTGGGTTGAAGAGTAGACACCCCTATTACTCACAATTTATATATTGTCGAGTTATTGTAATTCATACTCATGCATCCTTGGAAAACAAAAGAAATAGCCAATGTGACGTCAGTGAGAAATAAAATTGAAGGCCAGGACATGAGAATATGACTATCATCTGTTCCTTTCTTTCCTTCATATTGGATTTCAGGACACTGTGTCCCTATCACCAGTTTAAATTACAAAGGATCAAAATATGTTGATAAATTTTCTTAAGAATTACAATTTAGCCTACAACTGGGTTCACACATGGCCTTACAACATAATTTCTAATTAAAATTTCTAGATTAAACCAACACTGATAGATTCAGACATAGCATAAAGCCATAATGGCTGGATTCTCAATCTCACCAAGCCACAAACAAATATTATGCCTTAGTACTATGAGTGAATTCATATTTTCAAACTGAAAACTCTGCACTTTTCACAAATAGACAAACTCTGTACAAATATCTATCTGCCTGCAAATGCATATCAACTTTCAAACAGTTAAGAGGTAGTAGAACTCTAGATTCTTGCCTTCTAGGAAGATGAGTCAAACTTCATATGTTAAAGCATTTAATAAGACCTTGCAGACGACCCTCACCCTGTCAAAGACCTTGGAATACTCATCTCAAATGACCTAAGTGCCAAAGCCCACTGCAACAACATCGCCAAAAAGGCTTCAAGAACTGTTAACCTAATCTTACGTAGCTTCTTCTCCGGTAATATCACACTACTAACCAGAGCATACAAAACATTCACCAGACCAATCCTTGAATACAGCTCATCTGTCTGGAACCCACACCGCATATCGGACATAAATACATTAGAAAGTGTCCAGAGATACTTTACAAGAAGAGTCCTCCACTCCTCTACTCGCAACAGAATACCTTACGCAACCAGACTTGAAATCCTGGGCTTAGAAAGCTTAGAACTACGTCGCCTTCGGCACGAACCTAAGCATAGCTCATAAAATTATCTGCTACAACATCCTTCCTGTCAACGATTACTTCAGCTTCAACCACAACAATACACGAGCACACAACAGATACAAACTCAAAGTGAACTGCTCCAAACTTGACTGTAGAAAATACGACTTTAGCAACAGAGTGGTTAATGCCTGGAACTCACTACCTGACGCTGTGGTTTCGTCACCAAACCCCCAAAACTTTACCCTTAGACTGTCCACTGTTGACCTCACTCGATTCCTAAGAGGTCAGTAAGGGGCGTGCATAAGTGCACCAGCGTGCCTACCGTCCCTGTCCTAATGTTCCCTCTTATCAGTACTCATCTTATGTATATAAACAATGATATATCTATGTATATTACCAACAAGTACTTGACAAAAATAAATAAATAAATAAATAAATAATAAATAAATAAATAAATAAATAAATATATTTACTAGAACAATACAAAAGGAATTTTTCCACTGCTCACAAGCAAATGATATGTGCCTTCTGGTGCTTTGGGGGTCAATCCATTTTCCAAAGCACCAGAAGGCAAGACAAGAAGCAATGGATGGAAACTAATCAAGGAGAGAAGCAATCTGGAATTAAGGAGAAACTTCCTAACAGTGAGAACAATTAACCGGTAGAACAGCTTGCCTTCAGAAGTGGGTGCTCCATCGCTGAAGGCTTTTAAGAAGAGACTGAATAGTCACTTGTCTAGAATGGTACAGGGTCTCCTGCTTGAGCAGGGGAAGACTTCTAAGGTCCGTTCCAACTCAGTTATTCTGGTATTCTGTGTCACAATATCAATATGAAAATCGCATGACTCATTACAGCCATGTTATTTGTGTGATGACATCATGACCCATGTCATTTTGATATCATGGCTTGATATAAATGGTGCCGCCATTGCTGAACTGAAATACTATGCACTTATCCTTGAATTAGCAAAAAAAAAAAATTATGCCAGCATGAAAATTACTACTGTATTTCTATAACATGCTTCGTAGCCAATACATAGGTCAGAAACACAGAGGTCTCAGTTAAGTCTTTATTCACTCCATTAGAAAAGAAAAGGAACAAAAACAACCCTCTCTCTTTACAGGTCTAAGTAGTTCTTTGCCATTAATTTTAATACCTTCTTTGAACAATTACAAACAGTGAGCGATATCACGTATAAACACTAATGACTCTTAAAGGAACTTTTGCTGCTGGGTTCCCATCAATCCTTATTTTGCCTCTGTGTGCTCCCTCCCAAGAAACTACAACCATTAGACTTCTCTCCTGTCTAAGAAGGAGACCAACCTAACATTTTACATACCTTGAGGCTGTCTTTGAACAGTGCCAGAATAAGGAGGAGAATACTACTTCAATCCTAAAGCTATTTAAGCCATTGTCTCATTTGTGGGCTGGAGAAAAGATAAAAGTAGTGTCATGGGGACACAATAGAAAAGGGTGGCTGCCAGGGATGTTTGTGCCATGATTCAACGCAAGTAGGAAAAGTCTCTGCAGGTTAAGAAATGGAGATCTGATGCTGTATAGTCTTGTAGGATGTTAGTACCCACCCCCTCCTAGAAAAATGAAATATCCTAGGAAATATTGAAAAAGGAAAGAATATGTTTCCCTGAATGAGGAAAGGAGAAACCTGGTTTAAATACAAAGCAGCTTCCTGCAGCCCCCACCCTTTGCCAATGGGCCATTAAGGACTGGGCCCAGCTCACACATTCCTCCCACCTAGCCTGGAGCCTACATAACAAAGAACCATAATAGGATTTGCCCAAGGCCCTTTCATTCAGCCAAGCCTGGGACAGACAAAAGCCTATAGAGTTGCCACTGCATGGCCTTCTGGGAGCCTGACCACCAATCAGTGCATTATATACACAGGAACAGGAAACTAAGAGGTGGGACCCAACAGAGAGTATAAAACAAGGAACTCAGCATCTCTTCTTCCTTTTTTTTCTCTTCACCCACATCTGGAAGCATATAATCTTTTAATCTGTACAGGGGCCTATGCCATGTGCTCCTGTCCACCATATTAAACCTTCTTTCCAAGCAACTTCCATGAATCCAGTGTCTTTTTCCACACTTGGAACTGAACCCAGAAAGATATTCCTTACAATAGTCTAAAGGAGAAAAACTCAATATTAAAGTTTTCCCCTCACCTCTGCCAAATTCTCAAAGACACGCATGGCCTACAGTCATTTTATGTGAAAGCAGTTACAACATTTGTTTCATATCTATGTTGTAAGGGGAACTCATAGCCCTTGTAAATAATGGGTTCCATTGCTCAATACTAAGAGCTTTTCAACAAGGAAAAATGTTCTCTAATTTATGGTTCCAGTCTCCTTGGAGGTATTCAAAATACTGTCTATTGGAAATTTTCCAGCACTGGATTTTCTTTATCAAAGATGGACTAGATGGCTGCAAAAAACCTCCTTCTAACTTAAGATTCTACTCATGTTTTTGCATCTTGATGTTATCAAATAGCCTTCTGCCTTATGTCAGAAGGAGGTTCATAAATTAGTATTATTTGGGTTCACAGGGCCTAGGTGAAGGGTGCAACCTGCATTATTAAAACATAGACATTGTTATCTGATGAGAGTTGATGTTTCATAGGCTTGTGGTCAGAACGATTGAAGCATTCTGTAGCTTATATAAGTCCAATATCTTTTCAACACTCCAGAAATAACATCCATATTGATTAGCAACAGATAGCAATGTTCTGTGGCAAGACGTTGTTAACTTTACTATATAAGCCGCTTCTTGTGTGCATCTTAATGGTTTTATTGATGTAACAAGCATCTCAGAAAGAAATAACAAGCACCACATCTATCTCAACCAGACACAGTGTATTTTTCAGGAAAATATAAGAAGGCTATGCAAAGCTGAACTACATGCACCACTCTGTATGCTACTAGTAGTCTACTAGGATGACCACAAATTATACTCAAAGATCATATAAGCATCTTCTAGATGGCCTAGTTGAAATATGACAAAAAATATGAAGAGAACACATCTTAATAAAATAAATAACATCTATGACAATAGTTTTACTCTGCAACCATATGTATTTATTTGTATTGTTTTAATTTTTTTAAAATGATGTATACCACCCAGAGTCGCTTATTGAGATGGGTGGCTATAGAAATCAAACAAATAAATATTACATAAATAGGGTGACATACTGGTAGAAGAGAATTTGGGGTGCTCTTAGTTGGCTCAACTAAATGATTCACCAGATAAAGAATAACTTTCAGTTTTCAATTATAAAACTGCACATAAAAAGTAGGTAAAATAATAAAAATACACATTATTCATTAATGTAATTTTAATTTAATTATTCTGGATTTTCTTTTTATGTAAACAACCCTGACATAAATGCCTTAATAAATGCACAGGAAATTAAATAGACTATAATCCAGCTAAAATCAAGTGTTATAAAAGTTCTATGAAATCAAATTGCTTTCTGACCTAAGTATCTTATTTATTAAATATAATGCTTGGTTATGTAATGGCAGAATTTAAAAATTAAACAACAAAAACTGCCAAGACTGAAATTTACTGAATATATAAAAATAATCTTTCTACAAATTTGTTTTCTTCCTCTAAATAAATAAATACATACATTCAAATCTAATTTATTGTTAAGATCAAAGATCAGAAACACTAAAATAAGTTTTAAAAAGAGGATAAAACTAAGAAAATTAAATTAATACAATTAATAAAACAAGATTAATAGGACAAGAAGCAATAGGTGGAAACTAATCAAGGAGAGAAGCAACTTAGAACCAAGGAGAAATTTCCTGACAGTTAGAACAATTAATCAGTGGAATAGCTTGCCTCCAGAAGTTGTGAATGCTCCAACACTGGAAGTTTTTAAGAAGATGTTGGTTAACCATTTGTCTGAAGTGGTGTAGGATTTCCTGCCTAAGCAGGGGGTTGGACTAGAAGACCTCCAAGGTCCCTTCCAACTCTGTTATTCTATTCTATTCTAAGATTGGAAAATGTACCACATTTTTACTGCCGCCACACAAATTTTGACTCGTGTGTTAATAATAGCAAAGTTGGAATCTGGTGGAAAATTGATGCAGTATTCCTGGGATGTATTGTGGCAGAGGAGAATGAGTGAATAAATAAAGAAATAAAGAAATGTATATATGTATGTGGTGGCCATCACTACAACTGCTAATGGTGAATTGTGTATAAATGTAGTTATGTCAGCCCAACTGCCTTATCTAAAACTGCTTGCAGCCTTGCATTTTTTAATGCAAAAATACTTATAAGGGAAAAATTTGGGCCCAAAATAGTGGGCCTCAAACCTAAAAAACCCAGAGGGCAATTGATTGAGATGCACCATCGTTTATTGAACAGACGTGGCAAAACTTGAGGGAAGTAAATGAACATTTACAGTATATCAACGTTTTCCCAACTGGGTCATTTACAATAGCTATGCTAATTGGGGAATTTTGGAATCTGAAGTTTACATAACAAGCCAGCAAAGATAATGAAGAGGAACTGGCAGTCACTGCAAGGGTTTTCCAAACAAAGAAACTATTTGTATTTCTGTTTATTATAAATAACATTAATCACTTGTTAGCTATTGATTTTACTCCAAGACGTGTAAGCATACATAGTATATTTTTGAGAGATTAAGTTCTGTTGGTTGTGTTCCAGTTCAGATTATCATCCTATTTCCACTACAATAACTATTCTATATTGGTTTTGCATCATAGATTCCGGGCAGGCCTTTAAAGACATTATGACTTTTAGTACTTCCATGCCTGGGGAAGGGATTCTTTTTCCGCCCACAGTATGATTGTATATGGTGCTAAAGTCAAGTCACATGAAAGCCCCAAGAAATCCTACATATGTGAATCCACGTTTGACCAAGGAGGAGAAACATACTTCAGATTTTTATTACGTGAACTTTATTGGAACATTCCCTTCATTCAGAAGAGAATCTGGATTAAGTTACAGTGCTGCTGACTCCCAGATGTTTTCTTATTGTTAAGATTATCCTTCCCTTACTTGATACTTAAAAAGAAAATGAAGATCACCTTCTCCATAGTGGTGGAGATAGCATCCAGGAATGGGTTGACCTCGTCTGCTTAGCTGGCTGTCCTACGGGTGGGCTGCAGTCCCTCCTCCGTATGGACACACTGAAGCACTTGCCGGCCAAATGCCACCTCCGCTGAGGCAAAGATGTCCAATTTATAGTGCTTAGCTGATTGGACTGAGTCTGTCAGAGGTGTATGGGGTGTTCAGGGAGGGGTAGCACGTCTGGTGTAGGGGCATGTCGTGTCCTTTTACGGCAGCTCATTTTAGGGCAGCTTTTAGGGCAGCTCGTTCACCTTTGGTCCCCACCTGTCACTCAGCTCTCACCTGTGGCTCCTAGCAGCTGTAGCATGCGCAGCAGCCACACCCCGGGCAACAGCTTCAACAGGCTGGCCAAACCAGGTTGACCTTCTGTGAGATAGGGACTTGTCTATCCCAAGCATGTGAAGACAGATTCTGGCAGACTGAGCGGATGAAATCTATTAGAATAGGACACCGGTCATGAAGGCGGGCTCTGCAAGCGATGTGGTACGCTAAGAGCACGGCAAGACACGAAAGACGCCCTGGTCAACCACTGTATCCAGCCCATCTCCAACTGTCTCGACTCTTGTCCTGCTATTTGGAGCAAGATGGAATCTGGAAGAGACAGTGAGGCTGACTATGCACACCTCTCCCTCACTTTAATCCAATTCATGCGCAAGTCTTGACACCCCCCCCAAGTCCTGTGAAAAGTCCTGTGGCGCTGGGCAAGCGACAAAGCAGGAGGTGTGGATACACTGGGAGCTGTAGCTGCGGACCTACACACAGGCGACTCAGGTCTATGATCGATGTTAAGGTCCTCTTCGAATATGATGGACGAACATCATCATTGATGGCTAATTTTTCAGAATGCCAGGCGTCTACAAATTCCCTAATGTTTTTGGATTTGGCTTGGTCTAAGATGGTCCTAATTTCCCATACATAAAGAACATCTCAGAAACCACCAACAGATTATTACAACCACATGGAATCAGTGTAGCACACAAGTCGACTAAAGCCCTTTAAAACTTCCTAACAAACCTAAAGCCTTAGATGCAAAAAAAAAAAAAAAAAAAGGGAGTCATCTACAACATACAGTGTAATGACTGCAACAACCACTGTGTAGGACAAAGAGGCAGAAGATTGGCAGAACACATCCATGAACACCAACTAGCAGTCAGAAGACATGATGAAAGCTCTTTAATTTCACAATATATGGACAGACTTAACCATAGTTTCAATCGGGAAAATGTGACCATCCTAGACAAGACAAGTCCAAAAAACACTAGGGAATTTCTAAAAACCTGGCACTCTGGCTAATTAGCCATCAATAGAACATAGACATAAACAATATCTATAGACTATGCAAAAAAGACAATCAACAAGCCTAAAGGGAATAAAAAGACATGAGCATCTCTCCACCGCCAATCAGCACTCAAATGAGCGTAGATTAACTCCAAGATTAACATCAGACCAACAATCAAATAAACAACAGCCCAAACAAGACATTGCCAATAAGCTAGCAACAGAGTGGTAAATGCCTGGAACTCACTACCTGACATTGTGGTTTCGTCACCAAACCCCCAAAACTTTACCCTTAGACTGTCCACTGTTGACATCACCCGATTCCTAAGAGGTCAGTAAGGGGCGTGCATAAGTGCACCAGAGTGCCTACCGTCCCTGTCCTAATGTTCCCTCTTGTCAGCACCCATCTTATGTATATAAACAATGTTATATCTATGTATATTACCAACACGTACTTGACAAAAATAAATAAATAAATAAGCCAATAGTAAACAGCCCAACCAAAGAACCACTAAGACTACCCCCACCATCACTGACAGGGCAAGCCACTGGAATATAAACTGAGAGCAAACTCCTTACTACTAGTGATGGTGTTATCTAGTTTGGGTAATGAAACGTGTGCAAGAAAACAACCAAGCTCGGAGGGCTCCAAAGGCTTCTTTTATGGGGGCTTATCATAAAATGAATTTGTTTGAATTCTAAGACCATAGATTATCTTCAACCCATACCCTACAAAATCTGGTTTGAAACTTATTATTGATACTGCCAGCTACAGATCTGCATCTGGAAAACTTTTCATACACAGATCAGGAGCTCCCAGATATGAAGCAACAGAGTGCTTCTGTTCTGTATTCTAATATGAAGATATGAAGCAACAGAGTGACTGTTCTGTATTCTAATAACCCTCCAGTTAGGGGATTGTGGGTCTATTTTTATTATACTGTAATATAAATTCATGGAAAGCATTAATTTTTTGTAGGCTGGAAAGGGTTTCCTTTGGAATTCATCTAGAGTAGATACAAATTACTTATCCCCAAGGAACCCACTCATCCTCACATGATTTAAAGAAACACCTTATCTGAGGAACAAAATACAATTTTCATTATTGGATATATTTCTTCTCTATACCATGGATGGGAAAAAGGTGTCCGAAAATTTACTACAACAACAACAACAACAACAACAACAACGTGTTTCCCCGAAAATAAGACCCTGTCTTATATTTTTGTGAATCCTGAAATAAGCGCTTGGCCTTATTGCCATGTACTCAAAAGCCCAATTGGGCTTATTATCAGGGGATGTCTTATTTTGGAGGAAACAGGGTAATATAAAAAAACAAACCCCCCATTTATGGCATGTTTGTAGCTCACTAGATAGCTATACCTTTGGGATACATAATTTAGACTGCAAGTATAGTACATAGACATCTCTATGTGGTCCGCAAGGATTGAGCTTGAATTTTAACTTTATTGAGCAGGGAGCTGGATGAAATAATCATGTCCAACAGTATGATTCCACGATTTCAGTAAAAAGTTATAGTACATATTTCAATTAAACTTTTCCACTGAGATTAAGAGATCTTTAAGGTTTCTTATAGTACTTGGTAGTACTAATATAACAATAATGGTCTCTATAAAATTAACACTAATACCACTGACGTGAAAATAAAATGGGACTACAAAGAGAAATCTTATTCCAAAGTATCCAGGTATTTTATGTGCGTGTCCCCCTCCCTTTCTTTCTCTCTTTATGTGTTTGTGTGTGTGTTTGTGTGTGTGTGTGTGTGTGTGTGTGTGTGTGTGTGTGTGTGTGTGTGTGTATGTAGGTAGTTCCTGCCCCAAAGACCTACAGTAGCTCAACAAAGATAGAGCTCTTTCAATAATAATGGAATTTACACACACAGAAACGAAAAATGGAACCCAAGAGTAGAATAACCCTGGCCTGGAAGAATTGAAAAGAACACCTCTTTAAGACGTAAGTACTTCTGAACTATCAAACAGCAGCTGGTCAACTGGAGTCTCCAAGGTTTTACTCAGAAAAGCTTGGTTCCTAGAATTCCTTTGATCAAGAAGCCAGGAATCAGAGGCGTCTATATTCTACCCTTGGTACCATCCTCTTGATACAAACAGTAAAAAACACACTGAAATGAAAGAAAATGCATTTAATATTCATTGATGCTAGCAGAAAACTTCCTCCTAAACTTAAATATTCCTCACGGAATTTAATGAGGATGTCAGTACACCTAGTAGAATCTACCCATGTAAAGGGAATCCACAAATAAGACTATAAAGTTCTTTGCAAAACCCACACAAATGTCATTTCTAAATAGTCACCTCATTGCTTCGGCTGTAAATAGTCAGATTTCATTTGCTATGGATTTTCTTTTCTTTTTTCTTTTTTCTTTTGCTAAGTACAACCAACTCTCTATTGGAAGCACAGCTTTTTTCATCACATGTACATTTTTATGTATTGTCATAGTACTTGGATTCCATATTCTCCCTTTTTGGCATTGTTTTGTTTTAAATTACCACATTTCCATGGAAAGATACAAAGATCCAAAGTTGTGGAATTCCTCCCACACTTCCTTCCTTTGGCCAGCAGGAGCAAACAAAGGAAAAGACTGTTTGCCACTGTACACCACTCTTTCCATATGATTTGTTTCACAATTCTGTCCTTTTATGCTATCCGTGCCTTTTCTGTGATGTTCCCCGCAACACCATTTTTCCTCATCTCAGTTTTATTGTGTCTCTTTCTTTTCCCCTTTTATTGCTTCCATTTATTCTCTCTTCCAGACCTATTTCATTAGTAAAGCTTTTTTTTTTACAGGCCATATTATTCTGTAGCACTATTGTTCGTCATTTGCAGCGCCGAGTCCTTCCTACCATTTTCTTAAACTCATCTGTTGAACCAAATCTGGTCTGTTGATGTTTTCTATATTCTGAATTAATCTGGCATTAATAAAAATAACCATGTGGGAGCAGCATCAAGCAGTCTCGGATAGAAGACCTAATCGATAGAGGTAGATGTCAAAAATAAATGTATAAATCTCTCCATAATGGATTATCCAATTGTATTTGCATTTCCTCTTCCAGTATTATACGCACAGCTGCCACCTCCTCCAGACAGTGGCTTGGGCCTAGAACAATATTTTACCATAAAACTGATCTATTCCCTTATTTATTCTCCTGCATTCATCGTCTCCTGCACAGGGTTTCAGCACATAACAGAAATCTCAACGCCAAATCTACAGACAGTCATGATGTGTTTGTGGGTGACCAGTTCTTCACTGATGTAACCGCATGAGTTACGGAGTATACAGAGCTCGCTTACTGGTGCTTCTGTGTCATCCAATTGTGGCCATAGATATCAACTGGGCAAACCAGAGAAAGTGATCCTATGCCCCCTGTCATCCCTCCCGGGTAAATCAGACAGGAAACACAACTAAAGATGAACTACTTTATTGTATGGCTGCATCAACAGAATCATGCAAGTCTGAAAGTACAAACTTTCCATTGCCACTTTTAACTGCTTGACAGGTCCTTCCTAGGTTTCTTTGACCCTTTGGGGGCTCCTGTCTCTTTTGTCTGATTGTTTCCTAGGCAGCATCTCTTCCCCCTCATTCCTCAAGGTCATCCACACATTCCATAACAGAAGACTGGAAAAAGGCCATTACAGGTCAATTTTTAAAGAGTGGTCTAGGTCCGACGTCCTCTTACTTTCATAACTGTTTTGGATTAGCTAGGGAGAATACCCTTAAACCTAAAATTAAGAAGCTCATGGAAAGCCAGTTTTTACGGAAAACATACCAATATGGCTTTAGCAAAGGTATCTGTTGTCTCATTAAGTTTTCAAAAGATTTCAGCTGTGCAAATAGTTACAGAGGACAACACTAGGAAAGAGACAAAAGTACAAAGATTCGAAGTAAGTATGATTTGGACATTAATATCAGATCACGAGAAAATAGCGAGTATGAAAGCACCTGAATATATTAGTAATGTCAGCAGTGGGTCACTTTTCAATATTAGTCCACAATCCCTGTATTTGCTATTAGGAAAATAAATTATAATAAAATCTAGGTATGTTCCAGGACCAGCATCTCAGCCTTCCAGAAAACTGATATCGAATAAAGTATCCATGTGTTTCTATGTTGGTAACTAGGGATAATATATTTACTTTAACTGATTAAAGTTTTTTTACCATTATGGTTTACATATTGTGATTATGTAAAATGGAATATTGCTTTAGTGTTCTGTTCTATTGCACATTTTTACGCAATACAGGAATGCTATGGGAGATTTGCAGATGAAGATCAATGTCTGCCTCTCCTTAAATCCCATAAATGGGGCTGAGGGACTTCATAAGAAAAGTCACAGCACTATAGTGGCTAGCATAGAAAGTGGCGTTGGTTCACAACCTGAAATAATCAAAGCCTTTCCATCCTGTTTTTGATGATATTCCTGTTTTACCTTTTAAAGTAATTTATGAGACATAAGTTTAACTAGCATTTACTTAAGTTCCACCTTTTCTCCAGACAGTCCAGAGCACCAAGCCTGGTTTTCTATTTTGGTTTTTACATCAAGCTTGTAAGATCGAGAAATAGCGTTGGACTTCAGATGAACTTTACAGACATGCAGGAATTTTAATTCAGCCCTGCAACCATTTTATAGCAGAGTAACTAAAAACTGGAAATGGGCTCTACACATTATTCATTATTTAGTGAAGCATTAAATAAAGACCGAAGGAAGCTTGAGAAACTGCATGATAGGGTGTTGTAGTTGACCAAGTGGGAATGACCAGCAGATTCAAATTAAAATGTCACAAAACTTTAATTTTACATACAAGAGCACCAAGTAATTACATTTGAAAACCAATTTCAGGGCCCAGTATTCTAAGGCAGCTTCATTCCTCAGTGATTATTGCCAGAAAAGATAAATTTGGTATCCTTTTCATGTCTGCTTCCAGAAACCTGTACTATAATCAGTCAGCTAGGCAGGTTATTAGAAGATAAGTACATTTTCTTCTCTTCTGGTCAAACAATATTCCCACTGAATTATTGCTACTAAATAAAAAAAAATTCTCATTTGAGAAGTAAATTGTATAATCTATTAGACTATTAAACACACATACTTAAAAGCTCCTCTTGAAAATGCAACACAACATACCTTTCTGAATGCACACAATCTAAAGTGAAATTAGACTTAAGTTTAAATGAAATTTATAGAACTATTTTTAAATAAAAATATGCAACTCTTTAACAGCCACCTGATCATGTCTTCTAGTATACCAGGAACAGGTGGTGCAACCTGGCCACATCTGGGATAATACTCTATGCATAACAAAACACCTATCATATTGCACCAACAACCCACTGATTTCAATACCCTTACTTAGCAATGGTGTTATGTACAATACTTATGGGAAAATTTTAGCCAGGGATTACAGATAGAAAACAAAATAAAGACTCCTTCAAGTTGATCCCACTTCCTGGACATTATATGGGAATGGCCTTGGTCATGTGATTTGGGGCAACAATGTATGGGCTGCCACTGCTGCTGCTCCTCCTCTTCTTCCTTTCATTTTTTATTTTCCAGTTTATCCTAGCATTTCACAGTCATCTTCCATCTATGAATTAACCAGATACACAAATACACACATATAAAGAAGTTCCACAGAAGCCAAAGAAGTTCCCTATCAATAACCTCAACGATTATATGGCACTCACTCCTATCATCATGAAATGCTTTGAGAAATTGGTCTGCCGGCACATCATTTCTGGTCTTCCGCATTCATTTGATAAGCACCAGTTTGCATACAGAAGGAATAGATCTACAGAGGATGCTATAGCCATCACTCTTCACACTGCACTGACTTATTTGGAACAGCGGGGGGGGGGGGGGGGGGCTATATGAGGATGCTTTTTGTAGATTTTAGCTCTGCATTTAACACAATACTTCCACATAGACTAGTGTCTAAACTTATGGATCTTGGGCTTTCTTATTCAATCTGCATTTGGATTATGGATTTCCTGTCTGGCCGCTCTCAGAGGGTCAGATTAAGTAATCATATCTCTTCAGCCCTTATTCTTAACACTGGTACACTATAGGGTTGCGTGTTGAGTTCCTTACTCTATACTCTTTCTGTGCATTCCCACTCACACTAGTAATACTATTACTAAATTTGCAGATGATACAACAGTGGTGGGACTCATCTCCGGGGGGGATGAGTCTGCCTATCGAGATGAGGTAGAACGGTTGCTTTCGTGGTGAGGAGACAATAACTTGGTCCTTAACACCAATAAGACCAAGGAGCTTATAGTGGACTATAGAAGGAATAGATCAGACATCCAGCCCTTGCTTATCAATGGAGACCAAGTGGAGCAAGTGGCCAGTTGTAAGTTTCTGGGTGTTATCATAAAAGAGGACCTGACCTGGGGCACTCACATTGCAGCACTGGTCAAAAGGGCCCAGCAAAGATTATACTACCTGAAACTTCTCAGGAAACAATAACTGAATGAAAAACTGCTGGTGACTTTCTACCGCTGCACCATAGAGAGTATTTTAACTTACTGTACCTGTGTATGGTTTGCCAATTGTACAGTGGCAGATAGGACAGCACTCCAGAGGGTTAACGTCATTGCCCACAGGATCATTGGTTGCCCTCTCCCCTCTTTGGAAGAGCTTTCTAGCTCCCACTGCCTTAAGAAAGTTCAAAACATTCTTAAAGATCCATCTCATCCTGGGCACCCTTTTTTTGAACTATTACCATCTGGCAGACGGTACAAGATAATAAAAACAAGGACAAATAGGCTGAAAAACAGCTTTTATCCCAGGACAGTAACTATATTGAATTCTACTGTATAGTGCAATATTAGTGCAATATCGGTTTTTCAATTCAATTGTATAGAATGTGAAGGATGTGTGTTTGTGTTTTATTTTTATAATTATAATGTACACTGAATATGGTATTTAATTTCATTGTACGAGGTGCAATGACATAAACTAAACTAAACTAAACTAAACTAAACTAAACTAAACTAAACTAAACTAAACTAAACTAAACTAAACTAAACTAAACTAAACTAAACTAAACTAAACTAAACTAAACTAATAAACACATCCTACCAGGGACTGTAGATTACTGTATATCTCAACTCTATTCCTCAGTGGCTAAACTTTCTTCTAAAGCATTCTTCAAAATATAATCTTAGTAGATTAATTTCTGAAAAATCGTAATGTCTAATAGTGAATGAATTAGATCTTAGATAATATATGGAAATGATTAACAGCAGGCAGGATTTACTTTTGACTTAACCTGCTCTTGGGTGTTAACAGTCCAGGCTAATGGTTTTTTTAAATTGGTGGTAGGATATTTAACCAAGAGTAATTAATTCTACCTGGTTTATCAAATGGCAAATGGAATGTTCACCCATCAATACAGGCATTATCTTTAGCAGAGCAAAGCAACTGATTTACAGGTAGTCCTTAACATAATATCATAATGGACCGTGGGATTTCCATCATGACAGTTGTAAATTAATGCACCGTGATCAGATCCAATTTTATGATTTATTTCGTGGTAGTCATTAAGTGAACACCACAGTCGTTAAGTGAATCAATGTATTTCCATGGGTCTGCCAGCTGCTGGAACTCTGGAATTGGGTCATAAGTAGCTTTTAGGAAGGTCAGTCATAAACTTCGACCAGTCGTTAAACAAGGATAAGTTATTTATAGTGGATTCTGGTGAGTGCTCACTAGTAGCAGTTTTCTAGCTTACATTTCATGAAGTTTTTTTCAATAAATAAATAAGTTATACTGATCTGGCTAACTTTTTCTCTCTGTTGTTGAAGTCAAGAATGCAATATTAGAAATGCTTACAAAATATTTTTTTTCCCAATATGACCAATGAAAATCCACTAAAGGGCCCCTGGTACATTAGAATTATTGTTTGTGAAAGATATTTGAATTTACAACATAACTATTTACCGTATTTTTCGGAGTATAAGACGCACCTTTTTACCCTCAAAAAGAGGGTGAAAACCTGGGTGCGTCTTATACACCGAATGCAGCCCCACCCAGCCACCCCCACCCTTTGGCCTCTGCCTGCCAGCAATTTACCTCTTTGCAGCAAACAGGGCAAAGCACAAGAAGAGCACAAGAAGAGATAAACTGCCTCCCGATCTACAGCTGACAGGCTTGCAAGCCACGTGGTAAAATGAAACTAACCACGGTGGCTGTAATGTGACAAATTGCTGGGAGATAAACTGCTGGCAATATTAGACTGCTAAAATGGAAAGGAAGCAAGCTATAGTTGCTATGGCTCAGAGCTAGAGCTCTTGCCTCACAATCAGGAGGTTGTGAGTTCTATCCTAGGTAGAGGCAGATTCTGTTATTATGTTATTTTGTTAAATGTATGTAGAGTGTTCAAATTATTAGACTTATTTTTTAAAGACTGCTTTATTATTGTTCTAGACAACTTAACAAAATGAAGAAGCTTTTTAAAATAAATGCTTGCTCTGAAGAGGCCCAGTGCTATTGTATCTTCTTTTAAATAGCAGAGAATACTTCCAGAAAGCCACATCAATTTTAAAGATCTGTAAAAGTATAATCTGAAATGTCCTGTTTTAGTATTAAGTATTAGTATTAAAAGAAGGCAGCTGAAAAACCCTGATTTAGTCATGTTTGGAGTAGATCTATTTAAATAATTGGGAGGAGTTAGTGTGATTACATTTAAGAAAACTTTCTGGGATTAATATACTGCCATAATGTACATTTCTCCAATTCTTTGCTATTTCTATGGGTCAAGCACACATGCACAGAAATACACAGCAAACAGTGTATATCATCTGTGCTGTTTGCTGTTTGCTGTTTGGCAAATTGCTGGGAGGCAGAGGCCTTTTTTCCTTGTTTTCCTCCCCCAAAACTAAGGCGCGTCTTATACTCCGGTGCGTCTTATACTCCGAAAAATACGGTAAATATAAAATATAAAATTTTCCATAAAATTTTTACAGAAAAATGTCCACAGTTGCTTAGTGAATGAAAAAGGATATAGAACAGGACACAATCTGAAGCTGATTTCACAAACATTTTCCTGAGTTGGATCTGGCATTTAGAACATTTTTCTTACTTTTCTCCCTCAGGCAGAATCAAGTAAAGGACAATGGAGCAATTTACAAGACTATTTTAATGTGAGGATTCCAAGATGAGAACTCCAAGAATCAACATGTTAATGGACTCTGACTTGCAAAACCTGGAAAAGGTCCTATTAGTACTCAACTGTACTCCATGGAATTGCAAGTTTTTCTTTTCTTTATTTTCCCTGCTTCTTTTTTTAATTTGGAGGACTGGCCTGAGCACTAAATGTTTTCCAATATAATGCAATTATTTTATTGCAAAATATAAATATTTTTGTGCATGACATCAGTGATGTATGTTTTCTGCTACCGGTAGCACTTAGATATTTTTAATTAGGATGTGGCAGATGTGGGTTCCTCCCGGTTCGCGCAGGTTCTATAGAACCGGTAGCAAACCGCTGGCGACGTCTCAGAGCCGGTTCTGTCGGTGCCGGTCCGTGGACACCGCCATCTTTTTTTGGGATTTTTTTTTGGGGGGGGGGGGAATTTGGCGGAGGATTTTTTGCTGATTTTTTCTTATGTGCATGCGCAGAAGCTGAGTTTCTGGCACTGTGCATGCACCACCATCTTGTTTTTGGCTTTTTTTGGAATTTTTTGCAAATTTTTGGCACTGCACATGAGCGCACCCCCGCACAGCGCAGCCATGCAGTGCGCAATGCGGCGCAGGAGGAAGTGAACCGGGGGTGAGGTAAATTAGAACCCACCCCTGGGATGAGGCCTTTGATACTTGGAAAACACATTCAATCTCTTTCAGTGTATTCCTCTTTTCTAACAACAGTCTATTTTTTGTTGCTTACTGTCCTTGAAAATTGGCCTCCTAGCAGATCAGATTATCTTGGTAAAAGAAAATAAAGCATCTAAAAACCATTATGAATCATTTTTAGATATATTTTTTACTTTTTTTTTACAACTTTTCATATAATTTTACATTTCCAGGTCAGAATGGCAAGAATGTTTAATCAGAAGAGCGAGAAAAGTAGTAATTCTTAAAAAAAAAAGTAGCGATTGTTACTCTGAACCAAAATTATTTATGGTTACTTCTGCAAGTTGCTAATTATAAACAAAATAAAATGTTTTCTATACCTTTGTTCCCAAATAAATCAGTGGCATTCTAAGTTCCACATGAATGGCGACAGATTAATGTGTCACCAAACTTACCGTATTTTTCAGAGTATAAGACGCACCTTCCCCCCCCTAAAAGAGGCTGAAAATTTGGGTGCATCTTATACTCCGAACGTAGCTTTTACTAAGCTTTTTTTCAGCCCTAACGAGTTGCTAACGAGTGAAGCGATCTTCCGTGTTTTGCTAACTAAGTGATCTTCCCTTTGCCTGCTTTTTTCACTGCTGCTCCCTCCGACAATCAGCTGGGCTTCTGGGCTTTAGAAGCCTTTTTTCAGCCCTAGTGAAGCGATCTTCCGTGCTTTGCTAGCGAAACGATCTTCCCTTTGCCTGCTTTTCTCATTGTTTCTCTCTCTGAAGAGAGAGAGAAGTGAAGTGTTTTAGAAACTGTTTTTTATCAGGGGATAAAAAGCAAGCACGCGTGCTCAAAACCAGCAAACCAATGTGCTGAAGCTGACCAGACTAAGGACTAGGCAGATTATTTTTTCCCTATTTTCCTCCCCCAAAACTAAGGTGCGTCTTATACTCGGGTGCGTCATACTCTGAAAAATAAGGTATATGACAACTTCTGTTGTGCACGCTGCATTGCTTTCCAGGTGCAATTCAAGGTGCCGTCTGCCATCTCTAAAACCAGGTTATCTGTAGGACCGCCTTCCCCTACATTAGGTTAGATAAGGTGAGCACAAGGTGGGCACTCGGGGGGGGGGTCTAGGACAATTTGCTACGACCAACTCATCATGGCCAACTTGCCACGGCCAACTCGCCGTGGAACAATTTGCCACGGGACAACAGTTATACTAATATCAAAGAAATGGTGGCATAAAATCATTTTTAAAAAGGATGCAAAAGGAGGGATAAAATGAAATGTGAATGACAAACATTAAAATATGTTTAATTATTTTAAATAATTATATTGAATTGTTGAATTGTCCTGCAGCGAACTGATTCGGCCATGGCGAGATGGCCATAGCAAATTGTCCCATTCTGCACCCTTGGTCCCTTCTCCTAAATATTGCCATCTGATGGAAGATAGGCAGTATGCCTTTTCAGCAGCAGCCCCTACCCTATGGAACACCCTTCCCCTTGAAGTATGGCAGGCATCTACTCTCCTAGACTTCTGTAAAATTTTGAGGACCTGACTTTTCCTCCAAGCGCTCAGCTAAATTTAGACGGCTATACATCAGAAGTTTGACTTAGCATCAGGTTTTAATGTGTTTAGTTTTATAGTTTTAATAGGGCTTTTATGCCATTTTAACTTTTTAGTGGGAACTGCGCAGAATTAATTATAAGAAGGGTGGCTATATAAATCTTATAAATAAATGTGGTTTTCCCTCACATTGTTATAAGAATCATATGAATGTAGTGATGACGAATGAGTAAATAAACCCACTGAAGAGCTTGATCGGCTTAGCTTCAATATAATTATCTCATTATTAACTTCAAGAGGTGTTGCACATCTCCTACATTTCCCTGCCTCCCCCCTAATGAATGAGAAATGTACATGAGTAAGGACATAGTGGATTGTCCCAAAGGTGCTTTTTCAAGAGACAACTGGACTTTCTGGTTCTTCTTTGAAGATGTTTTGCTTCTCTTCCAAGAAGGTTCTTCAGCTCTGACTGGATAGTGGGAAACCATCAAACAAAAACAAGAAAGTCCAGTTGCCTCTTGAAAAAAGTACCTTGGGGACAACCATGACCTGAATGACTGAGAATCTCCAAAGAGAGACACAGTGGATTGTTCCCAAGTTCATACGGGGAAACCAGTGTTTTATTGCTTAAGTTCTAAGTGGGAGAAGAAAGCTTTGATACAAGAAAAAGTTTAACACTTTGGTACTTTCCTAGACACATAATATAGCACAAGAATCTAACAAGAAATAATGTCAATGGTAGGAAATAAAAAGGAAATGAGGAAAAGTCCCAATTAAAGTACCAGTAAAATATATGCTCTATGATCACACAGCCATACCAGGGGATGTCCCATAACAAATATATATCTGCAATTTTTGACTGCTGCTTTGAAGTTACAGCATATCATTTATCACACTAAACACCAACATGCATGAAAAAAATGAACAAATTAGAGTCAAAGTGAATCAATGAGGAAAAAAACAGTGTGTTGAAATAAGAATGTAACCTTTTTATATTAAATCCACTAGTGCTGATAACTGCTCATTTTGGTAGAACTTTGAAAAATATGCACATAGATCTGCAACATATACATAAGCTATTATTCTAGTTCATTAATTTTTTTCTCTCCTGGTTGGAATCAACAAGTTTATTACTCTTCACAGCCTTGGATGAGAATGGAAAATATTTTGTAGGAAGTGTTATTCTGCTCTCCCCTCTCAAAAACAGATTTCAAAGCTTCATTTTAAAGCGGTGGCCAAATTACATTAATGCATGAAATAGTATCTAAGAGGTTTTAATAGTTCCAGGAAAACTAGATGACAAAAGCTGTTATGGAATAGGCAGATGTACTGCACTGATAAATTATTTAATATTTTTATTTTTGAATTTTGAAGAGGTTAGGTAGTTTAAACTGTCTGGTACACCATCTATATTTTCCACAAATAAGTTTAAAATAGTACATTAAATGACAGTGATTAATGTGGCCGGAAGCAATATCCAGCAATATCCAGACATTCTATTTATTGGTGTTATGATTAATTTATGATAGAACATTCAAGCCCGAACAAAATGCTTTCATTTTCAGGAAAAGAGAGATTTTTTGGCTTGAGTTATTTTTGAAAGGAGAGAAGAGGAGAGGAGAGGAGAGGAGAGGAGACAGAGACAGACAGACAGAAAAGCAACCTATTACTTTTCATTATATTGAAAATAAATTATTGGATAATTCCTTTAGCATGTCACTACTATCAAAATATGTCTATTCACTTAGTGAACATTTGAAGCTATTATGTCACTGAAAAAAGTGACTTATGATCGGTACTCGCATTAATGATGGTCATAGCACCCTTGTGATCACATGAGCAAAATTGGGGCATGGATTTACAATGGTTGCAGCACCCCAGGATCATGTGATCTCCATTTGCAATATTTCTTAAACTTATTTCTCAAAGTTATCCATAGTTAGTGATGACCTTAAAGCAATGGATGAAATTTAGCTTCTTCCCACCTAATGCCCCCCTTTACTGATGGATTTGGATTCCCACTCTCCCACAAAGTTTTAAGGTGTAAGCTTAGCAGGCCAATTTCTTCTCTTTGTATTTATTGAGAAAAAAATCATCTAGCCTACAAATGGTCTTTAGTTTCTATAGAACAGTGTTTTCAAACTCAACAACTTTAAGCCCCGTGGACTTCAATTTCCAGCCAGTAGACCAATCCCAGACATTATCAACCTTGGAAGACAATGCAGCAAACCCTATTGGATAATCAAGATCCCTTTGGCCAACTGATTGGAGAATACAAAGACATTACTCATTCAGTGTCCTGTTTCTTGAGGTACATGGAGTAGCTACCAGAGCAATAGAAATCCCTCACCTTTGCACTACATGGAAAGAATTAAAAATAAATTGTTCCCCTTTATGTTTTTAGTACATGCTGTATGTAACTGGCTAACAATGGAGATATGAATATGAGAGTAAGTCTTCAAGACAAAATTCCTCTTCCATACAAAGTTATACTGAACACCTTAATAATGCTATCAGCCGATGATTCTCCAGCCAGGCACTCTTCTACAGGCTGTAACCAGGGATGTAGGTTACAAACTACAATCTCTATATGTGTGGATGGGATAGATCAGGAAGATAATATCTCACTAAACCCACAGAGCAGGAGATAATCAGAGGCTAGAGTTTCTGACATGCTACATAGATAAGCAAAGAAAATCAAATAGGATAATTAAACCTGGTTAGAAGAATCAAGATTGGATTCATGTATGAATCTGCCTGTCAAATCCATTAAAGAGATTTGAGTTCAAGCAGCCGGAGGAAGATTCAGCAAGAGTTCCCTTGAAGGGGAAAATGTCACCCTCCAATCTACTAGAATTGTAGCATCACAAATTTGAATTGTGTTGTATCGCCAGGAAAATAAATTCTTTTGACTATTGCAGGAACATGGCACTGTCATATTATGGTTGCATCAGTGCAACTATGGGTGGATGAACCAATAAGACAGGGGTCAGCAACCCGTGGCTCTGGAGCCGCATGTGGCTCTTTCATCCCTCTGCTGCGGCTCCGTCACCGGTCGGCTCCACAATTGCTAGGGCTTTTGGTTAGGACAGGTAGAGGAAAAAGGATGCTACGCTAGGAGGAGACTCTATGGTGGGGGAACCGGACTTCCGTTCAGCTCCAGAATTGAACGGGGGGCTTCCGGTTAGGACCTTTGTGGCTCTTTCAGCGTTTAAGGTTGCCGACCCCTGCCATAACAAAAAGGTAACAGCTAGTTCTCAATGTTAAAAGAAACTATTAGTGGGACAGCTTTTCTGAATCTGGTGCCTTCCAGATGTGTCACCTACAAATTTCATGGCCTGTAGGTTCAATTATAAGAAAGTACCACATGGGGAAAACTTCACTTAGAACTTCTAATAAGCTTACCATGTCCTAAAATAAATATTCATGCTAGGTACCCACATGTTTATTTTAACACTGTTAACAGTCATGCCACCAATATATTATGCTTGGTACAGTGGAACTTCATACCAGGTCTAACTGCTGTGGAAGGAAAGTTAATGTTTAAATTATTGCTTGATGTAAAAAGATGTGTTGTTACATGCCGAACAGAATTTAAAACAGGACTGTTCTTGATTTGTGGCTTGCATACACAACCACCAGGTTTTATGTGGAGAATTTACAGATTCGGTTCTCCAGAATTAGGTGGAATGGCCAATAAAACTATACTGAAAACCTGTTTCGGTGCTCATGAGTTTCAGTTTCAAGGCTGAAAAATGCTGAAGTCAAGTCAGTGCTGCAATAGTCCAGCAGAACTCCCCAATCCAAGTTACCACAATATGGTATTTGTGTAAACAGACAACATTCTGATCATGTAGCACAAATAAGGTTTTTTGTGGTCTGGCCAGCAATGAAGTGTAAAAAGCCTGTTGGGTGTTGACTTGCTAGCACAAAGAGCAGGAGTCAGGTGAGTGTGCACTTGCATACAAAATTGCCAGAACAGAAGGGGAAGGCCAGGAAAGTGGGGTGCGTACAGTTGTATATGCAGTTGGCCACAGAGGAAGTTGTGCGAATTTTCGAAGTTGAAGAGGAAGATGGAGTTGAAGCATGATCAGATAGCCTGAGAATAGGGGAACGTGGAAAAAACGGTACTCCCTATAATACGAACGTTATTACTGCTTCTATTATTATTAGCTTCTGATATTATAGTTATTTATGTTATTCTGTGGTTTTTATGTTCTGAAGGTTATTATTTTATTTTGTGTTGTTTTTATTTTTCATTCCTTACTTTCATGTTTCTTCAAGCTATAAATCACTCAGAATGATCAGCTCTTGAGAATTGTGTAGTCATATAAACATAATGCAATAGGTTGAATCTGGTTGCTGCCAAGAGACAACCTAGATTGGTAGCCCTGAGTGGGAAGCAGATGCTGAAGTTGCTTCCAGTAACTAGGGAACTAGGACAGACTGGTTTATGCATCTTTCTGGTTAGACTCGTGTATCTGTACAGCCACAGTGTTCATTTGTGTCAGATCTTAGAAGTAATTATAGCCTCTTTCTGAGTAACTTGTTTCTGCATAGTGTGGTATCTTTCCACTGAGATTGGGATAGTCCGTCACGTGGCCTGGCATCATGTCTCCTTTGCAGGAGATGGTCTTCAGATGCACCCTAATCTGTTAGTATCCAGAGGCTGGTTCTGCCATTTTGGGCATTCAGTGCAGAGGTGGGTTCCTGCCGGTACGCTCTTACCTGTTGGTCGCCGCAGAACTGAAGAAGCCGGTGGCGTTCGTGGCGCGGGGCTTCCCCCGCCCGCTTTCCCCCGCCCGCCTAGACGCCGCCATTTGCGTTCTTTTGCCCTCTGCGCAAAAGAGGCTGAAAATGTGGGCGCGTCTTACACTCCGAATGTAGCTTTTTCGAAGCTTTTTTCCCCAGCCTTAAGGAGGTGCTAACGATCTTCCCGGCTTGCAGGATTTTTTCATTGCTACTCCCTCGGAAGAAGTTTTTTTCCAGCCCTAAGTCTTTGCAGGCTTGTTTTCATTGCTACTCCCTCTGAAGAAGACTTTTTTCAGCCCTAACCAGGGGATAAAATAATGTGCTGAAGCTGACCAGACTAAAGACGCTAGCCAGATGAATACCTGGTAGGTAGATTTTCCCCCCTGTTTTCCTCCCCCAAAACTAAGGTGCGTCTTATACTCCGGTACGTCTTATACGCCAAAAATACGGTACTTAAAAAGTTGCTAAAGCCTTCATCTGTGCTGTTTAATCTGCTTGTTGATACTTGCAAGTCAGGGGTGGGTTTCTCTTACCTTCCCTACCAGTTTGGAAGTGCGCGCGTCATGTCGGAAGTGCGCACGCCTTACATCTGGGTACTGACCCTCTGCGCATGCGCAGAAGCCTTTGCGCATGCGCAGAGGGTTCATTGCCAGCCGCTTTCAAGCAGCAGCGACCGGGAAACCAGTTCGGAGGCGTGGCAAGCCAGCCATCGCTACCGGTTCGGCGAATGGGGCCAAATTTCCGCCACCGGCTTGTGAGAACCAGTAGCAACCCACCACTGCTGCAGGTTCAAAATGGGTTCAGAATTGAATCATTCTTCCTTATATTCCAGCTAGAAAGCCTATCCAACACCATTACTGGAGACCTTTTTTATTTGTACCTTAAGGCCTTTTCAGAGAGAGCACCCATTTATAAAGTGTCTTCCCCAAGAAAGCTTACCGGGTTTTACCCTGTTTCTTAAGTGCCAGGTGAAAATGTCTTTCTACTCAATATAATTTCTAATTATCACAAGCATAGCTTATTCTTTACAGAAATAAATATCAGCATTTCATAACTTCCCTATATTGTACCATTCAAATTTTGTGGGTAAGATTCAAGTATCATTTTATTACAAGCTTGTTCCAGAAATCTACTTGTAGCTAACAAAACAAACATATGTTTTTGTTACTTCAGGTCCTCTAGTGACATATATTTATAGTTAAATGAAACAAGCCAGGATCTTAAGTTCTGGGGAAAGGAAGAAAATTGCTATTGGTCTTAATTATTAAATTAGATTATTTTTTATGTTATGCAAGAAAAATATACTTAAGTAGTTTCATGTGCAAATAACAAAAGGCCATTTAACTGAGAGAGATCCATGCACTTTGTACAGAACAATATGTAGTTCTCCTTATTGTTTTGAAGTTCCCAGCTTAGAATTTATCCAATTATATATCTATTGTGTGACATGCCAGGCATGAGGGATTCCATTTACAGGAAATATTTCTGAGATCACAAACACTCTAGGCTAAATGCAAACATTGGAGCAGATGGTAACTGATTCAGTAGGACTGTGCCTTGGGGTGCTAGAAGGGGAAAAGTCTTGGAAAGTAAACTCTGCTGAAAAAAATAATCTTATTATTATATAACAGAAAAAGCACAACTTCATCAGTCCAGTGAGTGGGTAGGAATTCAGTTATATAACAGCACATCACATGGTTCTAATAGTCCATTTTTAGAAGGGAGAAGAAGAAGAAGAACAGAGGAAGTAAATGAAAGCAACTATCTAAATATATGGTTAATACTTTATTCTTTTAAGGTATTATTGCAGAATTAAATCCCATCAATTTTCTATAATTTAAATTATTATGAAGCTAATCCATGCAGTATGGTTTTCATGCAGGAAGTTGAAATGAAAGCACAAGCAAACTGTGTGTTTTATTTTTATAGACTGTATAAATGTTCCAAGACAGAATTATTAAATTAAGAAAGTACAAGATGTGGGTATAAAATCAACTTGTGTATCTCCCCAACTTAACTTATTTTTTGGTTTATTTTTTAAAAAGAATTTAATGACTTCTTGATGAATATTATACCAGCTGCCCTATGAGAAACTAAGATAATTAATATATATTTAACTGGAACTAAGATGGAGTGGTTTTCATCCAGGTAAAACTGTGCAATAATACATTCATTTGGACTTGTTCCCTTTCCACCTCCCAAGCTAAGAATATTAAAAGCATTTTCAGAATAATCCAGTTTAATTATCTAATGCAACTACCATGAAAGAAAAGTAGTGAAATAACAAGAAAAGAAGGAATGAAGGAAAGAAGGAGGAAAAGAAAAAAAGGGAGGGAGGGAGGGAGGGAGGGAGGGAGGGAGGGAGGGAAGGAAGGAAGGAAGGAAGGAAGGAAGGAAGGAAGGAAGGAAGGAAGGAAGGAAGGAAGGAAGGAAGGAAGGAAGGTTAAATGATGCCAGGAAAGTTGAGCAACATGACCAATAGTAATCATAACTCATTCCTCAAAATGAATATTTATAAACTTTTTAAAATAGTTCTCATAGATCTCAGCTGGCAATTTATCTTAGCAGTGAACTTAACTCTGATTTTGACTCAGGCATACATAAGGCTCTGTTCAGAAATATATATCAGTTTTAATAAATTCTATAGAAACCAAGAGAATAATTTAAAACTGTAAAAATGAGTGCACTCAGTTGGTCATAGTCCAACATGTATTTAAGAAACTGGCAAAATCCATTTTTCTACAAACAGCTCAGCAAGAAAGAACATGATATTATCTCCTTTTAGTGACTTAAGGATAGTTTTCTATACAACAAATGCTGTTCAGGAAAATCAAAGCTTCAATTAGCATTGAAGCATTAATTTTCCGCAAGAGGTATTTTCAGATAAGCAGTTCCTAAAAACATTCTATCCTTTTCTCCTTAATAGATTTTTTTTTGTAATAAGGAAATAAAGAGGAACATACAAAAGTACATAAATAAAAGATGGACCTACCCCCCAATTTCTATAAATAAGGCAGGTTTTATATAATTGTATTGCAAGTGCCTCACCTGGAAGCACGGTTATGACACCAGTTAATATTACATGATTTATCACAGATAGGTTTCAAGCTTTTTAAAAAGGAAAATAAAATGTAGCAAAAACTGGGTTGCTAAACAGAAACATCTATGAATCCATCTTTACAAGAAGTGCCTTCATACTAATTAAATACATCATCATCTTTAATCATGTCATCCTTTGAATATTTAATCACAAGAAGGACCCGTTGGATAGGTATTTCTTGTATGATCACAGTCTAGATCAGTGATGGCAAAACTTTTTTGGCTCGGGTGCCAAAAGAGTGTGTGCGCGCACGGTAGCTCTGTTATCAGCTGCAGAGGCCTTTCCTAAAGGCCTTTCCTGAAGGCCTCTCTAGCAGATAACAGAGCTCTGGATCCATCTGGAGCTCTGTTATCAGCTGCAGAGGCCTTCAGGAAAGCCTTGCCAGCTGCAGAAGAAATGGGCCGAGGTGTGAGAGGCCTGGCTGCAACTGTCCAAAGCCGAACAAGTTCCTGAAGACCTCTGACCGCGAAAAGAAGGCTGGGGGTGACGCACACAAGTGAACTTCTGGTTGGCCCGTTGGCCCATTTTTCGTAGTCCCCAGGCTTCAGGAGGCTTTCCTGAAGCCTGGGGAGAGCGAAAACGGCGGAAAAGAAGGGCGAAAATCAGCTGGCCAGCACGCACATGCACGCTGGAACTGATAAAGGGCAACGCCTCGTGTGCCCTCAGATATGGCTCCGGGTGCCACCTGTGGCACAGGTGCCATAGGTTCACCATCACTGGTCTAGATAGATATTTCTGTAACTGATTTTATCTGAAGCATAAAATAATTGAACCTCTACATGTTGAGGTGATCATCAGTCCAGTCCACGCTGCCAATAGCTAAGGTCAATAGGGTGTGGAAATGAGCAACTGCAATCTAATGCAATTTTTTTTCTAAATTCAAGCTTCAAATTCTCAATATACAGTATTTGTAAATTGTTTTAAGATTTCCTGCTCAAAATTCCACACAGACATATAATTGCATCCAGATAGTCCTCAACTTATGACTATAACTAAGCCCAAAATTTGTTGCTAAGTGAGAAATTTGTTAAGTGAGTTTTGCCCCATTTTACAACTTTTCTTGCCACATTTGTTACGTGAATCACTGCAGTTGTTAAATTAGTAACACGGTTGTTAAATGAATCTGGTTTCCCCATTGACTTTGCCTATCAGAAAGTTGCAGAAGGTGATCACATGTGCCTGGGATGCTGCCACCGTCATAAATTTGAGTCAGTTGTCAAACATCCGAATGTAAATCATGTGACCATGCTGCAAGAGTCGTAAGTGTGAAAAATGGTCATAAGTCATTTTTTAATGACATTGTAACTTCATATGGTCATTAAGTGAACTGCTGTAAGTCTAGGACTACTTGTATTACAACACTTCAATTAGTGATTTTAAAAAGTGACTTATACGTTTTTCACACTTATGAGAGTTGCAACATCCCTGTGCTCACATGACCAAAATTCAAATACCTGGCAACTGACTCAAATTTATGACGGTTGCAGTGTCCCAGGGTCATGTGATCACTTTTTGCGACCTTCTCACAAGCAAAGTCAATGGGGAAGCCAGATTCATTTAACAACCGTGTCACTAATGTAACAACTGTTGTGATTCACTTAATAACTGTGGCAAGAAAGGTCGTAAAATGGGGCAAAATTCACTTAGCAAATGTCTCACTTAGCAAACAAATTTTGGGCTCAATTGTGGTCGTAAGTTGAGGACTACCTGTATTTAGAAGTCACTGAAAACTGTGAGCCGTGTTGACGCTGTGGTTAGAATGCAATATTGCAGGCTAACTCTGCCGACTGCTAGCAGTCCGTTTTTCACTGGCTCAAGGCTGACTCAGCCTTTCATCCTTCCGAGGTTGGTAAAATGAGGACCCAGATTGTTGGGGGCAATAGGCTGACTCTGTAAAAGGCTTAGAGAGGGCTGTAAAGCACTATGAAATGGCATATAAGTCTAAGTGCTATTGCTATTGCTATTCACAAATGAATATGCCTCATTGTAACTATTTTTTTAAAAAAATTACTTGGGTAGGAAAAGTAAATTGGAAATTCATCAATTTATGAAAGTAATGACTATGTGCTCATGAATAGGAGTAATTAACTTTTCATTTTTATTTAATTCGTTACTCAGCCTTTTATTGGTCATTTCAACCAAATCTACATCTTGTTGTAATTGATATCCTTGAAATAGTTTGGAGATGTCATAAATAAATAAAATCCAAATCTGGAAAGCAACAGGTTGGAAAATGTTCCTCTTTGCTTGTTTTTCTACAAAACAAACTTTCAAAGATACTCCAGATCTCTAGCAGCTTCCCTACCTCCACCTTCACCTCTTATGAAATTAGAATAGCAGAACCAGATCAGTTGGATATTTTCTCTCTCCTCAGAATAAGGGAACTGTCCAATGAGAAGCAAACTGTATGAAACTTCCATCTGTATGCTTTACCAGAGCCTTGAATATGCAGTGCAGGAAAGCTAATATAGAGATATAATCTCATAAATTACTTATCCATTCCCCCCTCCCCTAGCTAATCTGATGCGGTTATGAGCAAATCTGTCATTTCTGTCATTTATGATTCATTATCAAAGCTGGTAGTTTTTTCTATGGAGTATTTTTCCATGATTCACTCTTTCCATGATCTCTAATTGTACCCAAAAAAGGATAGAAAACATATTTAAACTATCTTGATAACTTATCACTGTAATAACAGTTGCAATTTAGACGGTGATATATACCTTGGAGCTTTGATACACTGACAGAGTTTTCATGTTTTGTGTGTTCTAATTGCCATATATACCAGTTACAAATAAAGAAGGTTACGAAATAGTCAGCTGTAAATTCAACAGGGGCTTTTCCCACTGTATATATCTCAGAGTTTTGATCGGGTAAAGTATTTATCATCATACAGTAGGAGGGAAAGTTCCAGGGGCTAAAATAAATTATGATGATCAATACATTTAAATGATACCTCACAGCTACTTAAAAAACAAAGACAAAAAGTCCCTGTTTTGTTAAGCTACTAGGATTATGTGTTTGCGATACATCGTGTTGATCTCAGCTGAATTTCCAGCACATTTGATTCTGGTAAATGTGTATTTTCATTTATTACCACCTGCCTGTATATGTAATGGTGGCAATGATCAAAACATTTTGGTTCAGGTGTGATAGATCTTATGTAAGCAGAAATATTTCAGACAGTCATTAGCTAGCCTGTTCAGAGGAAGAAGAGAATAGTTATAAAAGCACTTGCAGTTACATCATATACCTTCAAGACAAAGATTGGAAGGACAAAATATTTTTTGCAGAGCTGATATACTAGTCAGAGAATGCCTAAGAAAGAAAGAGCAAAATATCCTGAACAAGGATAGAAAACCTGATATCCCTCAAATGACGTGGAATGTGGCGGCAAGATGGGCAGCTAAACAAACAAACAAATATTTTCCATTGTCCATTTCTGGCAGTTTTCTTGCTGAAAATTTTGGAAATTGTATTGAGAACATATTTAAAAGGCACCACATTGGGAACATATACAGTAAACTATAGCATGGTCAGGTCAGGATTAAATACAGTTCGTGAGCCTAAGTCAAGACATTTCAATATGACTTGTTAAATGAACCACAAGCTGAGGGTAGACAACTAGTGTAAACTACAAAGCCTATCAGGAAAAGCCAATTATCTGTGGGGGAGACCAGAAGAAGTAGTTCAACAGTATCTGAGTGCCACAAATAGACAGTCTATGCCTGTACTTAGTCATAATTGGTGGTTAACAAACCACAATGGCTGGATTCACACAACAAGCTAAGCTCAAAACAGCTTAGCTAAACATTATAGTTTAGCAAAATTTGTCAATCCAGTCTAAAACAGATCCAATTGCTCCTTCTCACAACTGCAAGATAAATAGAATGTGAGGCTGAGATTTGTCAAAGGTTGTTCTTGAATAATAAACTAGATACTGTAAATGTTCAAATAGCTGACCACCCAAATATATATATTTGGATGGTCAGCTAGTTGACCACCCAGATATATCATAGAGACCACCCATGTCTTTATGATCTATCTATCTATCTATCTATCTATCTATCTATCTATCTATCTATCTATCTATCTATCTATCTATCTATCATCTATCTATCTATCTATCTATCTATCTATCTATCTATCTATCTATCTATCTATCTATCTATCTATCTATCTATCATCTATCTATCTATCATCTATCTATCTATCTATCTATCTATCTATCTATCTATCTATCTATCTATCTATCTATCTATCTATCTATCTATCTATCTATCTATCTATCTATCTATCTCTATCCATCTATCCATCTATCATCCATCCATCCATCCATCCATCCATCCATCCATCCATCCATCCATCCATCTCTGTATCTCAATCTTCATATCTATATATCAACTTTTATCTAGAACCTGAGGTGCCTATGGATCTCCCTTTATTTTATACCCAAACCATATCCTATGAGATGTATTGGGCTGAGAGTGATTAGCTCATAGTCACATACTGAATTTCTGTGACTGAGAATATGTTCACCGCCTTGAGTTATTTATAAAAATAGTAAAGATGAGATAAAAACAACAAACAAATAAATATCAATCTAACTGCTTCTTTGAAGATCAGACATCCTTTATCCTGAAGCAAATAAATTACACTCAGGTGTTAGCCACACAAAGTATTTGTCAGAACTAAAGCTGCATTACTAGTTAACTGTTTTTGAGGTAATGGTTTTAATTTCCCTTGGTGTTTTGCACATATACATTTTTTTGTTTCTCTGATAGAAAACGCTGTAATATCAGACTTGACAGATTTTACAAGACTGTTGCAAACCGTATATAACTGAGTCTGACAAGTTATGAACTGCAGATTTTAGCAAAAGTGCATTCAAGGCCAAAGGCACTTTTATGACAGCCATCAAAGTACAGCTTTTGGTTACCTTTTCAAACACCAAGTCCAAAAAACCATTTGTAGTTTACTGAACAAGCCAAAGTTGGCCAGGATTGCACAATATAATATAAATAACCCAAGACCATGATTTCTGAATAAAATGTTATTTTCTTCCCAATAAAAACCAAATGTATTATCAAATGCTGGAAAAAATAACATTGTTTTTACTATAATTAGAATTCCATGCATGGAAGAACTTCAAAGGTTCCAGATAATAACTCTCAAGTTGGCTCCATATTCAACAACTTCATTCCAATACTTTATTGAAATTAATAAATATGCCCAATAGCATACTTTAAAATCAAGAACATTAAAACCATCAAATTGATAATTCTCAAAATTATGGCAAGAAAACTATTGATAAATCTGTATTTGGATTACCTACTCCTATAATTTTCATCAAATATGATTCTCCAAATTAGAAATTGATTTGTTCAAGTGAATCTGTCTATTATTTAGAACAAAAACAAGGATAGAAAGTGGCAGTTTTTAATCTGAAGCTCACCTAGCTTTGATAAAAAATGGAGATGGGCCATTTTTAAAACAGCTCTATTTTGGAAGGAAAAATGATATATTCCATATATCAAAACAATGACATTTTAGAGTTTTTGAAAATGCTCTGTCATATAGAGGATTATCCCTAAGGCCGTGATGGCGAACCTATGGTATGCAGAGCCATATTGGTGAGCTCAGATCCGGCACGCATGATTTTCAGCTGATTTTCAGGCCTTCTGGGCCCACTGGGAGTCGGGAAACAGCCTGTTTTCAGCCTTCGGAGGCGGTGGGGAAGGCCATTTCTGCCCTCCCCAGGCTCCTAGAAAGGCTCTGAAGCCTGGGGAGAGGGAAAAACGGGCGTGCCATTGCGTGGCGGGAGGGGGAGTCATGCACGCATGCGCAGCGGGACCGCATGGAATTATGGGTGTGGGTACGCACGTGCGCCCCCCCTTTTGGCACGCAAAACAAAAAAGGTTCGCCATCACTGGCCTAAAGTGATGAAGATAATCTACTAAAGACTATTCAAGTGAACCACTTTCAGCTTATCTACAAAAGGTGAGCCTCATATCTTATACCTCTCAACATGACTTTGCTACAAGGCACCACATAAAAGTACAGTGGTAGGTTTTCTCAGTTGCCTTCCTAGAAGTACAGGAGGCATCTGGGATGGGTTTTGCTATAGTTCTGGGCTTGGGAAGTGGCTGAAAGATGTCAGATAATTTAGTTGGCAAGCAGTTAAGTTTAGCTCAGGAAAAATGTAATATTGAGGGGACCTTGGTGTTCTCTAAGCTTGGTTGTTTTCTTGCAGATGTTTCATTTCCCAAACTAAGTAACACTGATGATATTACCTAGTTTGGCCAATGAAAGGTCGGCAAGAAAACAACCAAGTTCAGAGAGCAACAAGACTCATTTCAACCCTGAACTACAAAAAGTAGTACATTTGTAAAAGTTATTGATGTGCTCTAGGACCAGACATTCATTCGTTTTTTTAAACTTGATTCTCACATAATCTTTTAAAATGTAGAATGAGATGCTCTCAAAAGCATGGGCACAATCCATAAATGTAACTTTTATAGTTTCACGTGTTTTTATGCAATGCAGCCCAGCACATGTTTAAAAATGGAATCATAACGATGTCTTCTGAAATCTACTTCTTGATAGTACTTAATATTATCTGGCAGTGTTACATTAATTACAGAATTGACAACTTATTCCTTAAAGTCAATGAAACTAATATTATTATTTATTTATTTATTTATTAGTGAGACTTATATACCGTCTCACAGTGCAAGCACTCTCTAAGCGGTTTACACCATTAAGCAATGTATATTTATATTGCCCCCAACAATCTGGATCCTCATTTTACCTACCTCGGAAGGATGGAAGGCTGAGTCAACCTTGAGCCGGTGAGATTTGAACAGCTGAACTGCGGATCACAGTCAGCTAAAGTAGCCTGCAGTACTGCATTCTAACTGCTGTGCCACCTCGGCTCTTATTAAATGTATCAACATTTTCAAAACATGACAAATCCTTCTGTCATATAACTATAATGTCACAAACACTCTCCTCATAAACATCAACACGGCATTATTTTCCCATTTCCGAATTCTCAATAAATGGTCTTTTTCATCTTTACAATAAGTTGTGTAACTTCTTTAGAAAAAAGAATTGAAGAATCTCTACAGCATTAGGTCCATGATAGAGTATCAAATGGATTACCTATCTTATTCATATCTCATTCTTTGTCTAAGGCAGGGGTGTCAAACTCATGTTGTCTCTGTGGCGTCACATGACGTATCGGGACTTTTTACCCCTTCGCTAAACTGGGCATGGGTGTGGCCAGCACGTGATGCATCCGGCCCGCGGGCTGGGAGTTTGACAGCCCTGTTCTAATGATTTTGCCAAATAGGGGTTGGGGAGGTGTTGAACCCTTTTACAAGTTGACTTTGTTCTGCTCGGAGTAAAAAGCCACATGTTAGCTAACCTTTTAGCTGAACTTTAAATGGGAATTTTTCAAATGATAATGGCATTTCCAGAAAAGTAGTGTCATAAGGGACATTTCATAGATGAGATTGTTATTTTTGCAAAGTGGCCATTGTTTTTTTTACAATTTTATTTTGACTTTTTCTTTTGGAGTCGGAGGATATAGAAAAATATATTTAAATAAAGGATATGCAGGTAGTTTTCAGCTTACAACAATTCATTTAACAATGGTTCAATCACAAAATTATACAACTGTTTATTGGAATCGAAAATGGAGGAAGAAAAAGTTAAAGAGGTGATGATAAAATGGGCACAAAATTTTGGGTATTCAATTGACTTGGACAGATGGGAGAAAATTTGGGATTGGAATTTTAAGCTAACGATGTCTGCAGCATACAAAGAGAACATATATAAAATGTTTTATCGGTGGCATCTATCTCCGACAAGATTGGCAAAAATTTCCTCCAAATCATCAGCAAAGTGCTGGAAATGTAAAAAAGAACTGGGCACGTACTACCACATGTGGTGGACGTGCCCAGAGGCCAGGATCTACTGGAAAAGAATTCGGAAATGGCTGACTGAAATGATAGCGGAGAAAATAGAACTAAAACCAGAAACATTCCTCCTAGGTATTATAGATGACAAAATAAATAAAAACAATCAATACTTGATGATACATATTTTAACAGCGGCAAGGATTACCTATGCTCAAATGTGGAGAAAAGAAGTAGTCCCAACCAATTTAATGGTCATAAATAAGATATTTGAATGTGCCGAAATGAGCAGACTAACCATGCGAATAAAGGATAAAGAAGAAACAGAATTTTATAAAATCTGGGAAACCTTTTACATTTGGTTGAATCGTAAAAATACAACAAAATAGCAGGTTCTTGGATTGCGAGGATGGACTATATTATACTTGTTCTACTTTGTGACCTTTCTCTTCGTTCTTTTACTCTTTTAAGGATTGTTGTAAAATAGAAGAGATATATGTAGAGATATAAATATACATATATATTTGTGTGTATATATATAGAAAGATATCTAGAAAGATAAAAGATATGCTAAACTGCTTAAAGCATAATTAATAATTATATTGTTGTACGTGAGTTGTCAATTCTTTGGTTTGTTTTTTTTCTGTGGGTTTTGTTAGTTTTGTACAATTTATCGATCATAAAATTTACATACATTTTTGTATATATGTAGTTATGTTTATATATGTTTTGTCTGTTTTTTGATGTTTTATGTATTTTTAAATTTACTCAATAAAATTATTTTTATAAAAAAAAAATGGTTCAAAGTTATGGTGGCCTTGGAAAAAAGAGAAAGAACTGACAGTACAGAACTGATTTGTCATTGCCTTTTTCCAGGATATTTTTGCAACAAGCTTACCCTATATTAGTGTTTCTCAAACTTGCTGACTTTAAGATGTCATCTGGAGAATATGGAAGTTGAAGCCCACACATCTTAAAGTCGGCAAGTTTGCGAAACACTGCGCTAGAATTTCATGATGGTCTCCCATCCAAGTATTCACTATTCCCAGACTGCTTAGCTTTTAGAAGTTAGGTGAGCTTGACTGATCTGTTTTCCATGTGCAACTGAAGTTGTCTGGTATGTCTCCCAAAAATAATCAAATCTATTTTTAGACAGCTAGGATTTTATAAATGTATCTAGATTTATGATCATCCCATATATCGAGGAATGCCTTTCATGGTGCAAGCATATACATGCCTACTCAGAAAGAACACTTTTCTTTTTTGACGATTTGCTGTAATTCTGACTGCAGAATTGTTTCCCTATCCCTAGATTGTTTTTGCAGGTCAGATGTGCACTTTAAGATAATTCTATTTGTCCAGAATAAACAAATAATATTCTTTTACCATTACAAAAATGGCATGTGAAGGGATAACAGTGTTTCTTTATTATTATTACTCAGATTAATTATATGTGGAATCTAATATCTTATGACATCATCACTGATCAAATTTCCTCCTTCAGATGGTGCCATCTCCTTTGCGTATCCTGATATCCAGTGTAGCACAATGAAGTTATTTCAGAAAAGATCCCAGGAGAACTAACTGAAACATGGCATGGAAAGAAAAAAGAATTTCCAATTCCTGTAAACACTGGCAAGAACATTCTCTGTCAAATGTGGAATAAAAAAAATCCGGAGACACAAGAATTTTTTCCCTCCTCTTATTCCTCCTTTGGGACATAAAACATGCCAGTTGAAAAGAAAAAATATACCCCTTGTTTTTCTAGTCCCCCCCCCTCAAATCTCCTATTAACAATAATATTCAAAAGGAAATTTTAAAAAGGTGGGAAGAGAAGAATAATTGTTTTTACTCAATGTCTCAGGGTGAAAAATAGCGGTCTTCATTGGCACAAATAATCAACTTTTAAACTCCATGTTAAAAGCTCCATTAGCAGGAGTCATTCCTACATTGTTGTAAAAGGAGGTGTTTATAATGTTTACATTTCAACAATCCCACAGAACTGCATTCATGTTTTGTACTTTCCACAGAAAAAGGAGTTGCTACAGTATTATTATATTTCATAGATTCAAAATATTCTGTCCAATGTTCTTCTAAAAGATCTGTTCAAGCAGGTTTTTCAATAACTAAAAGCATTGCATAGATCTACCTAGACATACCTAACCATTTCTAGCTCACTATTGGTCAAATAAAATGTGACATTATATCTAAGTTGGGACTAAATGGGCACGTCAAAGAAACTAAATCTGCCAAAGATTTTAAGCAACATTCTGTGATACCATTTATGGTATCATATCTGGTAAATATGCTCTTCCTTACAAATAATTGATCCAGGAGTAACTAAAATTAAACAAAAAAGTAACAAAATATAATGTATGGAGTACTTGCTGCTCTCTGAGTTCGATTGTTTGCTAACATAAATTAATTAAACAGACTACGTAATACCATCAATGTTAGCAAGTGTGAGATTTATCTCCTGTTTATATACAATAACTTGCTTTATCAATATTGGTGGGGTGTGGTTTTGTCCTCCATAATTCCTTCATTACGGTGTTTTTTTTCTTATTGAATGTTTGCTTGGTATTAGTTCTTGTTTATATGGGTGTTGGTTGCAGGAGAGGAACTGTTTTAGTCTTTATTTTTTTCTTAGATTTTTTTTTATTCTCTCTTTTGAACGTAGAGTAAATGTAGTTTATCTCAATTTTTGTTCAGATAAAACTGATTTGTCTGGATGTCTAGCTTTCAGAAATTCCCTAGTGTTTTTGGATTTAGCTTGGTCTAAGATGCTCAGTTTCCCAGTTGAAGCTATGGTTGAGTCTCTCCGTGTGTTGTAAGATTAAAGAATTTTCATCATATCTTCTAATTATTTGTTGGTTGGGAGTGCAGGTAGTCCTCCAGTTAGGAATGTAATGGAGCCTGCCCATTCCATTCGTAATCCGAGGATTCGTGAGAATCTCGTACCTTGAATGGGATCATTCCCTCCTTTCGCCCACGCGTTCGCTAATCGAATGTGAGGCTTGTTAAGTGCACATGAGGTATTTCAAGAGCTCCATTTCGGCCTACAACATGCCGGGCGAGGTCTCTGGAGGCCTGAATGGAGCATCAGAGGGGCAGATCCGCCCCTCGGAAGCTCCATTTTGGCAGCAACGTTCAGGACAAATGTTGAAGAGCCTCTGGGGTTGTTCATAAGGGCGAACAACTGCCGTGCTGCTGCAAGATTCGTACTTTCGGGACTTGTTCGTAAACGCTAGGGGGCGCTTATCACATAACTTCAAACATTCGCTAAGGGAACGCTCATAACCCGGGGATTACCTGTATTTGTAGTACTGCTGCCACAGATTCTTTCATTCATTCTGGATCTATGGACATGCTATGGCATCGAATGAAACCATCATTTCATCTTCTATTTTTAGGTCTTTGATTTTCTGGAGGCACAGTAGTGGGGAGTTGATAAAATATTCACTTCCCTCTGTGAGATGTCCAAGCTTTTTTGTAAGTACAATATATATTTGAATGCATTTTTAAATTGAAGACAGTATATACTGTGTCTTTATCTATGCCTATGTCTATCCCTACTCTATTTCTATAACTTCACAATCATGTCACCAAACTTCAGTAGCATAACTGTTCCCCTCTCTTTCTTTTAATTAAAAAAGCAGAAAAGCAGATATGTTAATGCACTCATTCTGATGGATAATCCCACAAAATCCTAGCAGTACATGCACATTTATTAAAATAGTTATATACCTTACTTTGAATTATAAATCTGCACAGCAGCTAACTTTTTCATAATTCGCAATGCAAATTAAGGAAATTATAAATCAAGAAAATTCTCCTCACCCCTGTTAATTAAGCAGCTGGGACAGGCAAAACACTTAGGAGAAAAGTTTGCATCTCCTCCATCTTCAAAACTTCATCTGAAAGTAAGGTTTACTGGTGCTTTAATGCTAAGAAAGATTGAACATTTTATTCAAGCCTTTCCTGAGCCTAGCACATGAGAAGCAGAAATACGTGTGCACAAATGGTCTCCTTTACTGGGTTTGACTCAATGGTGAAATCCAATATTTTTTTTACTACTGGTTCTGTGGGCGTGGCTTGGTGGGCGTGGTGTGGCTTGGTGGGCATGGCAGGGGAAGGATACTGCAAAATTTCCATTCCCACCCCACTCCAGGGGAATGATACTCCAAAATCTCCATTCCCTCCCCACTCCAGGGGAAGGATGCTGCAAAATCCCCATTCCCTCCCCACTCTGGGGCCAGCCAGAGGTGGTATTTGCCGGTTCTCCGAACTACTCAAAATTTCCACTCCCGTTCTCCAGAACCTGTCAGAACCTGCTGGATTTCACCCCTGGTTTGACTACATGATATGACCATTTAATTATTTGTCTGTCTGTCCAGTTATGTATTTAAAGACTTTCAAGACTGCTTTCAAGATGCCAAATTCAGCTGTATACAATTGGGGGCTTTGCCACAGCTTCCTTCTCATATTGAATGATAAAGACTCTTAAGTAGTCCATGTATCCTAGGGAAGCAAAGACTATAGCAGTGATGGCGAATCTTTTTTGGTTCGCGTGCCAAAAGGGGGGCAGCATGGGAGGGTCACACACATGGGTGCCCATACCCATAATTCCATGTGGCCCCCCCGCACATGTGCGCGTGACCCCCCCATTCTCAGCACGCAATGGCTCACCCGTTTTTCGCTCTCCCCAGGCTTCAGAGCCTTTCTAGGAGCCTGGGAAGGGCAAAAACGGCCTTCCCCACCCCACCCCCGGAGGCCCTCCGGAGGCCAGATGTGTTCCGCTCGAAGTGATTTCACATGTGACTCTGCCCACATGCAGCAAGGAAAAATGAAAAAAATAGAAGGAATAGAACTGGGAAATGGAAGCATAATGAAAGTATTAGCAAAGGATGATGGTTACAAATACCTAGGCATATTGGAAGCAGATAACATCTTGAATGGAAAAGTCAAAGAGTCAACACAAAAGGAATACATCAGGAGAGTCCGCAAAATGTTAAAATCAAAGCTGAATGCTGGAAACATAATTAAAGCCATTAATAAATGGGCAGTTCCAGTGATACGCTACTCAGCAGAAATCATCAACTGGACTTTGGCTAAACTGGAAAACCTGGACCGGAAAACGCGTAAACTTTTGAATATGTACCACGCTTTACATCCACGAAGTGACATCGACAGGTTGTACCTGCCAAGAAAAATAGGAGGCAGAGGGCTATTGTAAATCCATCAAACTGTAGAAGAAGAAAATGAAGTTTGAATGATTATGTGAACCAAAGTACAGAAAAATTGCTGCAGGCTGTAAAAACGGAGAACATTATAAAAACAACAGAAACAAAGGCAGAATATTAGGAAAAACAGCTAGATGACAGATTAAATAGATGGAAAACCAAAGCTTTGCATGGACAACAATTGAAAAACATTGAAGAAAAATGTGATGACAACCTTACATGGACATGGCTTAAAATGGAACCATCAAGAAAGAAACGGAAGGTTTAATACTCGCTGCTCAAGAACAAGCACTACAAACTAATGCCATGAAAACGAAGATACAAAAATCCATTGACAATCCAAACTGTTGACTTTGTAACAAGAAAGTTGAAACTGTTTCACACTTAATATGTGAGTGCAGCAAAATCGTGCAAACTGATTACAAAGGTAGACATGATTGAGTTGCTAAATTACTCCATTGGTCATTATGTAAAAAATATGACATACCTGTATCCGAAAAGTCATGGGAGCACAAAGTGGAAAAAGTTACTGAAAATGAGACAGTGAAGATCTTGTGGGACCTTCGAATACAGACAGATCTTCATTTCGAACACAACATGCCAGAAATCATGGTTGTCGAGGGACGAAATGGACAATTTATTGATATCGCGGTACCAGGAGATGTTAGAGTAGAAGAAAAAGAACTGGAAAAAAATCACAAAATATCGCGACCTGGCCATCGAAACTACACGATTATGGATGAAACATGTAACAGTGATACCCATTGTCATCGGGGCACTTGGTACCATGTCCAAGAATTTTGTAAAATACATCAAGAAATTGCAGCTTCCTGCAATAACACCAGCGGAACTGCAAAAAACTGCGCTATTCGGAACATCGTATATTTTAAGAAGGTACTTCTTAGGAGCTGAGATAGCGCAGTGGTTAAAAGCAGCATTGCGACCTTCAGTTGATTGCTAGTTCAGCAGTCCAGCTGTTCGAATCTCAATAGGCTCAAGGTTGACTCAGCCTTCCATCCTTCCGAGGTGGGTAAAATGAGGACCCAGATTGTTGGGGGCAATATGCTGAACTCTGTAAACCGCTTAGAGAGGGCTGGAAAGCACTATGAAGCGGTATATAAGTCTAAGTGCTATTGCTATTGCTACTTGGTTGATATGTAGGATGCTGGCAGCAACCCGTATCAACGATTAGCACCAGTCAGTGGTATTTGTGACACTTTTTTAAATGTTCAGTTGACTGAGTTTCATGTTTAATGAATAAAAGAGATAATAATAATAATAATAATAATAATAATAATAATAATAATAATAATAATAATAATAATAATAATAATAATAATAATAATAATAATAATAATAATAATAATAATAATAATAATAGTATTTTATGTGCAAATCTTATTTCTGTTCAAAGCCATCAACCATCTGTAATTACACATCCTTGCTCCATGCCCCAACACCATACAGGAAGCCATCACAAAGCCATCACAGAGACAGAATAGGACTCTTGTCTTGGGCAAGTGGTTGGACTAGAACAGTGGTCCGCGAGAAAATTTTGGTGGTCCGCAGAAAAAATATTTGCATTTTTATATTGCACTAAATATTATTTATCTTTTTAAAAAAAATCATGTTAGTGGTCCGCGGGCTTTAAAATTATGAATTTTGTGGTCCCTGAGGTCCGAAAGGTTGGTGACCCCTGGACTAGAAGACCTTCAAGGTTCCTTCCAGCCCTATGATTCTATGTAGTAAATCCACTGCTAAACTAAGACCCCCCCTTATTAGACTTTTGATTATAGACTTTTGATTATTTGTACAGCCTTAAATTGATCTGGAAGTCTATTTAGAACTTGAAACAAAAATAAACAATAGCATTTATTAAAATCTCAGGAAGCTACATTGAGTAAATCCTAACTTGGCTGTACTTTTTGCTGTGGTTAAAAAAAAAAGTGACTCACTGGCTACTGTGAAAAATCAATGTGTGATGACAATAGAGTGCATTTAAGATTGAAAACTATGAAGGCAGCCTGAATCATTTGGATAAACTGGACTGCTATTTAGAGAGGCATCGAGAAAATTAATCATTTAAGTATTGGAGTGCTACTACACAAAACATTGTCATCTTTAGACATGTACAATCAAGAAATGACTAATTAGGCCAACTCAATCTGAGAAATGTAACTCTACTTTTCCAGCCCACAAACACTTGCCTTATGACCTTTAAGCCTTTCCCAGTTAATTCTATTCCTGCTTTCTCTTTAGGCTCTGTATGAGGTTTTTTTTTTCTTTTTTTAGTCCTCCTCACCCCATTCCTCAATTACTTAGCAAGTGTATGAATTGAAATGTTTATGTCCTATTATCTCCTACACCAGTGATGGCGAACCTTTTTTGGTTCGCGTGCCAAAAGGGGGGGTGCGCACGCTTGCCCACACCCATTCCCTCCCCCCCACGCATGCGCAAACCCCCTCCCATGCTGCCCCCTGCGCATGTGCACACACCACCACCCCCGCGCAAAGGCCTTACCGGAGCTTGGGACAGTAAAAAACGACGAAACGGGCAAACCGGAAGTTCGGAAAACGCATTTCCGGTTTGTCCGTTTCGTCGTTTTTTGCATTCCGGGGCTTCAGGAAGCTTCCCTGAACCCTCCGGAGTGCGAAAAACAGCACAACGGCAAACCGGAAGTGCATTTTTTCGAACTTCCGGTTTGCCGTGGAGCTGACAGGGCAACGCCTCGCATGCCCTCCGATATGGCTCCGCGTGCCACCTGTGGCACGCGTGCCATAGGCTCGCCATCACTGTCCTACACAATCTGATTCCAATTAGCTTTTTTCTATGGATCAAAGGTACAGCAGGCACAGAAGCACAGTTTGCTATAAATACAATACTACTTTACGTGTAATATATTTATTAATAACCCAATTATATGATAGTCCAGGGTTCCAAATGTAACACACAAAATTTATTATTTGCAAGATCCATCTTTATTTTTGCCTGGTTTCTTAAAATCACAGCTACAAACGCCTCCACGACTAAAAAGGACAACTCACATTAACTTTTTACTCAAGATTTTTTTTGAAGTTAATTGAATTTCACCTAGCAAAAAAAGGTGGAAGGAACAATTCATTTTTTCAGCTGGTTTATTCTCAAATTCTTCTGAAACTGACCGGAAAGGATATAGCACTTGGTTTTCCATTAAGACAAAATCAATTCAAAGTTTGGGGATCACTGCAGGCCTAATCCACAATTCTTTGCAAATAAGAGGAACAGTTCATGTTGATTTAGTAGATGGTGACTGGGCTAATAAGAACAAATTCCTTACTAGGAAAATCCATAGCTCATTGTTTTTATTACTTGTACAAGCTGCTGCTTCATGGTTTCTGGTTTTCATTTTCATTCAAACCAGTCTAAAATGAGAAAATAGCCTCTCCATTTTGCTGAGCCAGTGGTTGCAGCAATACCTCTCAGTACTTTTGAGCGGAGCGGGAGAACCTTTTCTGTGCCATGTTTCTCCTTTGCCTAGGAATATCCACAGTCTTTTTAATTAGCTATCCTCATGTTTAATTGAACATCCCTTCATTTTGAGAACAAGGCAAGTGACTACATGCTGATTTATACTTCTTTCCACTGAAATGTATGTCAGTTTTTCTCTGACAATGTGATTATCAGAGATTAAAAAGGAGCAAATTACATTTATTTGCATGTAAAATTATGTTCTACTTTTCTTCCATCAGCTCATGGCGGAGACTTCCACCTCTAGCTTTCCCCCATAACAAACAACCTTTTGAGCTAGGTTGGTATGAGATTGGTCCAAAGTCATCCAGTGAGTTTTCATGAGCCGTGGTGGCACAGTGGTTAGAATACAGTATTGCAGGCTAATTCACTGCTCACTGCCAGGAGTTCGATTCTGACCGGCTCAAGATTGACTCAGCCTTCCATCCTTCAAGGTGGGTAAAATGAGGACCTAGATTGTTGGGGGCAATATGCTGACTCTGTAAATCACTTAGAGAGGGCTATAAAGCACTATGAATTGGTATATAAGTCTAAGTGCTATTGCTATGACTGAGAATGAACTTAAATCTGAGTTCTTCCTTGTCCCGGTTTAAACATCATAATTCTAATGACAACAACAATTTATATATATTAAATAACTTTACCAGCATATTACATTGCGGCATTAGCAATCTTATCTTCTGCTCCTTAATTTCTCATTCTGGGCAAATTTTAAACCTATTTAATAGTAACTTCCTCAGGAATCCTGACAACCACAGTTCAACAAAGGTAAGAAACCTCACAAGGAAATATCCCAATATCCCTCACCAAATCACAATTCCTACAACTCACTGCAGAAAAGCATGTCAAATCTGATTGAAATAAACCTCCTCATCTTTTATCTTGAAGGATACAGTACTAATAATCTAATCTCTGTAGTTCAAGGACTGGAGGCAGGTGTCCGGTATTTAAAGAATACTTTAAATACCGATGACCCACATTGATCAATCAGAATGTTTCTCAATGTGGGGCATCAGTATTTAAAGCATTCTGGCACTCCACCTCCAACTTTTAGCTCAACAATTTTTATTTATTTAACTGGACTATTCCTACACAACCTTTCAGTACAATGTTCTGTGTGGATTATGTCTGTAATAGTAATAATAAAAGATAAAAGTAAGAACATCGATAAGTAAAATCCTTGGTCCGTGGACTGGCACCAGGCCGCAGCATGCCAGAAACTGGGACGCGCAAACAAGCAATAGCAATAGCAATAGCACTTAGACTTATATACTGCTTCATAGTGCTTTACAGCCCTCTCTAAGCGGTTTTACAGAGTTCAGCATATTGCCCGCAACAATCTGGGTCCTCATTTTACCGACCTCAGAAGGATGGAAGGCTGAGTCAACCTTGAGCCGGTGAGATTTGAACAGCTGAACTAGCAGTCAGCTGAAGTAGGTTACAGTGCTGCTTTTAACCACTGCGTCACCTCGGCGAAGCCCCATCCATGGGATGTAGGCAGCACATGAAACTATGCCCCCTCCGGTCCACAGAAAAACCTTTCTCCACAGAACCAAAAAGTTGGAGGCCGCTGCTCTAGAGTTCTGAAAACAAATTAGTTACTATAACAAACAAGTCACTAAAATATGTTGGGTAGGCTTGCCATCAAACTTTACTCCAAATGTGGCAATAAATCTCCACTCCCGAGAAATTCAAATCCACATTCAGTAACTAGTTGATAGCAGAAGCTTCACAGAGTTGGCACAGCTAAACATGCTATTGTCAACACGAAGGAATTATGGATGTGCAGGAGGTCTGCCTAGTGCAAAATGCAAAACTCAATCTCCATTTTAGGATTTAAATTCTACACCTTTCCTCCTGCCTTTATGAGGCATTGGAAATTTGGCTGTTCCCTATATAGCCTCAAGAATGTGGAATGCCTGCTTAAAATTCACAAAATGGTTTCGACCTTAAAACTGTTGAGTCTCAATTCACCAGTTTCATACTTTTATCATTACCCCATTTTCTTCTTCTTCTCCCACTTTGGACTTGAAAGTGTTGTCTGCATATCTCCTTTCCCCACCTCTAGTTATGGGCGATTTTTCTACAGTATTTCTTTGCCTGTGGGATGTTGTTTCTGCCCTTCAACATTCTATATCCTTTCTTTATCTCACCTGGAGATCTTGAAAAGAGGATTTTCCCTACCTTCTTTGGCTATAATCAGAAGTTTCTCTTCTTTCTGGCCTTTCCATCTTTCTTTCCTCCTGACATCAGAAATCAGGGAGGAGGGGGTTGTTTCCATCTCTTCTAGTCTTCATCAAGAGCGTGTGAAGGGCAAGAACCTCATCTGCTGCTTATCATAATCAGTCTGTGTCCAGGTAACCAGTCAAATGAATTGAATATTCCAGTCTGCTGCTCCTGCACTTGGAGACCGAAGTCAGATTCTTTCCCACAAAAGACTGGGTAGTAGTGGGAGCAGACAGGACTGGATGCATTTTCAACGTGTCTGGGAACTGCAAATGAAAGGCTAGAGTACTGACCTATGCCAGTATGAGAAATGACCCAATAAATTTGGTATCCATCTTTGCAGATGCTGTATATAGGGTAAAAATTGGTAGAAAGTCACTGACAATGGTGGGCCTTTCTGGTCAGCAGAATACAGATTTCATTAAGTGGGGGAATGAATCTCTCCTCTGGCCCCAGATGTCTCAGAAGGCAGGCAAGTTTTGGGACCCAGTTCTGGAAGTAAAAGGAATATTCTGGTTTACCCTCACACTGTAAATTCTGGAATGCAGGGGCGGGTTGCTCACTTACCCATGCCGGTGCGCTGCGCGTGCATCTCCACGTTTCAGGCGCGCGCATGCTCGCTATGTGCGCGCCCCCCTCGCACGATTTTGCTTCTGTGCATGCGCGGAAGCAAAATCTCACTGAAATCTCGCGAGGGGACACGCACATGCGAGATATTTTGGCATGATTTTGCTTCCGCGCATGCGCAGAAGCAAAATCACCCAAAAATTCTCAGAAAAAGATGGCGACGCGCGCGATGGAGCGGTTGCGCGCAAATTGCGCAATCGGCCACTCCCTACCGGAGCTATGCACTGGACAGCTCTGGCAGGAACCCACCACTGCTGGAACGGGACAACTTGGTGTGGCCAACTCGCCACAGCTAACTCACCATAGCCAACATGCCATGGGACCACTCACCCTGGCCAACTCACTGCAGGCCAACTCGCTGTGGGACGATTCAATTCAATTCAAGTATTTAAAATTATTTTAAAAATTATTTTAATTTCGGTCATTCTCCTTTGGCATCTTTTTAAAAATGATTCTATTCCACAATTTCTTCGATACCCTGTTTCCCCCAAAATAAGACATCCCCTGATAATAAGCCCAATTGGGCTTTTGAGTGCATGGCAATAAGGCCAAGCACTTATTTCAGGGTTGAAAAAAATATAAGACAGGGTTTTATTTTCGGGGAAACACGGTATTAGTGTAACTCTTGTCCTGCGGTGAGTTGACCATGGTGAGTTGTCCTGCAGAGAGTTGGCCATGGCAAGTTGCCCATGTTGAGTTGGCTGCGCTCAATTGTCCTAGACACATAAATTCCTCTGCAATTTAATTTGGTAAAAAGGTATGCTTTCTGCATCTGTTCCAAGAACTCAAAAATGAGCGAAAGAGGTGAGTGGTTCCTAATTGTTGGAGAGTTCTAGTTCTGTAATCATGAATGTTTAGAGAATTAATCTTCTTAACACAAAGCCCAAAGTACACATGGTTAAAGAAGAATGGTGGATAAAGCTTTCTATAAATTCTCAACAATAAAACCCAATATCCCAAATCTACCCAAAATCCAAAAGCTACCCAAAATCCAAACCCAATAGCTTTATAACGTCTTCAGGAATAAAATCTGTAAATAAATAGACCGTGGCCTTTTGCAGAAATTCAGGTCCAGAAATAAGACTTGAAATAAGTTCAATAAAGCAAATCGGTTGTGGTGCGGACATGGTGGAAATATCACTGTTTACCTCTTTTCAAACATATAAACTTAGTATTACAGTATCACACAAAGAAAGATAGATTTGCTGCTACAAAATGATGGGCAGTAGGACTTCAGGTTCTGAAGGCTGCAGGTTTTCTGTGCGAGGAAATGAAAGGTTTTGTTAAGTAGGTCCCAGTCAGAGGTGGGTTCCTCCTGGTTCAGACTGGTTCACCCGAACCGTTAGCAACCCGCTGGTGACGTCACGATGACATCACGGAACCGGATTTTTTTGGAAAAAAATTTTGGATTTTTTTCCCCCCGGGGTTTTTTTCTTCTGCGCATGCGCAGAAGCCGAGTTTCCGGCACTGTGCATGCGTCGCCATCTTGTTTTTGGCTTTTTATTTTTATTTTTTGGCACTGCACATGCGCGCGCTCGGCCACGCAGCACAGGAGCTAGTAAACTGGCAGCGAGGTAAGTTAGAACCGTCCCCTGGTCCCACTGAATATTTGGACTATGACTCTGAAACCAATCGATTCCCAAGACTATTAGAAAATGTAATGACAATTGTAAATGTATCGTAAATTGTAAATATTTATTGTTATTTATTATTTAATGGTAATATTGAAATATTTTATTAAATATTAAATAAAAATGTTAAATGTTAAAATATAGATTCTAAATATTGTAAATGTAGTGACTATTGATAAAACTAAAATGTTTTACAGACTTCTAATGATTGCTGATGATGAGTAAGAGAGAGTGTTAACTGCTAGACATAAATAATCTCAGGTTATCAGAGGATAAGTGAGCAGAGCACATGTGCATGTGATAAGGTTTCAATGAAATTGCTGTGGGGCAGAATCTACTGCAACCTACCGTTGTATTTCTGAGCCAATTTAGGCTTGTAGAGTAACAGGGATGAACAAATGCCAAGGTCCAGTATAACTCATTTTGGGGGCTCTACTTAATGTCCAAGTGCCTCTGAGTCTGAGGAACTGGCATCTAAGATTGATTCATTTTCAAATAGGTCAAATTGGAAGGGCATTTGCTTGCAAAATGCCCCCTTTCCCACAGGTAGGACACTTACTTGCTGCTTCAGAAGGGAAGCAGTTTCAGAATCTTCACATGCAATGTGTCCAGGTTCTCCATAATACCCAGATAGGCTTGGTATGTGTTGACTAACTTTTCTCAGTTGCTTTGGTTTACTTTCTGGAGTCTTTGATGTCTGGGCAAGGTGGGGAGAATTTTGGCATCTCAATGGAATCAAAGTTAATGTCATTTTAGCTTCACCTTTTTCAGGCTGTTGTGAATTGGCAGTTTTTATGAATAAAAGAAAAACGCTTGTGCTCGTACTTGTGTGAGGTCCAAAGCAATTTTTCCACATTATTTTTGAAGTATATATAGTTCTAATTCAGGTACTATATTGGTACACACTGAATCTAAAACTGTGAAAAATTTAGTAGAGGTTCTATTTCAAATCTTAGAAGAAAGCTGCAGAGTCCTATTGGGTGCATTCAGGTTTAAATTAGGAAACAACAACAATCTGCTGTTTAATTGCTTGATAAATTGCAATGTTTTCTCACGTGATTAATTCATTAAAATTCCAATTAATCAAAGATATGACATTTATTAAAAAGTAAAGTAATAAAAAAGGGAAACAGCAACCTAATATAATTTTCCTTCTTTCACAAACATCTGTACAAACTCCTACTATAACAAATCAAGAGTAATGGTTTATTTCAAATGAATTTAATCAGTCATTAACTATAACTTACATACAGGTTATTCTGGACAGAAATACTCAAATGGATATTAAAAATGCTTGCATTTATTTTTGTTGTCGCCGTATAGAATGGATTGTAAGTGAAGCAGCCCATAAACTTCACATGTGTATGTGTATGTACATACATACACGTTTGTCATCAAGGAATGGGCCAAAATATGTTTGCCAATTTGGTTATAGTTATTATAACTAAATTTGGTAAAATCAGTTATTAAACTTAAGAGGTGATTACTTTTTTCACACTGGCACATGGCACATTGGATGAGTTTATTTAATTAAGCACCAAATTTTGATGTTTTTAATCCACTAATACTCCCTTTGTATAATATCAATAGGACACATTTGTAGCTCTAATAATAATTCAATAGCAAAGATAGGCAAAGATTCAAAATATTTCAAAGGGGAGAATACTTTTTCATGAACAGCATGTATGTGTTATAATTCTGTGGGGTTTTTTTTCTCTTCAGTTGCTTTTGTCTGTTAATTCAACTTTTTTCTTGTAAATTCTGTATTTTAATATATGTATTATTTTGCTTTTAAAAGCTGGTTAAAATTTAAGGAAATAATAGGTGCGCAGTGAATTGGTTTCAATATATTTAATCAAATTGCAGTGTTTATTTTAAGAGTATTTCTTGTATTTTACATTACAACTCTCAGAAGTCTCTGTCACATAACCAATAGGAAATTTTAGTCCAAAACATCTGGAGGACACCAGATTGCCTAACTCTAACTTTTATCTGATAATAGCTACTGGGATGTTGCCAACAGAGGGGGGAAAACAGTCATATATTGTTACTAACCAAGATTTTCAATTTGCCACATAGGTTTATCAGCACAGCAATCCTAATTGTGATAATAGAAATGCAATATGGTACATCCAGTGGTGGGTTCCTACTGATGTGGTCCACTCTATCGCACCGGTAGCAGTGGGCTGGTGACATCATCAAGAGGCTACCGACCCGGTGCGGTCAGTTGCTGGTGCCTAGGAGCCGCTATCTTTTTTCACGAATTTTTCGGCAATTTTTTTGCTTCTGCGCATGCGCGGAAGCAAAATCACACCGAAATTTCATGAGGGGACGTGTGTGTGTGTGTGAGATTTCAGTGCAATTTTGCTTCTGCGCATATGTAGAAGCAAAATCACGTGAGTGGGCACGTGCACATAGCAAGCATGCACGCGCATGAAATGTGGTGATGCGCATGCAGTGCGCCGGTAGCAAGGTAAGTGAGCAACACCCCCCCGGGTACATCTGTATACCCAGAACCCTGTTACTGACGGAGAAAGCAATGTTTTGTTTTTCTTTGGCAATGTAGTTATGTTTTGTTTTTCTTTCCAGAAACTCCCTCCTGTAAGTACAGATTTGCTTCAGGCTGGCTGGCTGAGTTTTGCCCCATTTTACGACCTTTCTTGCCACAGTTGTTAAATAAATCCCTGTAGCTGATAAGTTAGTAACCTGGTTTGTTAAGTGAATCTGGCTTCCCCATTGACTTTGCTTGTCAGAAGGCTGTAAAAGCTGATCACATGACCTCGGGACACAGCAACCGTCATAAGTATGAACCAATTGCCAAGCATCTGAATTTTGATCATATGATCATAGGAATGCTTGAAAGGTCGTAACTGTCAGGCCGAAGCCATTTTATTTGGAGTCTTTGGCCTGCCGCACTATATATTATTCTATCATGCCTTTTCTATTGTGGGAAAAGGGGAGGAGGGATAGTATGAGGTTGTTAGCATGTAGTCATAACAAATTCCTTTCTAGAAAGCCAAGGTCATCCTTTGTCTCTGCGCCCCTGCACCTGCACGGAAGGAGATGGGTGGATTCTGCCAGCATGGCACTTGGAGATTGGAGAATGTGATGAACTTGTGGGTGTGGGGACATGGGATTGAACTTTAAATTGGGTGGTGAAACCCTGGGGACTTCAGATTCGGGTTTCACACAGATGTGCCAACATGGCTCTGAGAATAAATTGGGACTTTGTGGAATACTTTGACTCGGACTCTGATTTACTTTTGGATGCTATTTGGAACCCTGACACTAACTGGAAAAAACGGTCATAAGTCACTTTTTTCAGTGCCGTTGCAACTTTGAACAGTCACTAAATGGACTGTTGTAAGTTGAGGACTACCTGTACCCACTGTCCATGTCAATCCTACAAGGTGGAGCAGACTAAGAAGCAGTGCAGATCTGAATCTACTTTTATTAGAACAGCTATAGTAACAAAATCTTGCAAGCCTGGGAGACGGAGGCATTTTTGTTAAGGCATTTTCTTGGCCTCATTTATCTGATCGTTGCCTTGGGAATGGATCTTCCCTCTGTTCTTCAAGGATCATCCTCTGTGCTCACTATACCACCTGACTTAGGTTACAGCATCATACATCTTCATATGACTGGTTGATGAGCAATAATATAATGAAGATTCACAAATCTTACTAACAGCTTATTGGCAAAATATTCCAAAATTGTATTGGTTGCTGAAAACCTGATTAGCTTTCTCTCCTCAATTTTTTTTTTTTTGGCAAAGCTCATTTTCAGTCTGCATTTCAGCATAGCATGAAAACACAGTCCTTCCCCCCCCACACACACACATTCTCCGATGTTTGTAAATTAAACAAAATGGAAATAATATTGCTGGCTAGGTAGAGATGACAAATGGTGCCTTTGTTTATGAATAGGGCAAAGTATAAAAATAGACATCAGAATATTGTGAACAACAACTCATTGGGACTCTCTGTTCAGTGGAAAGAACACGAAGGGTGGAACTAAAATAAAAATAATAACTACTTAAGAAAAACAACCTTGCTAACAAGTAAAACAAAATCTCTCTCAACTAGTGGAATTGTTATTTCTCCTCATTCCAAAACATAAACTTTAATTTTAAAAAAATATGTGCTATTTGTGCTGCTTTTTCAATCAGAAGAATAAAACCAACCATTCTATTCCCTATGAATTTTTGGATCCCACAATTCATCTTACAGCTATTCAAGAATGATTTACCGTATTTTTCGGAGTATAAGACGCACCGGAGTATAAGATGCACCTTAGTTTTTGGGGAGGAAAATAGGGGAAAACAATCTGCCTACCAGGTATTCATCTGGCTAGCATCCTTAGTCTGGTCAGCTTCAGCACATTATTTTATCCCCTGGTTAGGATTTTAAAAAACCTTCTTCTGAGAGAGTAACAATGAAAGAGCCTGCAAGCCAGTAAGAGCTGGGAAGATCATTAGCACCTAGTTAGGGCTAGAAAAAAACTTATTCAGAGCAAGTAGAGCAATGAAAAAAAAACCTGCAAAGACTTAGGGCTGGAAAAACATTCTTCAAAGAGAGTAACAATGAAAAAGCCTGCAAACCAGTAAGAGCTGGGAAGATAGTTAGCACCTGGTTAGGGCTAGAAAAAAACTTATTCGGAGCAAGTAGAGCAATGAAAAAAAATTCTGCAAAGACTTAGGGCTGGAAAAACATTCTTTGGAGAGAGTAACAATGAAAAAGCCTGCAAGGTAAGAGCTGGGAAGATCTGTTAGCATCTAGTTAGGGCTGGAAAAAAAAAAAGCTACATTCGAAGTATAAGACGCACCCAAATTTTCAGCCACTTTTAGGGAGGAAAAAGGTGCGTCTTATACTCCAAAAAATACGGTATATATTAAAACTCCTGCTCTAAAAAAAGTCCCTATAAGTTGCTTATAATTAATTGCATGAACAATAGAACTGAGCTTTCAAGCTACGGCACTGAGAGAGTTTCTTTTTATCTAATTGCTTGGAAGTCTTCCAAACTATTGAGCACCCCAGTGCACAACTGATTCCATAATTTAATAAAACAAGAATGCTCGGATGAAAAGTATTGTTGTCGAAGATGGTTGAACTACATGAATTCACTACTTAGGCAAATTCTGGCCTACAGAAATATCTTCCCGATAATCAAGGTGCCTTTCCCCCCACTGTTGAGCTGATATGCTTCCTACGCCATTGCTGAGTCAGCAGAAAGCTATACCAGTATGAAATGCGCTGTCCCCATTGCTAACCCTAATCTCCCTTTAATGCTTTTGTTTCAAGTCATTATCATTCTAAAATAAGGAGGGGGTGAGGGGAAACAGATTTTATACACTGTGAGGCTGTCTTCCCTATTAAATGATATTTGACAGCACTCGGGATTGCTTTGAATTTCAGAAGTTCAGAAACATTTTTTTTCCTGAGTTCATTCCATTTGACGCTTTGGATTTCTTTTTTAACCCATCTAACTTTTAAACAGTAAGACTGCCATTTTCCCTCTAATGGATAACATTTGTTATACCAAGCACAATTGATCCAGAGACTATGGATCACATTTGATTTAGATAATGAAGCAGAGTAGGGTAATTCAAAACAGGTTTTTATCTTGCCATACTAGGGAAAAAAATGGCTTTGAACCTTTTCAGTTCCAATATTAGACTTCCATAAAGTTCCACTTACAAGAATTCTAGTCTTCTCCAAAGGACAGCAATGTAGAAGACAATAGCAGATCACTTCTTCATGAAAATTTATAGGTGGATGTGTCCATTAAATCACTAAGAGTGAGCTCAACCCATAGAAAATTTTAGCTTAAAAAAAATCTGATAAAAAGGAAGATGACTCAAAACCCAATCCAATGATTCAGCAAGCCTCATCTTCTTATACACGTTTAGCATTTCCATATATTGTATATATAATCTTATTTCTGAATTCTAATAGCAATAATGTTATACTTACTGTATTTGTGTTTTCCCATGCTAAATTATTTTTCTAATTTCACTCCAGATGCAGACAATGAGTTGGACTGGACTATTTCTAAGTGTCTCAAACTCAATGACTGAGTCATTTTTGGAGCAAGTTCTCCGAACTGAATGCCAAATCAGACTGGAGAAGTTGCCCCTGTCAAAAACCATGGTAAATTTGTATTGACAACAAAAGGAAATATAAAATTGATTATGTGTTTTTCCAAAAGTGCCTGATATCTACAGTATGTATCAACCAGAAGAAGGAAAGGCTGTCTATTTCAAAGTTGCAAAAAATGTGGCTGGAGGAGAGGTGGAGCTCTTGCCTCACAATCAGGAGGTTGTGAGTTCAATCCTAGGTAGAGGCAGATGTAGGGTTTCCTGCTTGGGCAGGGGGTTGGACTGGATGACTTGCAAGGTCCCTTCCAACTCTGTTAATCTGTTAAAGTTGTCATAGCTTTGCTTAGAGGATGAAATAGGTGTCTTAAAACTAATGCACTAAAGCACTTCCCAAAGTAGCCTTTGTCCCATCTGGTTTGGAATGTACACGCCACACAAAGCCTGCTGTGACCCTCAAACTAACAGAAGTTGTACCCTCTGTACCACAGAACAATCTTATTTCATTGCCATCCCATTAGAGCAGTGGTTCTCAACCTTCCAAATGCCGTGACCTGCGCTCCGCCCCCGCGCCCCCACTGTGCTCCACCGTGCCGCCGCGGCCGCCGCCCCGCCACCACCATTTGAGTTCTTTTACCCTCTGCACATGCACAAAATGTTCTGCGTATGCGCAGAGGGTAAAAGAACCCAAATGGCGGTGTCCAGGTGAAGTCTCCCGACCCCTGTGAAAGGGTTATTCGACCCCCAAAGGGGTCACGACCCCTAGGTTGAGAACCGCTGCATTAGAGGAATGATTCAAGTGTTGAAGAGAAGCTTATACTCTTTCTGATTCCCTGGTTCCTCCTGTCACCAAGAAACAATTCTGTTCCTGCATCAAGTAGCAAGAACAATTCAGATATCTAATTGTGAGACAGAAAATATTACAATAATTTAGCACAATAGGAGAACACATTGCTTAAATACTCTATTAGGGGGACTTCAAGAACATACAATACTGCTTGCTATAAAGAAAGCAACCGAAAGATTTTTATATATGAACCTGCTGCAGAAATATGACATTATTCTTTTTTTCCATTTTATCTACTTATCGGTTAAACTTCACAGCTCCTGTAACAAGTGGACGGTAGGCCAAGTCTTCACCCAAAAGAAACAAGAGATAATAACTCATCCAGAAGTGCATTCAGCCTTCAGTAGTCTATTGGGTCTAGTATCTTCTGATTTGGGGAAGATAATTCTGTCTGGAATATATCATACCTTCCTACAGTATGTGTTATCTGCTTCTCAGGAGAACATGTTATAGTGAATACGTGTTTTACTGGACTAACTAGGAGAGGTATCTATTATTCATGAAGCTATGTTTATGATGCCATTATGCAAATAATACAAATAACATCACTTGCTCCAATTTGCATCTTTTGCATCTATTACTTTATGATGTGTGCAGAACACTGCTTCATTCAATGAGACGTTCATTGTACTGAGGTATGGTAGATCAAGATTTTATTTTACTTTGTTTAATAATTGTGTTTCACTTGCCTATCACTGTTCTTTGTAGCACAATACGAAAAGGATGCTGAGGAACTGGAAAGAGGGCAGAGAAGAGCAACAAAGATTTAATTGGATTGGATTGAATTGAAATCAGTGTAATTTGTATCTCTGAACTCAGTAATCTATGGTAGTGAGCTTCAATGTTAAACTAAAATAGTAGCAGCCCCAAATGACTAATAACACATAATAGTTAAAACAGATACTTCCGAAATAACAAATCACCTGGCATTGCTCCACATTTGAATCTACTGGCTGTTTGATACACATACATATATTACCTATCCGCAAACCTTTCCAATAATGTTGCGGGTGGGTGTGGGTTTGGTTAATGAATTTGTTTAAGAAAATTAAGTTGGCTGAATTATTTAACTTGTCCCACCAGCCTTAATGGATGGATTACCTAACTAGCTTAAATAGGAAATATAACCACTACACATACGGTAGATTGTCCCTGTTAATATGTTTAATTTCAGCTTGTTACTTGTGGAAGTATTATACAAGTTCAGAAAATTAAAAAATCCTTTTTCAGAGTACATGGCTTGTATTTATAATGTCCCTAGTTCAATATCTTGGGTCTGGAAAAATGCGAAATCTTGAGGAGCTATTGAAAGTCAAGTAATGAGTTTGAATGAGGCTAGAATCTAGGAGGCCCTGAGTTCTAGTTCCACCTTAGGTACAAAGCCAGCTAGGGTATTTTGGGCTAGTCACTTTCTGTCAGCTCTAGTAAGGAGGCAATGGCAAACTCTTGAAAAACCTTGCCAAGAAAACTGCAGAAACTTTTCCAAGAAGTCTTCAAGAATCAGATATAATTGGGGAGGGGGAATGAAGTAATAGTTTTGACACAGTCTAAGAAGCACTTTTCTATATTCCTAGAAAAAAATGATTTATCTAGCACACTTCCAAATGAGTATGATTAAACTAAAAATAGAATGGATCTATAATGTTAATCGCAGTATTATTTCAACAATGCTGCTAAACCAGTGCTCATTTGGAAGGAAAAATGAATTTGCGGGGCATTTAAAAAGAAATTGTCAAGCAATGCCTTTTTCAAAAACCATTTTTTAGATTATTAATGAAGTCAAAAAATCAGAGCACGGTAGAACTCCTAACAACTCATCATCAGAATTTGCATATGCCAAATATTCATAGATGATATTCAGCTTCTGAAGAAAAGACTTATAATGCTGCATACCTCAGTCTATCATTTTGCTAGACGCAGAATGAAAAACACGGTGCCAAAATGGCTCTGAAAAACAGTATCTGTGTTGCCAAAAAGCTCAACTCCCTTCTCATAGCTAAGGTATTTATTACTGTTTGGTCACAGTCCCGCAGAACCAGCATTTGCTGCATGAAGATTATAAATGATGCATAAACCCTATTTTCCAGTTTGTGTGAGAAAGGAAAGAGATGTATAATAGACCACAAACATCAAAAGAAGGAGTTTATCACTCAAGTTGAATAACTGATTGGTCATTTAGGAATTAAATTCTTGGCCAGGAAATGAAATCTTATGGCTGCTCAAGGCTCCATACATAATAACCAAGCCCCTCTGCCATTTGGTATGATTGAATTATTAATCTGAGTACAACTGTTTCTTGAATAATAGCTTACAACAAACTGAGAGTGACTGGTCCTATCTCTTTCTCTAATAAGAAATATTCACTGTGTTGTCAAATAAGGCAATTTAATCTCACTATTAATAATGTTCTTTCCAACCATTTGCAACACAGGCTCCCATCCATATCTTTCTTTATTTTTCACGGAATATTTTTCCCCCCCAACACGATTCTCCTTTTCTATGAGCTAGTATTACACCATCACTGTATATGCAAACACTTGCAAAGTTCTGTTTTATTTACTCCATTCTTATGTGGATGGAAATTATGACTTTCAAGTCTAGCATTTAAATTCCGCAGATTTCATCCAAAGCCCACTAAAACGTTCCCATCGTATTTAATAAACTGAGAATTACTAGCTGAGTAAGAAAGGTGCAATTACAGAATCTCAGTAAGACTTTAAACTCCACACACTTCATCTCTGAAACAACAAAGACACCTCTATTTGCTGTCATGATTAAAAATGCATTCAACTGAATCGTAGGATGGCAGAACTTCAGGTCCAGAGAAAGACTAAGATAAAAACGTTGAAACACGGTGGGCCAATGCACGATGTCTCTGTATATGTGTGTGATTATCAAGCTAAAATCGAACATCGGGGGGGAAAACAGGGGGGGAAATGGATGGTGCATGCAGCTGCAATTTCTTACGGTACTCTCTGACCATTGACATTTAGGAGACTGGAACTGCGTCATGACTAGAAAGCACAACAGAGAGTTTGGAAAGCACATTAGGCAGGCAGTCAACTGGAACAAAAGAGAACTGCAATTTAGCAATAGCAGAATAAAAGCATGTAAAAACAAGCCAAAGATAAAGTCAGCAGGGTAAGCATATGACTCTAAAAGCACTTTTTCAACAGAGTTTTGTACTCCCACTCCCTTTTTACAAACACATACAAGTCACAATGCCTTGTGATCTTAAAACTGCAGCATTGTTAAAGCATAATTCTTTCTGATTACAAAAAGATCCTAAGTTTAAGTCTCTGGTATTCTCAGGTAGGACTAAAATCCCCATTCTTAACCACTGCCGGAGTTGACACGGCTTGACTAGATAAGCCAACAGTCTGATTTAGCATAAGGCAAGAATCAGAAGCAACCAAAATTTATTCATCTAGGACTTAGCTGGATAAATTACAGAGACTTGTGTGTGATATTAAAATTCAGTGTATTACAATTGGAATATAAAGAGCAAAACATTTATATTCTTCATGAGCAGGACCCTCAAGTTCTTCTCAGGGAGATTAATTTTTTTCACAGATTTTTCACGGAGTCCTAGGGCAGAAAAAAGGGGATTTGCCTGTTGTATCTTTCATTTCTCTGTAGATTTCTAGAATCTGTTCTCTTCACCCTAACATGAATACCACTCAACATTCTACATGCAATGGATATTGAATGTCTATGGAAAAGAGGTTGCCAAATATTTGAAATTTTGTGTTAAGTGGAATTTTCATATAAGCTTGGCATTGGGAAAAAAACAGAAAAAAAAAACACCAGAAAAAAACCCTAGTTCTTTAAAGGAGCCAAGAATGAAGAACAGCAGATTGGGAGAGATTCCTATACCCAAAGATCCTGGGTGATACAAGATCCTTCAATAAACATTTTCCTACCTGAACACATTCACTAGTATTAGTCACTAGAACTGAATTATTAGAACACAGGGGACATTTGGTCTCTTTGCTTTTGTATACATGTTTTAAAAGTTGTGAATAGCTTTTTATCTTAAAACTTCACAGAGCACTACAGCCAACTGTTTTATAACTTTAGAAGAGTTCATTATAAGCATACAAGAGTTAATTCTAACAGTAGAAAAGCAGACAGAAGTTTATTCAAATACTATGTCCACTGTTTATGGGCTAAAGGACTAATTGACACCAAGGACATGGCATGGTTTCTACCATATTGAGTATATGGCCCTTGAAGTTTAACTGCTGGAAAACATCATTTCAGGCTTTGATTTTGAAAATCAGTTCATGGGTTCTTAGTTGTAGTATCATATGACACACTGGGAAAATGTTGTAATGTCTACTCAATTCAAATTCACCATGAAAATCCAGTTTCTTCATATAATGAATATGTGTATTTATGGTAAGCTCATAAACAAATGGCTGATATGTGGCAAATAATGAGAGAATTGGGACAGAATGGTGAAGTAAAGGATGGAATTTGGAGGGGAAAGGACATGGTTGGAAAGAAGCTAAATCAACTACAGGAAGAGGAAGCTTAAGTCTTTTATGAAAAAGTATTAGAAGGGATTTTAATCTTCTAGCAAAATGAATATAATTTAGACATAAGGAAAAGTGATGCACAAGCTCTCTGCAATAAAGTGAGGAATATTATACTACCAAAATACCAGATAGGCATGTGGAATTATAGTGGCTATGAAAAAGATGCTTGGAATACCATCATAGTAAGAGAAGATGCATGATTTCTGCAGTAAATGAATATTTCAATAAATGAAATATGAAAAATGAATATGAATATGAATATATATATATATATATATATATATATATATATATATATATATATATATATATATATATATATATATATATATATATACACACACACACACACACATACATATACATATACATATACATGTATATGTATATATACATGTATATGAGCTGATAGGGAAGAGAACCTGGCCTAGAGGTTAAAACTCCTACCTTACAAGCAGACTGTCCAGGTTCAAATCCCACTAAGGGTATGGCTATCTGACGAGAGCAAAATAGCTCGAAATAGATCTATAATAGTCTCCCTTTATTTTCATTTATCAGCAAAAAAGTTACACACACACACACACACACACACACACACACACACACACACACACACACACACACACAGAGTATTCATAGAGAAAAGGAGAGTTGCAAAGTATCCCAAAAAAGCAAGAAAACTTAAGATAAAAAGAGGCTGAAAAATATAGAACAATTTTGATGTAAATAAAATTGTTTTTTAAGTGGGTTAAAAGCAGTAGACTTTACACAAGCAAACTATACAAGGGTGAACACGTTTAAAAACAAAAGTGGCAGAAGTATTTGGGAAGAAAATAAAATGGATGAATGTTGAAAGAAATATTTTATAGGTTTGAATGGACATGAAAGGCATAATCGAACAAAAATAATAATGAAAAGGAAACCATAAATGTGGTGAGACTGTTGAAGAACAATAAGAATGAAGGATAGTGAAGAAAATAAAGATGACACAATGATCGAAATGTTAAAATATGAATGTGGATTGCTTATGGAGTAGTTATGCAACTATCTATTCCTCATGTTTCAAAGTATGTTGTTATTGGTCCCTAATACCAAAAGAAAACAAACTTGTGTGAATGCAAAAATAATAAGAGTTGAACTATGGAACATGGTTGTGCTATTATTGAGCTGAAGGATGATTGGTGAATGGGGTAAGAACAGTATGCTTGGGAATAAATTGTATGCATACCTGCGGTGGGTTGCTCTTGGTTTGGACCGGTTCTTAGAACAGGTAGCGCCGGTGGTGGGAGGCTCCACCCACCCACCCGAGATGCTTCTGCGCATGCGCAGAAGTGTTGCGCGCGCGTGTGCAAACCATAAGCAAAATCATTTAGAACCCACCACTGATGCATGCCGCTCAGTGCAACAATGAGCTAGAAGTAAAACAATTTAAACAATTAAATAAGATCATATTCTGCTTTTATAATTCTTCACTGTATATTGAATATAAAACTAAATAAAGGTTTTTTTAAAAAAGTCATTAGAAGTGTATTAATTGGGGATATTTTAAAAATAGAAGACTACATATGAATTAGTCAATGGACATGTGTCACAGGATAGAAGAAAGAATGGATTGTAAGGATAGAAAAATATAGACAGCTGTAGTGAATAATGTTGGGAGTAATGTTGGGAATAATGTTGGGAGTAAACCTAAATTTAGGTTTAGATTTCCTTTCCTTGTACTTTATCTTCTGCCTTTAATTTATTTTGCTTACTACAACATACACTTCTTCTTCACTTTGCATAATGTTGCTTATTTTGAAAGGGAATAGCATTTTGGTATGTATGTATGTGCATATGCATAAACATTACTTTATCAACAGAGTCAAAATACTACATTGTGAACTATCAAATCTGCAGTTTAAAGTTCTAAATATAGAAACAAGTATATATTTCAAAATCTTTACTTGTTTTAAAGGTACTCCCCATCCTCTGTTAAACCACACAAGACCCAACAAGTTACATAATGGATTCAGAAGGATCTAGGGAAAGACGTAAAGACACAATCTGTTTCCAATAATTTGAGATTACAATCACAAATTAACCAATTAGCTTCTGGTATCTGGGCACCCACAGGTGTATGTGAAGAGAGAAATAGGTAAATATATAAAATATATGTATTTGGCCAAACTGATTATCAATGAGGAATCACTAATACTGTATAACTTTCACAGCTCAAAAACAGTTTTTATTTGTTGAGTCTATACATAGGATCAACTGCAGAAGGAAACCAGTTGAAAGACACGCTAGTTTAAATACTGTCTTGATAAGCCTGGATTCATCAAACATATCTGGTCTCCTCTTCAACAGTCTTCCAGAACAAAAACAAAACAGAAAAACAAAATAAAAAACAAATAAAAAACAATGTTTCCAAGGAAATTCACAGCCAGTTGAACACATACAACATAACAAGTGCCACTTACCAGGGGCATGAGGAAACCAAAGGATATTACTTAAAACACTTCTCAACTGTGAGCATAAACTGAAGGAGAGTCCCAAAACAAGGTGAGAAAGCACATCTATATCAAGTAATCTTAAAGATTATTATTACTCATTTTCTTTTTAGGATTTTAGCAGCGATTGGAAGACCTAGGGATATTATAACCTTTGTTCAGCATCACAGAATGCTTTTAATAAAACTCTCACTAAAATCTCCTAAGCGTAAAGGACCTAAAACAAAAATAGAATGTAGAATGCAATGCTTCCATTGCTCTATTTCATTATTTTTTCCATTCTTTCTATTTTTTATTTCTATCCCCCCCCCCCTGAGTAATTAATGACCATGTTGTGGAAAGTCCGTTAATTTTTTTCAACAGGACATTTTTTTGGCATGTATTCCTTTTGAAAATTTTCTCTTCTTTGTACATTTTGTACTCCAGCAAGATTCAGGATTCCTCAGACTTCCCTCAACCCTGGGACCTTTAAGACGTGTGGACTTCAACTCCTGTGTTGGCTGGAGAATTCTGGGAGTTGAAGTCCACATGTTTTAAAGTCCCAGGGCTGAGACACACTGCTGTGGGGCATAGATTATATTACTCTGGTTACATCAGGAACAGTTCACTGAGAACTGAAATCACTATTATATATTTGTATATACAAATGCAAGAAACTGTTGAAGTGTGAAGTGCTTCTTGGTTGAGATTCTGGCATGTCCCCATCCCTATCCCTTCTGATTTTCTCTTGTTTTATTTTAACAAACCATCAGAATTCTATGATGAACAAGCACTTTTTTTTTGGTTTTCTTTCCCTCCTCATAATGATAATAATTACCTCAGAAGAGACTTTTTTTTCCTAATGACTTCTTTAATTCTATAAGCCTTCAAATTCCTTGAACTCTGCCAATATCTCCCTCTTGTGTATAAGTGATGCATTTTGACTCCATACATAACGGCATGCACATGGACTTTGAAAATAGATATGGTAAACTCATAAGAAGAACCAATTAATACTGTTATTCAATAAATGTTTAATGAGCAATTAGTCCCCTGTACTCAGCACAGCCAGGAAGAGCACTCTAAGACTTTCCAAAATACAGCTCTAGTGTGTATTATTAGATGAACATCCTCCAGTTAAAACAACATTTAAAAGGCTATGTAATGGAAGCAAAAACAAGATTTCTCTGATGGGCTGCTAATGCAGAATCTAAATTTTAATCTTTTTGGCACATCTGAACCCTACAAAAAAGAGCCATATGCTAGGCTATAACCAAACATTCCTAATATGCAATCTATCTAGTATCTCCACACTTGACTTGTCAAACGATGACTCTTCCAAGAAAAATATAAACTCGATGTTAATCACACTCCATATCTACCAAAGTCAAATTTCTGATGTATAAATGGCTGATCAGCTTTCATCACTTCTAGAAAAAGTAATTCTCTAGAAGAGGGAGTAGGCAAAAGGGGGAAAGCACAGACGCTACCAATTAACATCAAATGATACAATTGGAAAACATTTATTTTTCCCCATGCAGGAAAATCTACTCATTAGCAGCTTTGAAGCAAGACAGTTAATACTCAGTTTCTACTGCTACTAATGGTTTTTTTTTTTGCAAAATTAATACTATGGTATTTTAAATTGGCATGCAAATAATTTGTGCTCTCTTGTGCCACCCAGAAAGCAAGTCGTGTGTTTTTGTTTCATCTGGTGATAACAGCTAGTTTTGGGGTAGAAGAACAGCTGTTCTCTAGGAGAACAAGTATTTCCAAAGTTAAAGTTAAGATATGCCAGGTATAGAAATTATGTTGATTTAATTTAAAGGAAGCCAATTCTGAAACACATGTATTAATTCAAAGTATTCCCCTACCTTTCGCGATATGATATGGCCATCAGATGGATTACAATGCATTTGATGACTAAGAGATAAATGTGTCAACCTGAAAATGGTATTTTAGCATAGGATCTGTAATAGGGCTGTCAAAATGACGACATGTGTGACATGGCATCATTGCACAATTATTAGATAGACTGTCTAGGACCTAGGTAGTTAACACAGTCACTCCAAATGATTATTTCTTTCTGACAGATGGTGAAGAAAATGAAAGAGTTGGGGATACAATTAGAAGTGCACTGGTAAAGATTAAGGCCATATCTGACACACATGAATAAGCTCTTGTTGAAGCTTATGCCAAAGCAGTAGAAGAAGCAAAAGATTTATTTTTCTCTCAACCTACTGCTTCAGCACTATGTCATCCGGCCAAGTGAACCATTTCTTGCATTCTGAACCCTGCATAGACTACAGGTGAATCTTCAGCAGTTCAATGTCAAATGTTTGTGCTATACTTTGAAAGTTACATTGCTCCTGCTTTCTCAAATTTAAGTTTCCAAGCAAAGGATAGATTTTGAGAGGATACCTGATTGTGCAGTTTTAATAAATGATACAGAAATTTGCTGCTTTAGAATGTGGTTAAATTGGCTGGAGTGGCCAACTTGCTTGGATTTTCCCTACCTGGTTGTTAATGTGTGGTATAGTGTAATGAATATTGTGCTGGATTAGAACTAGGAAAACCCAAGTTCAAATTTACTATCAGACATGAATATTCATTGGATGACCTTGGGCCAGCCTTGGTCTAATCTGGTCCCAGACTGATGTAGGGGGAAAATTGGAGGTGAGAGCGCCAGGTACTCGATCTTGAACTTCAAGAGAAAAGGTGAAAAATACATTTGAGCTGAAGAAGCTTCTTGGATGAGAAGCGAAATTTCTTCAAAGAAAAAACAGAAAGTCCAGTTGCCTCTTGAAAAAGCATCTTTGGGACAACCATGACCTGGATGATTGAGAATCTCCATAGACATGAAAAATAAATCTAACATACAAGCAAATAAATGAAGTTGCCAAAGATTATTTGACTAATTGTGTTAATGGATATTGTGGATGAATCTTGAAGGAGACCATTCTCACTTTAATAAAAGAGTGCGGCTAAAGCTTATGTTACATTATTTTGCGTAATAATTAGTCGCATTTTGCATTTTTCAGGAAGATTTAAAGGAAATAGTAACTGTCAACTATGTATTTCTTTCAATTTAGAAAAAAATATTTAGGAAAAAATGATGAGCTGTGATGGCACAGCTGTGGTTAGAATGCAGTATTGCAGGCTAATTCTGCTGACTGCCAGGGATTTGATTATTTATTTATTTATTTATTTATTTATTTATTTATTTATTTATTTATTTATATTTTGTCAAGCATGTATGAGAAAACAAGTATAAGTATAAACATAACATATAAACATGTAAGTATAAACAGGTATAAGTATAAGCATAAGAAATGAGTACGAACAAATGAGAACAATAGGACAGGGACGGTAGGCATGCTGGTGTGCTTATGCACGCCCCCTTACAGACCTCTTAGGAATGGGGTGAACTGGCTCAAGGTTGACTCAGCCTTCTATCCTTCCAAGGTCAGTAGGAACTGGCTTAGGAACTGGCCCAAGGTTGACTCAGCCTTCTATCCTTCCAAGGTCAGTAAAATGAGAACCCAGAGTGTTGGGGGCAAAATGCTGACTCTGTAAACTGCTTAGAGAGGGCTGTAAAGCACTGTGAAGCGGTATATAAGTCTAAGTGCTATTGCTATTGCTATTGCTATACTCTGTTGATTATGCTGATGATATTCAGTACTGTTGATCTGGTCTCCTTCTAAGCTAGATCAGAACATTGGGGGGATTGCTCTGCAATAAGTTCACTACTTTCTGATATTGCTGAGGCACTGTAACTCATATTTGGCCCATTGGTTTCTGTGGTATGTTTTAAACTTCTACATGAAACCATTCTGAGAGGTAATCTGATGGTTTGTCTCATCACATGAGAATGACACCCGGCTCTATATATTTTCAACTCATGTCCTGGAGTATGGAAATCCTGAAGGAGTGACTAGAAAAAAATTATAGCTTGGTTATTTCATTAACAAATGACTATGAGATGTTAAACTGGTCGGATCATGGGTAAGAGAGTCTTCTGCAGTAGAATCTATTACCAGAAGAATGATCTTTCAAGAGGGTTTTACATTGTCTTGTTCCTCTCCTTGCCTTTTGTTGAGCAATAAGGATATTTGGATTTGGTTTGGTATTTCTTAACTCTCAGCTTGCTTTTGTTATGTCCTTCCAAGTACTGTAGGGCTCTGTTTTTAGGTTCTGTATGTGTGCAAGTTGAAGTTGAAATACTATATCTAATATTTGCACTAGGGTTTTCCAACTAAAAATACATGACATGCATCTGATTATGGGTAGCAAAGCTGCATGAAGGTATGTATTTATTCTCTCCTAAACAATGTAGACAACACTAGGTATAGGATTAGGCTGCTAGTCCTGTCATGTTATATTCCTTGTATAAATAGAGATAATGCATACATTATTAACTGTAATTTGAAAAAGATGCTATGGTGATTCAAACTGAAAACCCAGGGAATTTCAAAATGGACAGTTATTCTATGTATAACATGTGATGAGGATATGATTGATTTGAGTAATATAAAGCCTTCACTTTCTAGACCCAACTGACTCAATAAATATGTCTTGGGTATTTTTGTTCTCTATTGGTTTATAACTTGTCCTCTAGTTTCTTCAAACATCCCAATTTCTTTCATAAGAAGAGAAAAATGACATATACTCTTAACTCAACATTGCTATTCTTTTTAGGATTCCCTAAATTTTTTGAGGAGGAAATGGGTGTTATAGTTGATTATAAAATCCAAGTAAATCACCTTTGTACCCCTTTTCTGCCTATGTTTCTAATTCTACTTTGATTCTAATATAATTCATTTTATCATGCAGACTTTCTACTTGTGCACTGAATCTAACAACTAAAACCTATCAGTTTAATATGATCAACCAAGATGATAACATGACATAGTTAAGAAGACAATATTTATGTGTACAAAGATATTTAGTTTATATTGTAATAGGTGGGAAAAGGTACCATTATTTTCAAAAAAATTGTTCCTTCCTGAATCCACATACTTCTAAAGTAAACCAGGCAGCACCTTATCTGACTAGAAAAAATATTATTCAGAAAAAGTACTATTAGACTCATGATGTTTAGACACATAGACAAACACAGCTCTCTACCCACAATGTAGAATTCAAATATTCTAAAAACTATCACAATAAACAATCAAAGAATTAATTAAAGGAAATGCACCTGGATATTAACCAAATAACATCATACTAAAAATAAATGAAAATGTTGTTATATCTTTGCTATCCCAGACATATTTCCAAATTTCTTTACTTGTATAAGCTGTTTTATATAAGCTTAACTGCTTAAGGTGGCTCTTATAAAGTACATTTATCCACACACTTAATAAGGACTCCAAACTTAGAAAAAGTTAATAAACAGTTGAAGTATTGTGAAATATATTTTCCAGAATTCCATCTTTGTGTAAGTGAAATCCATCACAAACAATGCTATGACAATCCACTTTGGACAGGGTTTGGGGTTTGTTTGTTTTTTTTTTGGTTTTTTTCAGTCTAAGTCAAGGGTGTCAAACTGGTGGCCCATGGGCTGTATGCGTCACGCACAGGCCACGCCCACCCAGCTCTGCAAAGGCAAAAAAGGTTGCAATATGTCACATGACACAATCGAGTTTGACACCCGTGGTCTAAGTTTTTTTTTAAATGTCTGCACATGCCATGATTAGCTGTTGCATTGCTAACTTTTCTCTCCTCTGCTTGTGACCTCATTTACCAGCAACTTTCACAACAACCAGTGAATGACATCAGTGACTAAACGTTGATTACAACAAGATAGGGAGTAACTCCCTCTGACCAGAGAGAGCACAGCTCAATACAGCCATGTCCATATTGCTGGAACACCGTTACTTTCTACATTGACCTTTGATAGGACAATTAATGTTCATTCAAAGTAAGCAGAAGGGGGAAAAGAGGTGTACTTTCTAACCTGAAATGATCATGCTAGTAACAGAAGGTCAATAGTACGGTAAATTTCAATAACTACTCAATGGTAACAGGCTGTTGCATTTGGTCTGCAAGAATTGAATTGCTTGAAACCATTATACACAGATTAATACACCAATGACGTTCCCAAACAGAAAATACTAGTCATGCAAGCCACACTTGATTCTACTGCAAATATGTCAGTGAAGTGAACCTGAACTAGTGAGATTACTATATTTTGGAAAGCAAACACAGCCAAAGAACACAACCAGCCACGTACCCAGCCTCCATTGTCCTGGATCCAATTGTGCAGGTGCCTGTTCATGTACTCAGTCATCCAATCAGCAATACTGTCCACGAGAGGTGACATCTCCCGACTGACACTTTCCACACACAGCATGCCACCAAATTCAAAGAATGCCACAATCCTTCCCCAATTTACTCCGTCTCGGAACAGCTCTTCCACAACAGCCATGAAATGACTTCTGGCAGTGACTGGAGTCAAGTGCAGTTGACCAGACATCTGGGTAAAGTCTCTTTGATACCTTCGGGAAAACTCATCACCAGCTTGGCATAGTGTGGAATAAACAACTTGGGGTACAGGATGTTCTTCAGTGGCAGCCAAGTTACTAACAGCAGCAGAAGGCAGAGGCACCAGTCCTCCAAGGGCAGGAAAGGTCCCAGTAGCAGAAGAAACATTTTCTCTGTCTCCACTGGCAACCCAGTCATATCCTTTCTGTGACAGCTTGTAATGGATGTACCTCAGCACTATCTCCCGGTTACTGTAATCTCTTATCCCAGGATGAGCCATCATTTACAACAGAGTGCTGGGAGGGGAATAAAAAGAAAGACAAAATGTCCCCCTCCACCCCACCCAAAAATTAAAGCAGCCAGTAATAATAAGTGCCAGTGTTATATGGAATCCAGTTGCTCTGTTATGTGTAGTTCCATTTGTGGAGGTGGGGTAAAGTCCTTAGATCTCAAATGTATTTCTGTCTTCCCAGCGTCTCTTCTTTCGTATATGACAGGGGATGAAGACCAGATTTAAAATGAAGCCAATATTGTATTCCACATGTGATATTTATTACAAAATTAATGTTCAGAATCCTTCCTTCCTTTGGGTTGAAATACATCTAAAAAGAAAAAATAAAATAAAAAATACCCTTTTTTTCAAAATCAGGTGCTTTTTCTCCCTCCATTCTAGATGCTGATCTAGAATAGGGAAGAAGATGCTGTGCATACATTTCAATTCTCCTCCCGCCCCGTTCAAAATGATTTACAGATTAGAGCAGTTTCCAATGCAAATTCATGTAAAGCACGTTTAACAAAACACTTATTTTTTCCCATAAAGAAAAGTTAACACGAAGTAAATTCCCTGTAGAAAATACTTACTTGAATTAGAAATGTTCTTTCCTGTCAAATGTCCTTATAGGAAAAAAAGCAAACAAAAAAAAAACTTCACAGGTTTCTTAAAATATTAAATAGAAGGATTTTTTTTTGATGATGATTCCCAAAAAAGGAAAAATAAATAAAGAAGCAAAAGAGGCCTTCAGCTCCTGTTGAATTAGTTTGATTTCCAAAAATATTTCTTGGATTTCTGTTTGGATGACATTTCCAAAGATGTGTCAGAGCTCACAAATCCTGGTTCTGAAACTTCAGAAAAGGAGACCAAGCCAAAACAGAGGCAGCAAGCGGGGTAAAAAATAAATTCTGAAAAGCATCAGAGAAATGCATTTTTTCAGTTTAGGCTCTGGAATTAAGTAGGGTGCTCCAGTGCCATAGATTTTTTTTCACCACCAATGCAGTTTCATTCAGACCACGGATCTTGAACCCAACACCCCTAAACCACCATCACCCATCATCATTCTCTGAAATTATACCACCCACCTACACCTACCCTCCCTTGTTCCACTGCTTAACTCCAGCAGACAGACCCACATTCATAATTGGGAAGGAGCCAAATAAGTATCAGGCAAAAAAAAAGGCAAAGAGAAGAGATGTCTGAAGTATTAATTGATCCTAAATATTCCCCCCTCCCCCCCCACCACCCTCCCTCCCCGGTGCCCTTGGTACCCCGGGCAGCCTCGTAAAGCTTCCTAGTCACGAGGCGCCTCCTCCTTCTCCAGCGTCGGCTCCAGATTGGATGTGCTGCGTTCGGCGCGGAGGCTCCAGCTGCCGATGGGGAGGTCTCGGCGGCGGGGGAAGGCATAGTCAATGCGGCCGCACGCGGGTGAGGGGAGGAGACAGGAGAGGGGTGCTCCCAACGCTTCAGGCTCGGCAAATGGGGCAGCCTTTCTTCTAGCCCCACCTCGCTCTTCATTCAAGAAAAGGGGAGGGGGGGAGGGAGAGGAAGACGCAGAGGGAGGGCGCCAACTCTCGCCTTTTTCGCCGCTGCAGCCCTTGAACGAGGCTCGCACGGTCTCGACCTTGGAATTGCCTGCTTCTCCGCCAGGGCTTCAGGCTCCGGTGGCCCTCGCGGGATGTGGGTGGGTGGGTGGTCCACGACAGGGAAGGGTGGACTGGGAAGAAGAAGAAGAAAAAGACAGGACGTTCCCCTTGGTTGCTTTTCATTCATGTTTATGGTTGGGATGGATCGACTCTGAAGGGATTGTTTTCAGGGCGAGAGGAAGGAGACGTTGTGTTCAAAAGCGCCTTTCGGAGTTGTAAGTGGCCGGGTCGCTGCTGCGGCAGGCCAAGGACCCTTAGATCTCCAAAAAAGAAACTGAGGCCGAGAAAGAGGAGGAGGCACAATTTATCGGGGACCACCCAGTAGCTTCCTATGGGAGCTACAAAATGCAACCCATCTCCAGCTTCGCAAAAACGTTGGACTCTAAAGCGGGGTGGGGTGAGGGAATAATATAGTTGAGGAAGTGTGCTGTGTAACGTCCCAGCTGCCCAAAATATGCGAATCCAGTATTTTGCTTTTTTTTTTTGCCACTTAAGTTTAGGAAGTGTCCCTTCTGTCCCCCCCCCCATTAAACAGCGACGATGAACCCTCAGTGCAAATGTAGCTGCGTCTGCAAAGCGGAGGGAGGGGGGGCGTCTCTGTCCTTCATAATTCCTAATCCGTTTGAAGCAGGCATCTCCACGCAGGAGAACCGATTTCCCTCCCCCTTTCCCCTCTGCTGGGGTCTCCCAGCAAAAAGTTGCCCCAAGAAAATCAGAGCAGGGGGCGCGAAGAGGTCGCCATTCGTCCGGACACGAGTATTGGGGGGGGGGGGAAGGGGAGGAAATATTATTTGTATCCACAGGGTGCCACCTGCCGTCCAGCCCGAATGCCTTCCTCAGGCTGGAATCTGTCCTTGAATCTCCTTGCTCAGTTTATTCCCGCCTTTTCTTGAAAAAACTATGGAAGAGACTTGTGTATACTGTCAGGATGTGGGTGAGAAGAGCTGTGCAGTCTTCATCTGGTGGAAGGCGCCCAACCGAAGCACTCCATTCTGTTCTGGGTCCTGTCGTAAAAAAATGTGGTCTAGGGCATATTATGTATCTTATTTATTTTTTATTTATTTTATTTGGCAGTTTTTCTATGCCGCCCTACTCCCTCAGGACTCATCTTACATGCCAACTCTTAACAAAGCATTCTCCAGTACTAAAAATAACAAAGTTGTTGTTAAATCCAAGTTCTTATTGCTGCTCAGTTCTTCTGACTCCCCCCTCCTGCCCTTCACATTGTTGAAAATACGCTGGTGCACATTATCAAATAATTATCTGGAAATAACACTAAGATCTCTTATAATTTAGGCCAGCAATGGCAAAAGTAGGATGTGTGTTAAAAATAACATGCTGTGGCATTTTGGGTGATACACCAGTGCTCAACAACAACCAACTATTCTTGAAAGTTTGCCCCATTTTTGCACAATTTTGGGAGGCCGCGCAGGAATGAGGTGTTCTGCATTGCCTCTAGATGTTGGTGCAAGAGGGTCGTGCTTTTGCACATCCTCCAAAAAATGCATGAGAATGGAGTGCGCTTCCGCTTGGTTTTTGGAGGCTGCAGAAGAGCATTCTCTGAAGCTGCTTCAAGGACAAAGGTCTAGTGTGACTGGGAGCAGCCTCTGGTAGGCCAGTGGATGTCAACAGAAAGAGCCGAGGTGGCACAGCGGTTAGAGTGGGGTACTGCAGGCCACTTTAGCTGACACTGATCCGCAGGTCAGCGGTTCAAATCTCACCATGATTAACAGATTAACAGAATTGGAAGGGACCTTGCAGGTCATCTAGTCCAACCCGTGCCCAAGCAGGAGACCCTACATCTGCCTCTACCTAGGAAGCTCAAGGTTGACTCAGCCTTCCATCCTTCTGAGGTAAAATGAGGACCCAGATTGTTGGGGCAATGTAAATATATATATTGCTTAATGGTGTAAACCGCTTAGAGAGTGCTTGCACTGTGAGGCGGTATATAAATCTCACAAATAAAAATAAATCTCACAAATAAATAAAACGTCTGCGGCATACGGCAGATCCTGAGGACTGTTGGGCAGTCATGCTGTTTCCCAAAGCTCATGCACCTTGGGAATGGCAAAAAGTGGCAAAATGGCTGCTCTGGCATTAGTCTCTACTTCAGGACCAGCTTCTGAGCTGCTGCAGAATGCTGATGTTCAAGGTGGGCTTGATGGGGATTGAGATAGAGAACTGTTTCTCTTTTGTTGGGGGGAAGGTGTGGCCCACCGGCAGAGTCAAGTTAGGCCTTTTCCAAATTCTGACACATGGAGCCCAAAAGGTTTGCCATCACTGATTTAGGATGTGAAATGGTCCTCTGGATATCAATAGCTTGGTGTATAACACAATATTAGATGGCCTGATATATAGATAAACCATTCTGCTTTTTTGGGGCAGAATGGTTAGAAAAGCAGAAAGATATATTAGGCCATCTAACTGTTACAAATAAGTTTTGGAGTTTTCAAGATTCACCATCAAGCCAAATGAGGAAAACATGGTAAAATACATACCTGACTGCTCATAGGATCTGAGGTATCACAAATTTTGCTCAGTCCACAGGAAACACTAAAATACAAATTGGTCCTTCATGGAAAAAGCATCCTAGAAAATACCTCAAAAGCTACAGCTGGCCAAGAGTACACGAGCTGCTACATTCTGGACTTAACAAGGTTTTTGGATGAACTTCAAGGACAACCCCAAAATTCCTACAATTGGCTACAATTCCTACAATGTGCAGCACATTCCAAGCAATCTTGGAAACATTTTATTGCAGTTATTGCTGCTTAAGAGGACCTCACCAGTTACTGAAAGCAATGATCTGCCACACACAAATACGTGTGTGTGGCACGTATTTGAGGATCATTTTCATCAATGAAAAGGATTTCATTTCAGGATTTGAGGATCATTTTCATCAATGAATCAATGAACAAGTATAATATTTTGACTCATTTAACTGGATTCTCTTTATATAGTTTAATTTAATTTCTCTTTATATATAGTTTGTGTGGAGAACAGATCATTTTTAGCTCATATTTATGCAGAAATATTGAAAATTTTAAAAAGTTCACATTTTTTTCCAGTATCACTGTAAATAGTGGAAGAATGATTAATTGCCAAACTGTATAAAAATGGGGAAAAATCAGATGCCTAGATTATGAAAAGTCATCTCTTAAATGCCGTTAAAAACTTTCCTCTGGGACTAATGGAAATCATCGTAATAGTATGCATGTTTTAATTTCGCCTAAATAAAAGTGGAAAGGCAATTAGAGCATGCTACAACTAAAGGGAAAGTTTTACAAAAACTTTCCTTTTCTTGTTTCCCGGTTTAATGGGTTTGAATAAAATAGATACTAATAGATACTAATAGATAAAATAGAGTTATTAATCCAAGCTGTCTGGGCTATTTTTAGTTCTTTAGTGTAAGAATGAATGAAGAAGAAAATGATTCTTTCATTATACTTTTTGAATGCACTCCCTATCCCAACTTTTAGATAAGTTTACAGAAAATTAGTCTTATTTTATGTTACCACCTAGTGGCCATTCATATTTTTACATTTTGTTAAAATCAGTCAGAATAGAGCTGTGGGACCTTGGGAGTCCAGTCCAGTGGCGGGTTGCTTTCTTACTGGTGCCGGTGCGCTACGCGCGCATCTCCATGTTTCGGGGGCGTGCGCGCTTGCTACGCGCGTGCGCCCCCTCATGCAATTTTGCTTCCGCGCATGCGCAGAAGCAAAATCGCCCAAAAATTAACATAAAAATATGGCAATGTGCGCGACAGACCGGCAGAGAGGGCTCCGGAGCGGTCACGTGGAAATTGCGCAACCGGCCGCTCCCTACCGGAGCTACTTACTGGTCAGCTCCGGCAGGAACCCACCTCTGGTCCAGTCCCTATAACAGTGATGGTGAACCTTTTTGGCACTTGCACAGAAACATTGTGCACGCTTGCGCTCATCAGGGCTGCACTCTGGAAAAGCCGAACTTCTGGGTTCTGGCGTACATGTGCACCCGACAATCAGCTAGCCAGCACGCATGCACACACTGGTTTTGGCACTGCTGAACGTGTAAAGGGATCACCTCTGGAAAGCTAAACTTCTGGGTTCTGGCGTGCATGCGCACCCAACAATCAGCTGGCCGGCACGCATGCGCACACCGGTTTTGGGTACTGCCATGCACGCAAAGGACAGTCGTGGTGTGCACATGCGTGCCAGAAACCCGGAAGACAAATTAGCAAGGCTGTGCGTGCTGGGCGACATGGCTTCACGTGCCACTTTGGGCACGCGTGCCATAGGTTCGCTATCACGGCGAATATAACATTTCAGATAAGTGACTGTCCAGTCTTTTCTTAAAAACCTCCAATGATGAAGCACCCACAATTTCTGAAGGCAAGCTGTTCCACTGGTTAATTGTTCTCACTGTTAGGAAATTTCTCCTTAATTCCAGATTGCTTCTCTCCTTGATTAGTTTCTATCTGTTGTTTCTCTTACCTTCTGGTACTTTGGAAAATAAGTTGACCCCCTCTTCTTTGTGGCAGCCCCTCAAATACTGGAATACTGCTAAGATGTCACCCTTAGTTCTTTTCTCTAGACCAGGGGTGTCAAACTCAAGGCCCACGGGCCGGATCCGGCACATGGGGTAGTTAAACCTGGCCTGCGGGGCCGGCCTGGAAATAGCAAAGGACTGGCCTGCTGTGTCTCTGGCAGCCAAAATGGGGCATGGGGACATGCACCCCCTGCACCCCATTTTGATCTGGACGGCCTCCTGCAGCACTCTGTTCTAGACCCTGTTTTAGGAATTGGCCATACCCAATTCCTGCAGCCATTCTTCACATGTTTTTGTCTCCAGCCCTTAATTTATTTATTATTTATTTATTTTGGAATTCTTATATGCCGCCCAACTCCCTAAGGACTCAGGGCGGCGTACAACAGTGAGAAAATACAAGAATAACCAAAATCTAAAAAGTTAATTGAAAGCAAATATAAAAATTAAAACATAATATAGAAAATCATCACCAACCATTCAATATCATACATACTTGGGGGGTGAGCTCGAGTGAATTAAGCTCTACCCCCCGCTTGCAGGAAAAGCCATGTCTTAACAGCTTTCCGGAAGGCCAGCAGAGTGGGGATAGTTCGGGTCTCTGGCGGAAGTTGGTTCCAGAGCACGGGGCCAGCCACAGAGAAGGCTCTCCCCCTAGGGCCCACCAGCCGGCATTGCTTGGCCGACGGGACTTGGAGGAGGCCAACTCTGTGGGCCCTAACCGGTCGAAGGGAAGTATGAGGCAGAATGCGGTCCCGTAGATAACCTGGTCCCAAGCCATGAAGGGCTTTAAAGATGGTGATCAACACCTTGAATTGGACCCGGAGACCGATGGGCAACCAATGCAGCTGGCGGAGTATCGATGTCACGTGGGTGTACCTTGGCACACCCACCACAGCACGCGCAGCCGCATTTTGCACCAGCTGAAGTCTCCGGATACTCTTCAAGGGTAGCCCCATGTAGAGCGCGTTGCAGTAGTCCAAGCGAGAGGTGACAAGGGCATGAGTGACCGTGAGTAGAGCCTCCTTCTCCAAATATGGCCGCAACTGGTGCACCAGGCGAACCTGTGCAAAGGCCCCTCTAGCCACAGCAGAAAGATGATGGTCCAATTTTAGCTGTGGATCTAGAAGGACCCTCAAGTTGCGGACCTGGTCCGAGGGAGTCAATTTCGCTCCCTCAAGGACCAAGGAGGGACAGTTGGCATAGTCCTTAGGAGGCAATATCCACATATCCAAATTAATTATCTTAATTTCTCTTCTTTGCACTTTTTCCAAAGTCTCAACATCTTTTTTGTAATGTGGTGATCAAAACTGGATGCTGTATTCCAGGTTTGGTCTTACTAAAGCTTTATAAAGTGATACTAATACTTCCTGTGATTTTGATTCTATATCTCTATTTATTAACCCAAGTGTTGTATTAGCTTTCTTGGCTGTTGTTGCACAGTGCTGGCTCATATTTAAGTGATCGTCCACTAGGACTCCAAGGTTCCTCTCACAATTACTGTTTTTGAGTCAGATTTAGCCTAATCTGTACTTATATGTTTGGTTTTTCCTGCTTAGGTATAAATTTTTTCTCCACATTAAATGTAATGTTGTTCGATAGGGCCCATTGTCAAGATCTTTTTGGATCCTGAGCTTGTCTTCTGGAGTGTTGGCTATTCCTGCCAGCTTAGTATCATGTGCAAATTTGATGAGTTCCCTTTCTATTCCCTCATCTAAGTCATTTATGAAGATATTGAAGAGTACTGGGCCTAAGACAGAACCTTATGGTACTATATTCTCTCCAGGTAGATGTAGTACCATTAAGGACTACTTGTTGAGTACTATTTGTCAGCCAGTTACAAATCCATCTATCCCACATTTTTCTAGTTTACCAAGAAGTACCATATTTTTTGGAGTATAAGACGCACCTTTCCTCCCCCCTAAAAGTGGGGGGAAATTTAGGTGCATCTTATAGACTGAATGCGGGTGTTTTTGGCCTCATAAACCCTCTGCATGTCACGTTTTGCCCTCCCCGGCCCCCAGAAGCACTCTGCAGTGCTCCGCATGGCCCATATTTGCCAAAAACAGGCCCGTTTTTGGGCTCCCAATCCCTCTGCGGATAGCATTTTCACCCTCCTTGGCCCCCAGAAGCACTCTGCAGGCAAAAAACAGGTGCTTTTGGCAAAAATGGGCCCATTTTTGGTGAAAACAGGCTGTGCGGAGCACTGCAGAGTGCTTCTGGGGGCCTAGGAGGGCAAAAATGTGACGTGCGGAGGCCAAAAACTGGTTTTTTTTGTTTTCCTCCTGTAAATTTAGGTGCGTCTTATAGTCCAGTGCGTCTTATAGTCCAATAATATGGTAAGTTGTGGTCTACTTTGTCAAAAACCTTATTGAAGTCTAAGTATACTATGTCCTCAGCATTTTGCTGGTCTACTAATTTAGTCACTTTGTCAAAGAATGAAATAAGATTGGTTTGGCATGATCTGTTTTTAACAAACCTGTGCTGGCTACTAGTTATAACTTTATTTGTTTCTACATGTCCACAGATATGGGTTTTTAAATTATTTTTTCCGGTATCTTCCCAGGTATTAATGTTAGTCTAATTGGTCTGTAGTTTCCTGTGTCTGGTTTTTTTTTCTTCCTTTTTTGAAGATGGGAACTACATCAGATCTTTTCCAATCCTCTGGTAGTTCCCTGGTGCTCCAGGATTTTTAAAGATATAGTACAATGGTTCTGAGATAACATCTGCCAGCTCTTTCGGAACTCTGGGATATAATCCATCAGGTCCCTGTGATTTATATTCATCAAGATCCAACTGGTGTTTCTTACCAATTTCTTGCTTATTTTAATTTTTATTTCTAGTCTGTGTTTATCGTTATGTTTTTGATAGATTGGGCTATAGTTTCTTTTTGTGTGAAGATTGATGCAAAGAATGAGTTAAGCAGCTCTGCTCTCTTCAGTGCCTGTTACTTCCTTGCCATCTTCTCACTTTAATGGACCAACTGTTTCCTTGACTTTTTCTTGTTATTCATGTTGAAATAAACTTTTTTTATCTGTGACTTTTGTTGCAAGTCTTTGTTCATTCTGCACCTTTGCTTTCTGACTTCATCAAAAGTCAGATCTGCTGATATTCTGCCTTAGTTATGTGTCCCTCTTTCCATTTTTTCTACTTATCCTTTTTGTCTTTCCGTTTATCAGAGATATCTTTGTGCAACCATGATAGTTTCTTCTTGGATTTCTTGTTTTTCTTTTTCAGTGGTACTGTGTTGGACTGGGCTATTATGATCATCTTTTTTTTAAGTTTCCCATGCTTCTTGAGTTGTTTTCACCTTTAGGATTTTTATCCATGGAATTTTTCTTAGGCTCTCTCTGAGTTTGTTAAAATCAGTTCTTTTAAAGTTTAAGACATTGGTTGGATTTTATTCTATTGCTTATGTTTGCATTACATTGACTTCCAATGTGATATGGTCACTCTCACCCAAGGTTCTGGCAACTTCAACTCCCTCTATCACTTCTTCTCTATTAGTAAGAATTAGATCCAGTATAGCTTTTCCTCTAGTTCCTTCCTCTACCTTTTGGATGACAAAGTTGTCAACTAAATTGTATAGAAATCTGTTAGATCTCCCACTTGCTGCAGAGTTTGTCTCCCAGTTGATATCAGGGTAGTTAAAGTCTCCCATTACTGCTGAATCTAGATCTGAATTTATATTTCAAATAGGGATTTGCTACAAAACTAGACTCAGAAATGTATGCAGGGTTGAAAACATGCACCAAAATGACAGGAGCGGGGATATGTCATGATGCAACTTCTTCCCCTTTCATCATGTGACATGACATATATACAAAAGAGTAGAGGTTGTATTGCAATGGTGCAATGCTGATTTCTTCATTGGTGAAGATACCAACACTGACATCACTGGGTGGACTTCATCTAAACTAGTCTGTTATATGCCCCCCCCAAAAGAGGAAATCATAAAAAAAGCGCACCAAATTGCACAAACAGCTTATGTTATGGAATATGAATATATGCAAGTTTAAAATATATTTTAATAAAAGTCAAATTTATCTCACAGTGCAGGAGATTAGGAAGCATGCTTTGCCTGATGCTATCCATATGTTAATCTCTAAATAAACAAGCACTCTTCTGTATAGATTGGAACAGGGCAAGTTCTTCAAGTTGCACAAGTTTTTAGCCATTTGTATATGGAATTGCACCAGTTAATAAGAACCTAGCTCCCAACAATAAGGAATCACCCCGTCTCAATTCAGGGAGGCAGTCGATGTAATGTGCCGATGCCTGGACGATGTTAGGACCTGGATGGGGAGAAACAGACTCAAACTCAACCCCGACAAGACTGAGTGGCTCTGGATATTGCCTCCTAAGGACCATGTCGACTGTCCCTCCTTGGTTCTTGAGGGAGAAAAATTAACTCCCTCGGATCGGGTTCGCAATTTGGGAGTTCTCCTAGATCCACAGCTAGAATTAGACCAACATCTTACAGCTGTGGCTAGGGGGGCTTTTGCACAGGTTCGCCTGGTGCACCAATTGTAACCATACTTGGAGAAGGAGGCTCTACTCAGGGTCACTCATGCCCTTGTCACCTCCCGATTGGACTACTGTAATGCATTCTACATGGGGCTACCCTTGAAGAGTATTCGGAGACTTCAACTGGTGCAAAATGCGGCTGCGCGTGCTGTGGTGGGTGTTTCAAGATACACCCACGTAACATCCATACTCCGCCAGCTGCATTGGTTGCCCATTGGTCTCCAGGTACAATTCAAGGTGTTGATCATCATCTTTAAAGCCCTACATGGCTTAGGACCAGGTTACCTCCGGGACCGCATTCTACCTCATTCTTCCCTTCGACCGGTCAGGTCCCACAGAGTGGGTCTCCTCCAGGTCCCGTCAACCAAACAATGTCGGCTGCCAGGTCCTAGGGGGAGGGCCTTCTCTGTGGGGGGCCCTGCTCTCTGGAACTAACTCCCCCCAGAGATACGAATTGTCCCCACCTTGCTGGCCTTCCGAAAAGCTGTGAAGATATGGCTCTTCCTGCAGGTGGGGTTTTGAGACAACTTCATCTTGGTCTCCCCTATGTATGTAAGATTTTGTATGCTTTTAAAATGTATTTTAAATTGTTTTAAATTATATTGTTTAGTGGTTCTTCAAATGTTGTACGCCGCCCTGAGTCCCCAGGGAGTAGGGCGGCATATAAGAATCCTAAATAAATAAATAAATAAATAAATAAATAAATAAATAAATAAATAAATAAATAAATAAATAAATAAATAAATAAATAAATAAATAAATAAATAAATAAATAAAAATGTCTGCCTTTTTAAGTAAGGAAATATGCATCTTGTACCTCATAAGCATCTTGTTATTTATCTGTTATGGTACATTTTAAGTACTGTATGTAGAAAATATAAGAGTTGTCAATGCTTCTATAAAATAAGGGGAGAGAACTGGCTGAAGCAGAATCTGCCTCTATAGAATTAAATCTTTTCTTAAACCTAAACTAAGTAAAATATCCAAATAATGAAAAATAATTATAGGGACTATACAACCCTCCTTATTTATTTTTTCTTTCAAAAACTCACTTTTGTCCCTTTTTTGTGGATATTTAACTTTTACCATACAAATGGTACCTCTAAATGCAGTCTTTCACATTCATGTGAAAGATACGGAAGTTAGAATTGTCTTTTTAAAAATATACTGTTCGATTGTAGATATTTTAATTGGAATATGCTTTTTTATATATTTTTTCTTGGCTTTGCTCTAGGGTTTTCCTTTGTAAAGCAAAATTATAAGCTATTCAGGTTTTTTTTTTTATTCTTACAAACCTTTTTCAGATTTGTCCTTAATTTTTTGCTAAGAAAATATTTTATTTTAGGCTTTTTTTTTTTTAGCTCAGGCTCATTATCCCAGACTTTTTGAAATGTGCTGCCAAGATGCATGGTTACCTTTGCTGTACTGCATGCAACTATAGATTGCCAGCCTACTTTTTCTCATAGCTTCTGTTTTTAGCTGAGATAGCGCAGTGGTTAAAAGCAGCATTGCGACCTTCAGCTGATTGCTAGTTCAGCAGTTCAGCTGTTCAAATCTCACTAGGCTCAAGGTTGACTCAGCATTCCATCCTTCCGAGGTCGGTAAAATGAGGACCCAGATTGTTGGGGGCAATATGCTGAACTCTGTAAACCGCTTAGAGAGAGCTGTAAAGCACTATGAAGCGGTATATAAGTCTAAGTGCTATTGCTATTGCTATTTCTATTATTTGAAGAAGAAGGGGGGGGGGAACCAGAAGTAGAAGACACTTATAAATAAAAGAATCTTCTTTGTAATTTACAGACCACTTTTTACTTAATCTCTCAAATCAGGGTGCCAGTCATTTTGGAACAGGAGCCTAGTATAGTAGAAGTAGTACCCGAAGGAAAACGGAACCCGCTACACTTCTGAACTTTTTTCTTCATTGACTAATACAACACAAATGGCTTCCAGTTCAAATTCAGTTAAAAGACAATGAAAAAAAATCTATGAAATGCCAGATAGCTTAAAGCAGTGGTTCTTAATCTGAGGGTGCGAGAGAGCATTTCCAGGGGTGCGAGAGAAATTTCAAAAATTAAAAAAAAATGCGAACGAGGCGACAGTGTTTTTATGTTATATAGTAATTTATTATGTGTGTGTGTGTGTGTGTGTGTGTGTGTGTGTGTGTGTGTGTAACATTTTTTGCTGATAAATGAAAATAAAGGGAGACTATTATAGATCTATTTCGAGCTATTTTGCTCTCGTCAGATAGCCATACCTGTAGTGGGAATTGAACCTGGGCAGTCTGCTTGTAAGGCAGAAGTTTAATCTCTAAGCCACAAGGTTCTCTTCCCTATCAGCTCTTCACCATTAAAGGGTTATATATGTTTATTCTGTCGAGTCATCCTGGTGTATGGAAGGAAACATCACAGCTTCCTTTTGCCTTTCGGCCCCTCCTGGGACGATCCAGGCAGTTTTCTATAGTTGACAAACTATATTGTCTATATGTGTAACATTTTTTGCTGATAAATGAAAATAAAGGGAGACTATTATAGATCTATTTCGAGCTATTTTGCTCTCGACATATATATATGTGTGTGTGTGTGTGTGTGTGTGTGTGTGTGTGTGTGTGTAACATTTTTTGCTATTATATATATATATATATATATATATATATATATATATATATATATATATATAATGTTATATAGTAATATGTATTGTAAATAAACACAGCATTTTTTTATGCAATAAATGTTTTTTCTTAAATAAATATACACACATTTTTTAAGGGGGTACAAGAGCTTATTTTCAGATTCAAGGGGGTGCGGATCATTAAAAAGGTTAAGAACCGCTGGCTTAAAGGAAGACTCCTCTTTTGTTCACTCTTTTTTGCCAATAAATACTTTGCCAATCTAAATATTATAAGAATTAACTACTAAAAATTGTCTTTGTGATTATCTTGAAGAAAAATGAACTTTAATGTATTTTTCTTCATTACTGGTGTATAATATTAACCTTTTTTGTTCTCTTGAGTAATGTGGTATGTATTACAACTACCGTATCTTTAAATCCAAAGCAAGTAGTGATATTTCATGGAAACCTAAAGGCAGAATAAATGTGTAAACTTAAGAGTTCAATCAGTAATTTTGTTTGGAACTCTGAATGCATCTGGTTAATATTGTTATTGTTGATACTTTTCAAAGAGCTTGATTAGAATTTTATCTTTCTGTAGCATGTTTCCCTATTGCCTTGTGTATTATGTGTTCCAGTTAGGAGAATTTTATCTTATCTTATTTTCTTATGTGTTTTATGTATTTGATATATTTTAATGAATTATGTTATGTTAATAAACCATATTGCTTATGAATATTTATTTTATTTTTATCCCATCTGTATAATTTTTATAAACAATTCAAAGCGATAAAACATACTTAATAGTCCTTCTTCCTATTTTCTTCACAACAACCGTGTGAGATGGGTTAAATGCAAGTCCAAGTCACCAACCAGTTGTCATTCCTAAGGCAGGATTAGAACTCAGTTTCCTGGTTTCTAGTCTGGTGCCTTAACCACTAGAGCAAGCTGGCTACCAATAATGTTAATGTTCTAGCTTGGGTCAGTATAGGGCACGGGTAGGCAAAGTTGGCTCTTCTATGACTCGTGGACTTCAACTCCCAGAATTTCTGAACCAATCATGCTAGTTTAGGAATTCTGGGAGTTGAAGTCCACGAGTCATAGAAGAGCCAACTTTGCCTACCCCTGGTATAGGGGAGTGATGGCGAACCTGTGGCACGTGTGCCACAGGTGGCACATGGAGCCATATCTGAGGGCACGCGAGGCGTTGTCCTATATCAGCTCCAGTGGGCATGCACATGCTGGCCAGCTGATTTTCGGCCTTTTCAGCCATTTTTGCTTTCCCCAGGCTTCAGGAAAGCCTCCTGAAGCCTGGGGACGGCGAAAAATGGCCCAATTTTTTTCGAAACGAAAAATATTTTCAAACCTCTGGTTGGGCCGTTGGACCATTTTTCACCGTCCCCAGGTTTCAGGAGGCTTTCCTGAACCCTGGGGAGGGCAAACAATGACCCAATGGGCCTATCGGAAGTCCAGAGGCTTCAGTGAGGCCTGTGCGCATGCACGGGTGGGGGGCAGCACAGAGGTTGTGCACATGCACGGGGGAGGGCATTCCATTATGGGTGAGGGCACACACACACGTGCTATCGCACATGCACGCACCCTTTTGGCACCCAAGCCAAAAAAGGTTCGCCATCACTGGTATAGAGTCTGACAAAATATCCTGATACCTATTGAACTAACATTATGTTGAAGATCATTTTTTAAAAAATTCTTAAAGTTATTGGGCAGATCAGTTCTCTCTCTCATTTTTTTCTCTTGAAATACATTTCCTGCATGAAAGCATGCTTATTCTCAAATACAACCTAAAGATATCTAACAGGTATGCGTGAAATCATTATTTCCCTGATCTAAAATTATTTAGCTATGCCACTGTGAACTAATTTTAAGATTTTCCCAGCGGCAAAGGAAATATTTTCAAAGAAATGCAGCTGCTTTCATCTTTGTCAGATGCTGTTTAACGAAGCCAAGGAACCTGTTTAGTCATTTAAAACCCCTTGGGGGCAGGCGTCCTGTATTAGTTTTAGTGGAATTAGTGTTTTAATTCTACTGAAACAAGACATGTCACTTGACATAACTTACTTTTTCTCTTTCATTAATTCATTTCTTTGTCTGTACTTGCTATAAACCCTTAGGATAGACTAAAAAGAAGTGACTAAAAGCTCTCTTCTAAACCTAAACTTCAGTCTGCAAACCACTGCCTGCTGAATCAGAAGGCATCCTGATCTAATCAACTTTTTCTCTGAGGAACAGAATTTCTGTTATCTATTGCATGTGCCTAGATATGATGTGTTTATTCTATCATTCAGCTTTATCTTCCGTTACTCTCTAGTTTATTATTTTGAAAAGAAGTTTAAATTTATTTTTGTCTCAGCACTTTGGATTCCTCTTAACAATTCTGTCATTTGAGTTTGATCAGGGGCGGGTTGCTCACTTACCAATACCGGTGCGCTGCATGCGCATCTCCATGTTTCATGCGTGTGCGCGCTCACTACGCATGCGCGTCCCCTCGTGCAATTCTGCTTCTGCGCATGCGTGGAAGCAAAATCTCACCGAAATCTCTCGCGCGCGTCCCCTCGTGAGATTTTGGTGAGATTTTGCTTCCGCGCATGCGCAGAAGCAAAAAAGCCCAAAAATTCTTTAAAAAAGATGGCGATGCGCACAACGGACCGGCGAAGACGGCACCGGAGCGGTGGCACGCAAATTGCGCAATTGGCCGCTCCCTACCGGAGCTATGCACCGGACAGCACCGGTAGGAACCCACCACTGAGTTTGATCCTATCTTTTAGTGATATAGCATCCATCCTGGCCATTTTTGTATTATTTGCAAATCTGGTAAGGATTCTCTCCATTTCAGCATTTGAGACCTAAATACAATATTGAAGACAACCAAACGTAATAACATTCCTACAAACCCCTCTATACCATCTTCCAGTTTGATTTTGAAAATGTGCCATAATTATCTTTTGGGGGGAAATATGCAGTAAATACAGTACTTAAGATTTCGCTATATATTATAATCAAAGATTTAAAAATAAGCATTTGAATAGTGTATGAAAATGGAAGAAATTGAACAATCTGAACATCTTTCAAGTCACAGCAATTTGAAGGGCTACTTGCTAAACCCTAAAACCAAATTTTCCTATTCTTAACTCTGAAGACAATAATGTATAAAAACATTAAAAAAACGTCTTGGTCTGTTAAATTACAAAATCATTATATTTTCTTAATGTTCGTGTTCAGCTTTTGATCACACCACCATGTGCAATTTCTTCAGGTTCATCACATTTGTACATGTCATCCATGACTTACAACCATTTATTTAGAGATGGTCCAAAGTTACAACGGCACTTAAAAAGTGACTTACAACCAGTCCTCACACTTATGATGGTCGTAGTAGCCCCAGTCATGGGATAAAAATTTGGGGATTTGGGAGCATGTATTTATGACAGTCTCAAAATCTTGGGGTCACATAATCACATAATTACCCGGATTTCTGCTGTTCAAATGTAACTGCAGTCAGTGCTTAAAATGTGGCTGGGTTTTTAAAACTGCCAAAACTCAGCATCAAATTTTGTCCGCTTGTGGTACACATGCGATCTCCTGTTTTCTAAAATAAATGCTAAAATAATATTTTTTTTCAATTGTATGAGCAAAGAAATGTTAAGGAAAGGCAGAATATATGAAAATGCCTAGTGCATCTTATCTATGAGACCCCTTTTGTGACTTTATAATTCAATCACAATTCAATTCTTAGCATCACTGTAGAAAAAAAATTAAGAGGAGGCAGTGCATCTAGCCATGGTATGAGGCCTGTGGAGTTGTATTTGCCAATTTTTCACTATTGTGAGCAAACTAAAAACTGGCACAGGCAGTGTCATTTTCTTTTCCCTATAAAATAAAGAGAGGAGGCAGGTTCCCTTAACTGGGAATCACAATTTGGGGACAAAAATAATTCCATCATATAAAATATTTTCCTACCAAAATTCAACTCCCTTAGACTACTGACTATCAAATAATTGGAAGGGTTGATTTCCAGCAAGAAAAATGGCTTAAAGAGATTTGATCCCAACTGCTATGCAATGGAATGTTTCAATACCTTCTAAAAAAAATGTTGATCACTTTGTGATTAGTATCATAACGTGTTAGATCATGAGAAAAGTATGAGCACAACAGGATAGAGGTCACATTAACCAATTAATTATTGCATTGCTCCCAGCGGGACCTGTCCCAGCAGTTTACTTTTGGTCAGCAATCCAGAAGACTTCTCCACCCATTTATCACCATAAATGGGATCTAATGCATTTCTGTCTGCTCAGCGGAACAAGGCCCGTAAATTCCTTCTCCGTATTTTTTCATGGCAGACATGAGAGAGAAGGAGCCCTCCAGCTGTCCCCACTTCCTCTCAGAACGTCATTTTAAAAATCTCTTTAGAAATAAGGACAGTATTCTAAGTCCTTACTACCATGACAGCCATTAATGAAAACACATTTACACAGCAGGATCAGGAGAACAAGTTGAACCAGTTTCCAAGAAAGGCACAGAAGAATGTAGTTTTTTTTAAATTTAATAAAATACAAAATATTAAAATGTATAATAACTCTGCCACAGCAAAAAGCTAAGCACTAATGGATTTTAGCTGTATTCAACATTAACATTAAAAGTGCATAACGTTTTTCACAGTATACATTTATATATGACCTATTGTCTCCTTTATTATTAACTCTCTTTTTACAAAATATGAGCCATGATTTTAAGTAAGGTTAAAGCCAGTTAGAACTATTTAGGGGGAAATTTGAAAATAACAAAACTTTTTTTGGTTTAGGTTGAAGAAATGGAGTAACTGATTTTAGGTAAACAATTGAAGAAGCTAATCCATCCATAAATCCATCCTACAAAAAACTCATCAGTTTCAGCAAGTTTATCACATGCTCTTATGGAGAAATGCAAATGAGTCTTGCTTCTTCGAACTGTTTATGGTATTTCTAACATCTTTTACAGAACTGAGAATTCAATGCTGAATCAAGTGCCTTATTCACTAGCTTCTGTGGTCTTCTATAGCTACTTGCACCTACCTTGGCACACGGTCAGTATAGCAATCAGGTTAACAGCTTTAACAGCTCCAAATTAAAACATTCTAACAAAAACATAGTTGCTTTCCTCCCAGCATACAGTTTATCTGAAACTTATGGGAGTGAAATTTGAATTTCACTTGAATTAAACTTGAAAATTTCAAGTTTAAACTTAAGAGTATATTGCACAGGGCTTATGAAGACCATGATTATATTATCTCCATCCTTTCAAATAAGCAACTCAATTGGCCAATAAACAAGTTCTTGTATCTGGATAATAAATTTCCAGATACACAGTGTTTTGTGCTTGTGTACAAAAACAAAACAAAACAAACCTGAGAATGTATGAGTGGTTGTTTAATTGAATTGGATATGATGATTTAAAATGTTATTAAAATTTAGAAGACTCAGTAATGGACCTGAACAGCAATTGAACTGTCATGGCCCACAAGATTTCCTCCAAGTAACATTAAAAATGTGAGCTCTTCTTTGTTTTCAACCCTCCCTTTATTTTTATCGTATGTTTAACATGACATACCGTATCTTTTGGAGTATGACGCACCTTTTTCCTCCCTAAAAGTGGCTGAAAATTCAGGTGCGTCTTATACTTTGAATGTAGCTTTTTTTCCAGCCCTAACTAGGTGCTAACAGATCTTCCCAGCTCTTACCTTGCAGGCTTTTTCATTGTTACTCTCTCCAAATAATTTTTTTCCAGCCTTAAGTCTTTGCAGGGTTTTTTTTATTGCTCTACTTGCTCCAAAGAAGTTGTTTTCTAGCCCTAACCAGGTGCTAACGATCTTCCCAGCTCTTACCGGCTTGCAGGCTCTTACATTGTTACTCTCTCAGAAGAAGGTTTTCCAGCCCTAAGTCTTTGCAGGGTTTTTTTTCATTGCTCTACTTGCTCCAAAGAAGTTGTTTTCTAGCCCTAACCAGGTGCTAACGATCTTCCCAGCTCTTACCGGCTTGCAGGCTCTTTCATTGTTACTCTCTCAGAAGAAGGTTTTTTTAAGTCCTAACCAGGAGATAAAATAATGTGCTGAAGCTGACCAGACTAAGGATGCTAGCCAGATGAATACCTGGTAGGCAGATTGTTTTCCCCTATTTTCCTCCCCAAAAACTAAGGTGCGTCTTATACTCCGGTGCGTCTTATACTCCGAAAAATACGGTATATGGTTTTTGGATCATATTAACTTTCTCTGTTAAGCATGTAACAAACATACCAAGGTATTTGGAAATGACAGCTATAGCAGAAATTATTTATGAAACTGTTTAAATCAAGAAACAATTGGCACCAATGAGACAACAAAACAAATTCACTAAACCAGGGGTCCCGAACCTCCAGTCCATGGACCAGTATTGGTTTGTGGTGCGTTGAGAACTGGGCCATGCAAGCGGCAGTTGAACGCACAAAGCTTTATTTGCGCACACATGGAATTATGATGTGCACGCAAAAACATCCCCTCGCCCCCCACTGCCAGTCCGCAGAGCTGGAAAGGTTGGGGATTGCTACACTAAAGGCTTTTTAAAAATATTAAATGTTGACATCCTATGTTTAAAACCTTAAGATAATATTGCAAGTGACGTTACCAGATGGGATTAACCCAAGCGTGTTCTTATACAATGTTTAAGAGTATCAAGCATACAACTTAATAATTTCCATTTGTATTATACAATGTAAGCCAACCTGAGTTGACAAAGAATAAGCATGAATTAAATTACAGACAATGTTTATAATTGTACCAACACATTACATATGTTTTATTTATAGTCAAGGCATAAGGCATAAACAGGAAAAAAAAACACATATCCCAATTTCTCAGAGAGTCATGGGTCCTTCATTTTCCCCGAAGATTTGTTACAGTTAAAACATTCTTCATTGCTCCCACACAGGGAACTTTGGAACATATTAATAACATTCTGTCATCCAGGCACAGCGCTTAATAAAACAGAATACTTCACAAAACTATGCACTCAAGAGCAGAAATTACCATATTTTATTAGACCAGGTCCCAAGAACTCATAGGAGGAAACCTACCAATTCTTGACTGATGTATTAAATCCAACGGAACTGTCCTATGAAAGGTTAGTTCTCCAATTTGATATAGTCTTCTTCATATAACTAAGTACAATTTAAATTGTAAAAAAAATAGCTTTTCCTTATTTAAAGTGTCAGTATGGGCAGACAACTCAACTGCATGACTGGGGAGCTACAAAATAAGGATTAGCTCCGAGGCAGTTGAGCTGTGTTCTACATCACAGAAATATGTTAATTGTATCTTAGATTAGGTCAGGCAACCTTACATTCTCCAAGGCTTGTAGGGGACGGGGAAATGGGGGCAACGGCAATCATCTGTGAGAATTGTAGTCCTCAATAACTGAAAGAAACCAAGTTGTTTACTCCAGTTCTGGATAAAATTTACCATTGAACAAATACTTCAACACGGCTAAAACAATGTATTTGGGTAGAATTACCAGCAAAAAGAGCACTCTGGAGCTCTGCTCTTTCATAAATTCATTTCTAAGGCAACACCTATTATTTCAAATAACAGAAAATAAAGAGCAGTCTTTTTCATTAGCACTTTTTCTGGAATTGTTCGTTTGTCTCCTTCTTTTACCACTGAAGATTACCATCACTTCAGCATATATATCTCTATGAGGCATATTCAGACCACACAAGCATGGTCCTATTTAACAACAAATTGTCCACCTTTCTAATCAGGATTCAGTTCAAAGCATGGTTCTACTTCAGTCTGTCTTTTCAGATTTCTCTTTTTCTATCATGCAACGGCGAACAATACTGTCAAAACCTGCTATAAAATACAGGCTGGCCAAGCGAAAAATGCCCAGGAACATAACCTGTGAGAGACAGAATCACATTTAATTCAACGTAAGTTTTTATTTTTTTTTAAATGCAAAAATTACATATTTCATTATATGCAAAGGAAATAACAGTATATAATCCGACATATTTTGCCTAATAGGCATTTCACAATTCTTATGGATTAAATCAGGTGTAGAGAAATGAAAGTCCAAGAACTTAATCTAAATCCCAATTTCCTTGGTGAATTGGAAGAGATTATATCAAGTAATACCTATATCTCCGTGCATGACTCGTTCAGTTATTAACGTTGTTCTCTTGTACAGATAAAAGTACTTGGCTAACCTACTTGGTTCTGTCCTGTACATGTTTGTGGAACAATTCTTAAGTGGAGAGGAGAGGCCTTAGCCTACAAGACCAAATATTGTACTTTCCTGAATTAAGTGATGGTGTTGTTGCTAAAAAGAAAAAATAAAATAGCCTCAAGTATGGATGAGTACATATTTTATAAATTTGAACTTAATTCAATCAAGAATAAATGGAGTGCCTTATCTTTCACTGTAAGCTATGAATTACTACTTGAAAAGATTCAAAGTAGAGAAAACCAAGAGGAAGTTTCATGGAACTTTATAAAAAAAGATCAACCCTAACCCTATAAATACTGGATTTACTCCCATCATTAACTTCGACCATTACAAAGCATCACAATAATTCCAAAAACAATGCTTCTATCTTGATTTTTGTTTCTTACCGACTCTAGGATTTCAGCAATGGAAGAAACTGGGGCCATTCCGTTAGTCAATATTGTCAGCATGTGACCCACAGCACCAAGAGAACTAGTAAATTTTCCTTGCTGTGGGAAATCATAAAACCAAACAAAACACCAATACATTATCAAAACAATTCCATCATCGTATGAAGAACTTTGGGGGAAAGAACAAATAAAATATATATAACAAATAGTATTGCCCAGTGGTCGGTTGCTACCGGTTTGCCCCGATTCAGGAGAACCGGTAGCGGCAGGAGGCTCCGCCCACCCGTCTAGATGTCATCATGGACAATCTGCGCATGCGCAGAAGCGCGCACGCGAGCAAAGTGCGCGCGCACGGGCGTGCATTCACAGTTCCGAACCGGTAGCGAAGGTAAGTGAAACCCACTACTGGTACTGCTCCAACTTCATTCCTCCTTTTATATTTTTATATATCCACGTTAGCTTTTGATACCCTTTGGAACAGAGAGTTTTTTATTTTTAACAATATAAGACACTACATTTCTGAGGGTACTTCAATTTTGATACTTGGAGAGAAAAGTTACTATGCATGGAATCAATTTTTTGAAAACTATAATTGTTTTGTTTTTTCCCAACTAATAATCCACCCATGTTTGCTTGTCATCCAGGAAAAATGCAATATTCTACTTACAACAGCATCCTTAACGATAATTTTGGCAACATGGTCAGGTTGACAGATTGATGATGATTCTGAAATAAGCTTGGTTTCTAACACCTAAAATAGAAATACAAAGTTCATATGTATATAAAAGATAAATGTATTGACAAATCTAGCCATAAAAAACATCCATCTGAAACCTTTCTGTTAAATAAAACAGATGCATCAAGAATGATCCAACAGTATATATCTCTAAACCCTAAAATATATTATTTGTTTTTTGTAGTTACTGAGAGTAAAACTAAAAACAATGAAGTGTTTTATAGTGCCCACTGACCATTTCTATAATCATATATCTGCACCCAGGGATAATTCCTTTTTTTTTTAACTCAGCAAGCTTTTTTATTTCTTTTTTTAAAAAGAAATTTTATGTTTTATGGTAATTTTATTAAACCTTATAATTAAAAACATAAACTAAAAAATACAAATTTATTTAAAAAAATAAAAAATGCAGAAAGAGAAAAATAGAAAAAAAAACAGTGTATGTGTATGTATGTAACTCTTTTGTAAATGCAATATAGAAAAGTTAATCTAGGCCACTCTTTGGTTTATCACTTGTATATCCCTATTGATTGTTAAGACATCAACCGGTTTAATTTGTAAATCCAATGTAGCATCTTTTTGCATATCATTCTTGTGGTCTGACATTTTAAAATCCACATTCGATTCTTAATCTTGCACAGTAAAACCTGTTCCTCTTCTGTAGCCTTTTTGAATTGCATTTTTATGGTAGAAGATGATCTTAAAAGTTCTGAGCACACTGTCCCCAAATACCTTTGAATTCTTGCAAAGTTAAGAGTATTTTGCTTTATTCTGTTTCTGAATCTCTTCTTTTTTAATTATAATTTTTAGTTTTTTCTGATTTCCTTTAGACGCCAATCTTCAAAGTCTCTTTTATCATGTCTTTTTTTTTAATCAACAGCATTTTCCCATGGGGAAGATTTCTTATACTTAATTTCAAACTCTTCATTTGTTTATAGAGCTGTAAACAACCCACAGGAAGAAAACTTATAATTAATTTCAAAATCTTATTTCAAATCCATTTGGACCCCTAATCTGTTTGTACTGTAACTTTCCAAATTCTAAAAAAAAATTCCACTCCTTAAACTTGTATTTAAAACTTCTTTCGCTGGAAATGTACCCAGTGCTTTAAAACCTATCAATCCCAATAGTTGAAAAGCAGTTAACAAGCAATTTCTGAAAGTAGTATGTGGAAGTGGGTGAACCCAAGTGTCCTTTCCAAGGCACCAAACATGGTTTGAGGGAAAAGATGGGTATTCCTTGATCTCCAAGAGTGCTAAATCCTCTTGACCAGGGGACCCCAACCCCTGGTCCATGGACCAGCACCAGTCCGCTGAATGCCAGAAACTGGGCCAGGCAAACAAGCGAAAGCCTATTGGTGGGATGCAGGCAGCATGTGAAACCACACTTCCTCTGGTCCGCAGAAAAGCCTCTCTCCACAGAACCGGTCCCTGGTGCCCAAAACAGAGGTGGGTTCCTCCCGGTTCGCCCAAACCAGTACCAACCTGCTCATGACGCAATACTATTTCTTTTTCTTTCTCTCCCCTTCTCTCTCATTTGTTTCCCTCTTTCATTCTCTCCAAGTTGCCTCTTATTTCTCTCTCCCTCTCTCTACCCCTTCTCTTTTTTGTTTCTTTTTCCTTTCCTTTTCTCTATCTCATTTCTCATTCCCTCTCATTTTTTTCCTCTCCCTCCCTCCCTCTCTTTCTCTCTCTCCTCCTCTCTCATTTGTTTCCCTCTTTTCCCTCCCATTATCTCCTTCCAGCTCTCTCATTTCTCTTTCCCTCTCCCCCTTCTGTTTCTCTTTTTCCTCATTCTCTCCCATCATTTTCTCATTTCTCCTTTTCTCCTTTTCTCTCTCATTTCTCTTTCTCTTCCTCTCATTTGTTTTTCTTTTTCCTCTCCCTTCCTTCCTTCCTCTCCACTTTCTTTCATTTCTTTCCCTCTTTTCCCTCTCTCATATTCTCTCGTTCCATCATTTTCTCATTTCTCTTTTTTCTCCCCTTTTCTCTCATTTCTCTCTCCCTCATTTGTTTTTTCTCTCCATTTTTCTTTCTTTCTTTTCTTCTTTCTTTCTTCTTTATCTTTCTTTCTTTCCCCTTCTCTCTCATTTGTTTCCCTTTTTCCCTCTCATTCTCTCCCTCCAGCCCTCTCACATTTCTCTCCCCCTTCTCTCATTTGTTTCTATTTTCTCTCTCATTCTCTCCATCATTTTCTCATTTCTCACTTTCTCTTTTTCTCCCCTTTTCGGTCATCTGTCTCCCTCTCATTTCTGTTTTTCTCTTTTTCCTCTCCCTCTCTCCCTTTTTCTTCCTTCTCTATCTCATTTGTTTCCCCCTTTTTCCTCCCATTCTTTCCCTCCAGCTCTCTCTCATTTCGCTCCCTCTCCTCCCATTTGTTTCTTTGTCCTCTCATTCTCTCCCATCATTTTCTATTCCTCTTTCTGTCTCTCATTTCTCTCTCTCTCCCCCTCATTTGTTTTTCTCTTTTTCCTCCTTTTTCTTTCTTACTTTCTTCTCTCTCATTTGTTTCTCTTTTTCTCCTCTCTTCATTCTCTCCCTCCATCATTTTCTCATTTCTCTCTCTTTTTCTTCCCTTTTCTCTCTCTCATTTCTCTCTCGCGCTCGCATGTGCATGAGCGAGGATACCCTCTCGCACACGAGAGGGGATACCCTTGGCAAGCGAGCGGCCAAAGTGTAGCAAAGGCACACAGAGCAGGTGGGTTGACTGTCTTTGGCGAGGGCGCTCTGGCTTTCTCAGAGCCTGAGCCCTGGAGTAGGCGTGCGAGGTTTGATGGGGCCAGCCCCCTTTCCCCACTGCCCTGAGCTTCTTTACTCCTCCAGCTAAGCAGTGCCACTGGCAACGTAATTGAAAAGGGTCCTCCAGGAGTCGAAAATCCCCTGTGTGAGATTTAAAGCCGCCCGGAGGACGCTTTTCAATCAATGCTGCTGGCGGCACCGCTCAGCTGGAGAAGGTAAAGAAGCTCAGGGCAGCGGGAAAAGGGGCTAAATCTTGCACGCCCACCCCGGGGATCAGGCTCGGAGAAAGCCAGAGCACCCTCGCCAAAGACGCTCGCCCGTCAGCTGGTCAACCCGCCCACTTCGTGTGTCTTCGCTGCACTTTGGCTGAGCCCGGCCGCTTGTTTGAGGGTATCCCTGCTTGTGTGTGCCCCCCCCGGCCCCGCAACAGCTGGCCAGGGGGTCACATGAGGACGAGGATCATCTTTGGGGAAGCTGCCATCGCGGCTCATGCTTGCTGAACTGCGGGCCTGTCCCCTTTCTGTCGTACCCTCCTCCCAGATCTCATTCCCACCCTGCCAGACCTCAAGTTAGTGAGGTTGGCGTCGGCCATGGCCAGGTTGGGCCAGTGTGTTGGGCGGGAAAGCAGGTCGCGCGACCGGGTCAGCAGGGAGCTGCAGAAAAGGGGTTCAAGAGCCACATGCAGCTCCGGAGCTGCAGGTTGCCAACACCTGCACTAAGTGAATGGTAATAAGTTAATGACTACTTATATAAAAAGCAAGTCTACTTGCCAGTCCTTCATTCTACTATAATCATTGACTCTCCTGTTCTCCATTTCTTTCCTGAAAGTCCCATGCAGTGAACTTTCAAAGCTCAGCAGAACTCAAGTTGTCCTCTCCCTTTTCATGAAAAGCAGTTTGCATTAACTTTCCTTATGCCCAACATTTAATTCCCAACATTCCCTCTCATTTAATTAAAGTTGATTGCAGTTTTCTTTGTAATGTAAATACAACTTAGTGTGTTGTAATACACCCACTTCTGTTTTCCTCTCACAGATCCTATCGTGCATATTTCAAAAGTTATGTAGGTTAGGATCTCTGCCATACAGAAAACTGAATAACCCAGAGATGAGGTAGAGAATGAGAGATACACATGTTATCAGAGATCTTGTCAATACTTTGAGGGATACCATCCTGAAAAGCACAATCTGTTCTAACTGGATACTTGGTTCGATGAGCATGCATGCACATGCGTGCACATACACACAGATCTGTGCACAGCTTCCAGCATGTAGAAGTGTAAGATTTCACCTACCATGTTTCCCCGAAAATAAGCCCTCCCCCGAAAATACCATTTCCTCTGGTTAAGGTTAGGGAGACAGAGCTGGAAATCAGTTAAGAAGGCAAGAGGAGCCACATCTTGCTCCATGCGCCCCAAAATAATAAGACCTCCCCGAAAATAAGGCCAAGCACTTATTTCGGGGTTCAAAAAATATATAAGACAGGGTCTTATTTTCGGGAAAACACGGTAGCAATATTGTCTTTTCAAATTCAAACACTAAGAATATATTATTGCATAACCTAGTTCATCTGTGCACCATTCCAACACTGAAAAAAGCATAGCTGTACCTATATTATTAAAGTTTATGCTATTATATGTTATACTCTTCACATCCAAATAATGGGGAGGGAACATAAATAGCAGTCATGGTCAGCTGGATGGTGAAGCAAAAAATTGACTCTCCCCCCTTCCCCTTTTATTTACAATATAACTACTTGGAGACTAATGGAATATGGCAGTATATAAATACTGTTAGCAAATCAATAGAAATAAGAAAATGTACCGAACTTCAAAAACTGCATCCTCCCTTCAAATTCTTAAACCTATCTTACTTTTTAGCAGACCTGAAACAAAAAAAAGTGGAAGAGTGAGAGGAGTTCAAGACCAGGCACATTAGACTGTTTTTTAAATGTTTCATTCGCAAAAGGCATTTTGTCAGTTTGTGGTAAAGTTGCAGATGGATGTACCAACTACCATCCAGGTGAACAAAGTGCCTGCGTATTGTGAAGTAGCCACTGTGGGAAGCAATAGGTCGGTCTGCAAGCATCAAAGCTAGTAAGAGCTATGGTGCTGATAAAAATGTTGGTTGATTAGCCCTACAGAATGATGGACAAAGCTGGATTCTTTCTCTTTCTGGTCGCCTTATTGTCCAAATCCTTTGCGTTCTCTTTAGCAGGCAGAACATGCCTCCTTGATACAGGTGGTCCTCAATGTACGACCACAGTTGAGTCCAAAATTGTTGTTGCTAAGTGAGACTTTTGTTAAGTGAGTTTTGCCCCATTTTACGACCTTTCTTGTTACGAAAGGTGAAGACATGACCCCGGGACACTGCAACTGTCATAAATATGAGTCAGTTGCTAAATGTCTGAATTTTGATCACGTGATCATGGGGATGCTGCAATGGTTATAAATGTGAAAAATGGTCATAAGTCACTTTTTTTTCAATGCCGTCGTAACTTTGAACTAAATGAGCTGTTGTTACGTCAAGGATTACCTGTAAAGAAGTACAGGTGGTCCTCGTCTTACAACAGTTCATTTAGTGACCATTCAAAGTTACAACGGCACTGAAAAAAGTGACTTATGACCATTTTTCACACTTGGGACCACTCCAGCATCCCCATGGTCACATGATTTATATTGAGATGCTTGTGTTGTGGCCCACCAGCGGCCATAGGAGCTGGCAGCAGATTCAGACAGTGAGGAGGTTGGGGAGGAACATAGGCCAGTCCTGGGGGCTGGGGAAAGTTCGGACGAGGGCTCTGCGCCGGAGGCAGAGAGGGAGCTAGACAGCAGTGAGGCAGAGGAACAGCTGGAGCCTGTTCCCAATGTGTATATGCGCAGATTTGCCAGAAGGCAAGAACAACTAAGAAAGCATGGTCGACTTGGGAGTAAAGCCACACCTTGGAGATGATTGGCCCCTCCCATAGGAAACAAGAGAGGAGCGAACGGGGCATGGGCTTTTGCAGGAAACAATTCGTTCCTTCGGTCATTTCAAGAGTGGAAAGTTCTGTTTGTGACTCTAATAGACTCTGTGCCAAGTTTTGCCTTGCCCTGCGTTTGGAAACTAGTTCTATGGCAGCGTTCCAAGTGAGATTATGTTTGTATTGATAAATATTCCTCTGAAAGACTGTTTGCCAAGTCTTGCGGACTGTTTGCCAAGACTGCTTGCGGACTGTGAATGAAACGAATTCACAGTTGTGTAAATAAAAGAGGTTTTGCTGGGACTAAGACTCTGCTTCATCTTTTCTAAGGAAGCCTAGGTAAGAACAGCTTGACAACTGACTCACCTTTATGATGGTTGCAGTGTCCCGAGGTCACGTGATCACCTTTGCAATCTTCTGACAAGCAAAGTCAATAGGGGAAACCAGATTCACTTAACAACCATGTTATTAATTTAACAACTGCAGGGAGTCAGTTAACAAATGTGATAAGAAAAGTTGCAAAATGGGGCAAAACTCACTTAACAAATTTCTCACTTAGCAACTTAAGTTTTGCCCTCAATTTTGGTCATAAGTCAAGGACTACCTACATATAGAAGCAAAATACTATTTCCTATTAGTTTGAACTTTCCTACCCTTCACCAGTTATATTATTAGCCAAGATAAGTTTGGCTAGACTCAATATGTTAAAAAATAATCTACTCATGTATACAGGTCATATAAAATCAAAAAAGAGCAGAGCAAAGTGTTGAGACTACAATATTGTGAGGCAGTCCACTTAACCTCAGAAAGCTGGCCTGACTGAGGTGATGTTTCCACTGGGTGGAGTGGGGGATACTGAGGAGACATTTACTGCCTTAGTACTTTCCATGCTGCAGAGCTTGGAGGCAGAAAACGCTTCTTGTCCTTCCCTTCCATTTTGTTATTGTTTTTCCTTTCCCTCATTTATGTAGCTCTGGGAGAAGAGAAAATGGTATTTATGTCTGAAGTCTCTGCTAGAAATCTTTGCAGGTCTGGTTTCCCTTAAAAATAATAATAGTTTTATTCATTTTTTTAATTTGCTTCACTTTTTCTGAACGTTTTTGTTGTTAATATGCCTATAGTGGCCTCCAATTTTGTGATTATTATATATTCAGATTAAGTTTTTCTTGTCTAAATTAATTATTTTGTTAAATAATATGAAGCTTCAATTATAATAAATATGTTGCTTATAACTAAATAATTAAATAAAATCATATATTTTTCTTTGTTTAAATATATAGGCTTTTGTAAATCAAGAATGTTAAAAAGGGTTGAGAATTAGATATAGAAGAAAGATTTTTTTTGCTACACAACTTCTAAAGGGCAGGCATTTTTTTTGTTTTTGTAAGAAACTCCATTTTTTTTGACGAAAAATATTTTGGCCTGGATTTTGGAACAGAGATACACATTCAAATTCATGGCAGAACAGATACTTGCAGCTACTACAGTATACAGCTGTGGCACTAATAATGGGGAAAATTGGAAAGTTCACTAATTAGAGATAAATCCAATACATAATATAATCTTTTTGCAAATCTTTTTACTTGCAGGTAAACCAAATACCTGTGATACAGGATTTTACTTTCGTTGTCAATCAAAATAAAATAAATAAAAGTTTTCAGAACTGTGGTGAATGTTGTGTACATGATAAGAGTTGTTATGCAACATAAAATGAGTTTGGAGAAAACATGTTGATGTGTCTATCAGGAATATGATTGACAGAAACTAAGAAGTTACCTTGTTTTGACTTTCCTCTGCAAAGCCAGGTGTGTCTGTATCTGGAGGATAGGCAATGGTCACACATATATTATATGGCTTTACCTATTGAGAAAAATACTGTTATAGTAGTCTGAGAGCTCCATGCTTACTAATCTTACATAAAAATAGATGATGAGATGCAAGAAAAGGCATATACTTGCCTTATAGTTGCCAAGAAGTTGGTAATACTCCAAAAATACTGCTTAGCCTACACTCTGTACAATTATTTCATATTTTATTCTAATAGATATTTGTTGCTACCAATTAAATCAGTAGTGCAAGTAGGATATTACTGGGGCTATAAGACGTATAAATCCCAGTAAAACCTGGGATGTTTACTGTAAGTTATAAAATAATACAGTAAAACTATGAACTTGGGAGTCGAATGTGAACTATAATTTCAACATTCTATATTCTGCTTGTGTTTGTTTAAGAGATTAAATTGTATTTTTTTATCATAAGAAATGATGCTGATTTATGAGCATACAGTTATTCATCTATATTCTACAAAAAGGAAAAAAAATATTACTTTTGAACCTGGTTATAATGTTGACATGACTATTTGAAAACATCTATAGAACAGGGAAAGCTTATTTTCAGGCAATTAACAGCGACTACTTTTGAAAAGTATCAATATTCTGTTGCCAGACTGAGACAACTAGCATTGCCATGGAATGCAATGGAAGAGACATAAGTTATCAATATTATGTTAAATGAACAACTAAATGAATTACGTGGTAATTCAGAAATATTTCATAAATAGGAGAGTTCTAGTCTACAGTATAAATTACTCTAAGCAACCTTCTCCATCTAAGGATGCTATTTTGCTTCTGGCTCAGCCTTTACTTATTACTTGGTCCTTATCCCTAACTTCTGAGACTTAAAACTTTCTGGAAAAGAAAGAGGTAAATCCTATAAGAATTAAGTTTTCCTGGTTGAAGGGTTGATGGTCTTCAAAGTAGAATAAACTTCTACTTTGTGTTCACCATACATCATTCAAATATGGTAAAACCGAAATAAATCTTTTGGTTTTAGCCATAAACATTTCAAAAAATAATATTCTTCAATTAGCCTAACTCAGGGATGTCAAACTCACGGCCCGCGGACCGGATGTGTCATGTGCTGGCCACCCCCACCCCCGGTTTAGTGAAGGGAGAAAAAGTCTTGATACGTCACATGACGACGTTGAGTTTGACACCCCTGGCCTAACTGTATAAAAAGTTTTCGCATTAAATGGTATAAGAGCTGTGGTGGGGCAGTGGTTACAATGCCGTATTGCAGGCTAACTCATTGCTCACTGCCAGGAGTTCAATTCTGACCGGCTCAAAGTTGACTCAGCATTTGATCCTTCCAAGGTTGGTAAAACGAGGACCCAAATTGTTGGGGGAAATGTGCTGACTCTGTAAAGGTCAGAGAGGTGCTTAGAGAGGACTGTAAAGCACTAGGAAGTGGTATGTAAACCTAAGTGCTATTGCTATAACAAGTTATGACTATTTTCTTTAAGTACCACAGATACTGGTGAAAGATAATCATACCTCCATATGTAAAGATTCAGCTAATCCTCTAAGAGCATATTTTGTTGCAGAATAAGCTGAATAGCCATAAACACCAAGTTGTCCAGCCTGAGATGAGACAAACACAATCCTCCCCATTCGTCTCTCCTTCATTTTGCCAACTACTGCACGAGTTGGGTAAACACTACCCAGATAGTTGATGGCCATTAATTGCTGTAGATAAATATACATTAGTGTCAGCTGCTTTCATAATAAAATTGGCACAGATTGCATTAATGCATAGGTAGATTAAAACAGGTGTGGTGCTGGTCTGTAACTTCACATTTAGGTTTCAGCAATCTTAATCTAAATTACATGGCATAATCCTATGCAAACCCTATAATAAAAACCCCACAAAATTTTGCTCCATGCAATGTGCTGACTTTACAATCTTATAAAACACCCTATGGTGTGTGTTGCACTCAATTCTATAGCCATTTTGATACCCAATGGGGTATATATTCTTGGGTTTTCTCCCAAGAGGAAGAAGCTTTCAAGAAAGCATTTGAAAGTGTAGTTCTGGAAAGCCACTATGTCAGCTTCTCATGTTTATCAGTACAGTTACAAGCAACCTAACTTCATTCCCAACAATAGGTCTTCACTACTAATTGAAGCAATGAGAAACTACTATAAAACTATACAGTATCTACAAGGCCTCGTCTTTTAAAAATGACGCTGTTATATTTTCTCTTAATTAATATACCACACATCCATGAAACATTTTCAACAATTAAATTGGTTCAGTGTTGCCAGGTCGATTATGAACAAGGCCCCCCTTGTACGGGATCTAATCCTGGAAGAGGGGGCTGACCTGGCATGTATTACTGAAACCTGGCTGGGTCAGGAGGGGGGGGTCCCCCTCTCCGAAATGTGCCCGGACGGGTTTTCAGTCCAGCATCAGCCGCGACCCCAGGGAAGGGGTGGAGGAGTGGCTATTATAGCTCGCCAGAACCTTTGCCCTCGAAGGAGCCCTGCCCCGGAGATTGTTGGGTGTGAGACGCTCCTTCTGAAGTTGGACTTAGGGGTTCAGGTGGGCCTTTTGTTAACGTACCTGCCTCCTAGCTGCGTTACAAAGGCCCTGCCTGTTCTGCTTGAGGCGGTTGCGGGGCTGGCGATTGAGTTCCCCAGGTTGATGGTGCTGGGGGACTTTAATCTGCCATCGCCCGGCGAAGCCTCAGGGGCAGTCCAGGAGTTCATGGCTTCCATGACAACCATGGACCTGACCCAAGTAGTTCAGGGTCCGACTCATGAGGGAGGTCACACGCTTGACCTTGTGTTTCTCTCGGGGCAGTGGAGAGATGATCTGAGGCTGAGGGGTTTAGTCACAGTACCCTTGTCGTGGTCAGATCATTTCCTTCTGAGGATGGATTTCATGGCACCACTCCTCCACCGCAAGGAGGCGGGACCGACTAAGTGGTTCCGCCCCAGGCGCCTAATGGAGCCCGAGGGATTCCAGAGGGAGCTTGGGGAAATACCTGAATCCCTGGTACACAACTCGTCCGAGGACCTTGTAGCCACCTGGAATCGGGTGGCAGCGGGGGCCTTGGATCGGATTGCGCCTTTGCGGCCTCTCCGTGGTAGCGGATCCAGGAGGGCCCCTTGGTTTACTGAGGAACTCCGGGAGATGAAGCGCCATAAGAGACGCCTAGAGCGACGATGGAGATCTAGTAAAGCTGAGTCTGACCGGACACTTTTAAGAACTTTCATTAAGTCTTACTTAGTGGCGATAAGGGCGGCAAAATGTTCGCATTTTTCCGCCCTTATTGCGTCCGCTGACTCCCGCCCAGCCGCCCTGTTTAGGGTGACCCGCTCCCTCCTAGCCAAGGAGGGTGGCGAAGATCCCTTGCAGGGCAGAGCTGAGGAATTTTCTCGGTTTCTGGCGGATAAAGTCACTCAGATTCGGACAGACCTGGACTCCGATTGGGCAGTACAGGCCGAGGTGACAGGGGCAGGTCTTAGTCCTGTTATATGGGAGGAGTTTGAACCGGTGACTCCTGATGATGTAGACAAGGCCATAGGAGCGATGAGTTCCGCCACTTGTTTATTGGACCCGTGTCCATCCTGGTTGGTTTCGGCCACCAGGGAGGTTTCACGCGGCTGGCTCCAGGCGTTGGTCAACGCTTCTCTGAGAGAGGGGTCCGTCCCGCGGCCCTTAAAAGTCGCGGTGGTGAGGCCCCTCCTCAAGAAGCCTTCCCTGGACCCAGCGGATTTAAAGAACTTCCGTCCGGTCTCCAACCTTCCCTTCGCGGGGAAGGTTGTAGAGAAAGTGGTGGCACTCCAACTCCTACGGCTGTTGGATGACACTGATTTTCTGGATCCCTTTCAATCGGGTTTCAGGCGCGGCTACAGTACGGAAACGGCTTTGGTCACTCTGATGGATGACCTCTGGCGAGCCCGGGATGGGGGTCATTCCTCCATCCTGGTGCTACTTGACCTCTCAGCGGCTTTCGATACCATTGACCATGGTATCCTTCTGCGTCGTCTCGGCGAGGTGGGAGTGGGCGGCACTGTGTTACAGTGGTTCTCCTCCTACCTCTCTGACAGGACGCAGTCGGTGTTGACAGGGGGGCAGATGTCGAGCCCTAGGCCCCTACTTTGTGGGGTGCCGCAGGGCTCGGTCCTCTCGCCCATCCTGTTTAACATCTACATGAAACCACTGGGTGAGATCATCCGACGACACGGGGTGAGGTATCAGCAATATGCTGATGATACCCAGTTGTACATCTCCACCCCGTCTCAATTCAGGGAAGCCGTCGACGTAATGTGCCGCTGCCTGGACGATGTTAGGGTCTGGATGGGGAAGAACCGGCTAAAGCTCAACCCTGACAAGACCGAGTGGCTGTGGATATTGCCTCCCAAGGATTATGTCAATTGTCCCTCCTTGGTTCTTGGGGGAGAGAAATTAACTCCCTCAGAACGGGTTCGCAATTTGGGTGTCCTCCTAGACCCACAGCTAAAATTGGAGCAACATCTTTCAGCTGTGGCTAGGGGGACCTTTGCACAGGTTCGCCTGGTGCACCAATTGCGACCCTTCTTGGAGAGGGAGGCGCTACTCACAGTCACCCACGCCCTTATCACCTCCCGGCTGGATTACTGCAATGCGCTCTACATGGGGCTACCCTTGAAGAGTATCCGGAGACTACAATTGGTGCAAAATGCAGCTGCTCGTGCCGTGGTGGGTGTGCCCAGGTACACCCATGTAACACCTGTCCTCCGGCAGCTGCATTGGTTGCCCATTAGTCTCCGGATCCAATTTAAGGTGTTGGTCGTTACCTTTAAAGCCCTACATGGCTCAGGGCCAGGTTACCTTCGGGACCGCATCCTGCCGCATACCTCCCTACGACCAGTTAGGTCCCACAGAGTGGGTCTTCTCCAGGTCCCATCAACCAAACAATGTCGGTTGGCGGGGCCTAGGGGGAGAGCCTTCTCTGTGGGAGCTCCCTCCCTATGGAACCAACTTCCTCCGGAGATCAGAGCCATCCCCACCCTGCTGGCCTTCCGGAAAGCAATAAAAACGTGGCTCTTCCGGCAGGCGGGGTGAAAGTGAGACCGAGCATATTATCTCTGGGTCTCCCCCCTTGTTATGAATGTTGGAGATTTTCTTTTTAATTTTTTTATATCTTTTTAACTGTGATGTTTTTATTGTAATAGATTTGGATATGTTGTGAGCCGCCCAGAGTCCCCCGGGAGTTGGGCGGCATACAAATCTATTAAATTAAATTAAATTAAATTAAACACTTTACACATAAAAGTATCCAATAATATTTATTAGGTTATAATGCAAGTAGGAAAGAGTCGACCTTATTGAGTATAAGTTGTAACAATAGAACAAATCTCAGGTATACTTTGTATCAGGCATGTCCAACCTTTTGGCTTGCCTGTGCTATATTGAGTGAAGAGGAATTGTCTTGGGCCAGATATAAAATATACAATATAGTTTAGGGATCCCCAACCCCGGACCATGGCCCACTCCCGGGCCTTGAGTCTTATGGAACCGGGCTGCGGAAATGGTGGGCAACCGCATATGCATACACATCCCCACCCGCGCAAACGACAGTGCACATGTCTACTGCTCGCACAAATGGAACTGCGTGTGCATGGGACCATCCCCTCTCTCCCTCCCGTCAGCCTGCAAAGCCAAAAAGGTTGGAGAACTCTGATATAGTTAATGTATATAAATGCACATCATCATGTTAAAAGTTTACAATTGTATGGGGCTCATTACTAGCTAGTAATCCAGGGCCACATGCTATCCACAGGCCACAGTTGGACATACCTGCTTTATATAAAGATTAACATTCAATATTTTATTTCATATAATTTAGGTACAGATGCATTTATATAAGTTGTCTTTAAGGTCCTTAGTTTTAATTTTTAGTAACTTCACTTCCATATAAGATATAAATAATCAATATAATGCAACAGAAAATGATTTATTTAAAGACTTAAGCTGGACCACTTACCTCAAACCTATAGGTATCAATTTCTTCAAATTTTCCCGTTATTGATGTTCCAGCACAATTAACAAGCATGTCAACAGGACCCAATCTTTCTTGAGCCTAAAAGACATCAGTGTCACAAATTATATGCTACCATTTGAACAGAATATCTCTATCATAACATGAAAATATGAGCTTTATAAAAGCCAGCAGGTCCCTTACTTGTTTAAGCAACTTCTCCACATTTGCATAATCTTTGGAAACATCAAGAGAAATAGAATGCACAACCTATATGAGAAAAAAAAAGAAGAATTATATGACCCCATTCAACTGAATGTAATGTGGAATGTTGTTGATTTCATAATTTACAACTATTTTAAATTACCATTTTATTTGTTTTGAATTATTTCTACTTTCCCAAATGCCAACTTATGTAAGAAGCTATAGAATTATTACTTGCATAAAAAAACTTATAAAATATATACCGTATTTTTCAGACTATAAGACACACCTAAATTTTGAAGAGGAAAACAACAAAAAGTTTTTGGCCTCTGTGCACCCCATTTTCTGCCCTTTTTGGACCTTTTCCAGTCTTTTTCCCCACTTTTTTTTGGCCCATTTTGGGGGTGTTTTTTGCTCGTTTTCAAGGCTTTTTTTCGCCCATTTTCAAGGCTTTTTTTGGCCTGGTTTTGAAGGCTTTTTCTGGCCCATTTTTGAGGCCTTTTCCGGTCCGTTTTTGAGGCTTTTTCTGGGCCGTTTTTGAGGCTTTTTCTGGGCCGTTTTTGAGGCTTTTTTCAGCCCATTTTTGAGGCTTTTGGGGGCCGTTTCTGAGGCTTTTGGGGGCCATTTTTTAGGCCTTTTCTGGGCCATTTTTTGGGGGAAAATGGCCCAAAAAAGCCTCAAAATGGCCCCAAAAACCTTCAAAATGGCCCGAAAAAAGCCTCAAAAATGGCCTGAAAAAAGCCCCCAAAATGGGCCAAAAAAAGGCCTGAAAAAGGCTGAAAAAAGCCCAAAAACGGGGTGTGCGGAGGCCAAAAAAAATGACTGGAGGTGGGCGGAGCTTCAGCAATAGTCAATCTAGAAGATGCATAGACATTTTCACCACCTTTTGGGAGACAAGAAAGTGCATCTTGTAGTCCAAAAAATACGGTATTTAAGTTACCATATCTAAAATATGAAACAATATTTGTTTGTTTATTTTATTAGATTTTTATCCTGCTCTTATTACTAAACAGAGTAAGAGTTGGAAGTGACCTTGGAGGTCTTTTAGTTCAACCCCCTGCTCAGGCAGGAAACCCTATACCAGTGATGGTGAACCTTTTAGAGACTGAGTGCCCAAACTGCAACCCAAAACCCACTTATTTATCGCAAAGTAGTAACACGGCAATTTAACCTGAATACTGAGGTTTTAGTTTAGAAAAAACAACTCATACATTAACATACAAAAAATATAAATTTACTATAAATTTAGGGGATGTAGAGATATAATCTTGGGACTGATTAAATCTTATTGACAACTGGTTTTATTGGTGTTTATAGAAAATTGAGATATTGAAAATGTGGTGGAACACTGAGTAATATTTATAATATTAAAATATTAGTGATTTAACAGGGGTTAATAAGTATATCGTATAAAGAAATGTTATTGATGTTTACATATACTTTTGGAGAAAGTGATTAAAAATCACAAAGAGAGAATAGTATTGGTTAGGGATAATGAGTTGACTATAGAAGAACCCCAACATACGGGAAAAATAAAGAAATAAGTATAAATTGGGAAAATAGTATAATATGGATTGATACATAAAATAATTATATAAAGAATTATATAAAAATATTATAATTTTAATGAGCACATTAAGGTTAAATGCTGGAAGACAAAAATTCTGTATATATTAGTACCGTGAGCACTGTGTGAAACCCAGTCATTACACTGTCCACAAAAATGTTGGTTGTTAAAGGAAAACTGCAAATAAAACATATACAAAAAGAAAAGAAAAGAAGCAGCAGCAATGGATGGAAACTGATCAAGGAGAGAAGCAATCTAGAACTAAGGAGAAATTTCCTGACAGTTAGAACAATTAATCAGTGGAATGACTTCCCTCTGGAAGTTATGGTTCCTTCAACACTGGAAGTTTTTCATACATAATATTCCTTCTCATCCTATTTCCCCCACAGCAACAATCCTGTGAGGTGGTTTGGGCTGAGAGAGAGTGATTGGTCCTAAGTCACCCAGCTAGCTGGCATCCCTGAGATGGCACGAGAACTGGCCTCCTGTTTCTAGGGCAAGCACCTTAACCATTACTATACACCAAACTGGCTTTCAAACAAACAGACTTTCAAGAAAACTATTTGTGGATAGCAAATGAATGTTTCCCCGATGTGCCACTGATCAGTCACAAACATTAACATTCATGCCTTGAGCACTACTAAAAACTAAGCTGGCATCATCCTGAGTCCACCCCTCCTTGTGTGAAAAATGTGTAAGTGTGGTAGCAAGTACAGATTTTGGCTAGTCATTAAGATATTAGGTAAATGTCTACGCTTTATTTTATCAGGACAAAGATTTCTTGCAGGATGCAACTATTGTATCAATGAAAAATAGCAGTTTTGAACAGCCTCCTGGAAATAGCTGCTGGGAAAATGAATAGAAAGGTATTATTATGAAGGGGTCTTATTTATGGGCTTCTTATTAATGTATGGCTGACCATTGTGGGAATTTTGATTACATAGGACTGGGCTAGCTCATCTCTTGTTCTTTATACGGCTAAATAACATTTAGCCGTATAAAGAACAAGAGATGAGCTAGCGCATTTAATGCCAAAGTCATTGTAAACCATTCAATACATTCTAAAATCAAGAAGCTCAGCAAAAGGTTTGCATTAATAGACAGCTATGAGTACTCAAATGTATAATACACAGTGAAGAGGAACTAAAGAGCCTCTTGATGCGGGTGAAGAAGGAGAGTGCAAAAGTTGGCTTGAAACTCAATATTAAGAAAACTAGCATCCAGCCCTCTCAATTCCTGGCAAATAGATGGGGAAGAAATGGAGGTAGTGACAGATTTTATTTTCCTGGGCTCCAAGATCACCGCAGATGGGGACTACAGCCAAGAAATTAAAAGACGCTTGCTCCTGGGGAGAAAAGCTATGGCAAATCTAGACAGCATACTAAAAAGCAGAGACATCACCCTGCCAACAAAAGTGTGTATAGTCAAGGCTATGGTTTCCCCAGTTTCAATGTATGGCTGTTGGACCATAAGAAAGGCTGAGCGCCAAAGAATTGAGGCCTTTGAACTATGGTGCTGGAGATGACTCCTGCGAGTCCCTTAGACTGCAAGGAGATCAAACCGGTCAGTCCTAGAGGAGATCAACCCTGACTGCTCTTTAGGAGGCCACATCCTGAAGATGAAACTCAAATACTTTGGTCACCTAATGAGAAGGAAGGACTCACTGGAGAAGAGCCTAATGCTGGGAACGAGTGAGGGCAAAAGGGGACAACAGAGAATGAGGTGGCTGGATGGAGTCACTGAAGCAGTCGGCATGAAAGTAAATGGACTCTGGGGGATGGTAGAGGACCGGAAGGGGTTGTGATGGGTCGGACCGGAAGGGGTTGTGATGGGTCGGACATGACTTCGCAACTAACGACAACAACAAATATATTCTTATTTTTTAGGGCTCACTAGAGGCAGTAGAATTAAATACTGATGATTCCTTTTTCTAATTAATAAGCTCTTGTCCATCTAATGCCCTTTGAATTAAAAGCAGAGATATATTTCTGTCTTTAAGGACTGATACATCCAAAATTGCCCCTTAATGCAAAACCTACTAATACCCAAGATGGCAGAATAATTAATTTTTATAAATGTACAGTATATACATTTTATATATATCACAAGCTGCTGAAAACTCTAATCCCAACTTAACTTCTATTGTAATAAAGAAAGACTTTCTTTAAAGATAACAGGTTTTTGTAACTCTCCCAGAAGAATCACTCCCCCATTTTATATTGCTGTTTCTTTTACTGTATTACAGCTCTTCAACCCCTGTTTATTTCCTTATGTTCCCCTCTCTGTTAATCTCATTTTATCGTGCATTATTTACATATTTGCCTTTTTTGTGTTGTCTCCCTTTTCTTTATTCATCTTGGCATCCAAAACATATCATTGTTTCAACGATCACTTAACCATTACTATACATACAGTACATATTTGGTTTATGCATCGTTCTAAAACATAATCTGGATTGTCATATAGTGTAAATGTGATTTGTTCAACAAACCAAAAATAAGGCAAATTGTGACTTTTTACAATGTAAAACCAACCACCATGCATTACACTGATCATCTGAAACGAAACTGAGCATTTTATGGCCCGCAGGCCACATTTAGCCCTTTGATTGCACCTGTCTGGCCTGCGGTGGCAAGCGGCAGATGGAGTGGTGGGGAGGCAGTGGCATCAGAGTGGGGTGGCAGCATCCTTCCCAATTTCTCATGTGGCCCCTTGGGAAAATTAATTGCCCACCCTGATCTATAATGTAGAAGAGGTAAGCTACAACTAGAAGAAATAAAGAGTGAAGCCTTCCTGAGGTCACAGGAGGTTACCTATCATCAACTGCAGCTTGACCAATAATCAAAAATTGTAATTCAGTGAAATAATGAATAACAAACGAATGAATGAATGAAACAGTGAATAATGAAAAATAGTAATTCTGTGAAATCTAAGAGTTTCCCTTGAATTACTGTGCATTCATGTAGTCATCATCCACTATATGTAATCCGCTACTGTAGATTACTCTGCTGTACTTGTTTTATTTTTATTTACTTATTTTGTGAGATTTATATACCACCTCACAGTGCAAGCACTCTCTAAGCAGTTTACACCAGTAAGCAATGTATATTTATATTGCCCCCAACAATCTGGGTCCTCATTTTACCTACCTCGGAAGGATGGAAGGCTGAGTCAACCTTGAGCCGGTGACATCTGAACCGCTGACCTGCGGATCAGTGTCAGCTAAAGTGGCCTGCAGTACCTGCCTCTAACCGCTGTGCCACCTCGGCTCTTACTGTTGATTCTGCTTACAAGGAATGTAGGAATTGACTAATAAACACCTCTTCGATTTCAACACATTTATTTAGTGGATATAAAGTAGTAAGCTATGAAGATCTCCAAGGTTTTCTGCCACCTACACGACTGACTTGTGGTACTTATTATGGGATATTCATTCCAAAGATATAACATAGGTTAGCCTATTACTTCTGCCATGAATAATATAATTATTCTGGGAACTCCCTATGCCTTAAAGACATTGACTGAAGGATGCAAATCCCATTAGTTTCAGAAAATATACTGTTGGGAACTTTTACATGTCTCCCTCAAAATAAATGTGTATTTCTACCTTCTGGCTGCTATATAATTTAGGACTTCCTTTTCCTTAACAAACAAGCTTCAGATTATCTATGAAATTATTTGCCAAGTACTTTGGTTTCACGACTCATGAGGAAACTATTACATCACATTTCATCTACAACATCTGATAGTTAGGATAGCAACACTTCATTTACTCTAAGTGTGTGGAGGAGGAGGAGGAGGAGGAGAGGGGTGGGAGAGGTGTATTGTTAAAAGTGAAAGTGGAAACTTACCTGCTTCTCATTAACTGAAAATGTCTCAATTTCTTTCTTGGCTTCCAAGAGACGTTTCTGGAATTAAATAAGCACATCTTGGACTTGCAACTAAAATATTATGTTAAAGTATAGCATTGTTTAAATTTTTATATTTTAAATTATTTTAGAAATTACCATCTACTGTGTTTCCCCGAAAATAAGCCCTCCCCCGAAAATACCATTTCCTCTGGTTAAGATTAGGGAGACAGAGCTGGAAATCAGGTAAAAAGGCAAGAGGAGCCCCGTCTTGCTCCACGCGCCCCAAAATAATAAGACCTCCCCGAAAATAAGGCCAAGCGCTTATTTCAGGGTTCAAAAAAAATATAGGGTCTTCTTTTCAGGGAAACACAGTAGCATATAACAAATCTATATATAAATAATGTATTGCATGTTCTATAACAGTGATGGCGAACCTTTTTTTCCTCGGGTGCCGAAATAGTGCGTATGCGCGCTATTGCACGCACGTGCGTGCCCACACCCATAATTCAAACCTGCTCACTTGCCCCACTCTCCTGCACATGCGTGCGTGACCCCACCACTCCCCCATTTCCCGACTTCCAGTGGGCCCGGTGAGCCCATTTTTCGCCCTCCCCAGGCTCCAGAGGCTTTTGGGGGGCTTGGGGAGGGCAAAAACGCTCCCCCCCGCCATCCTGGAGGCCCTCCGGAGGCCGAAATCGCCCTCCCAGAGCCTCCGCGCAAGCCAAAAATCAGCTGGTGGGCACGCACATGCGCACTGGAGCTGAGCTAGGGCAATGGCTTGCGTGCCGGCAGATATGGCTCCGTGTGCCACCTGTGGCACCCGTGCCATAGGTTCGCCATCACTGTTCTATAACTATGTAACTTCAGCCAATTAGGACTAAATCAACCATTTAACTCCATTTTCAGAAGTTATGTCTACATTCATGTGCAATACAAGCCCTTCAGTGTATATTCAGAAGTTTCATTGTGTTCCGTGGGAGTTATTCAGATGTAAACGTTTACTGTAGTAGAGTAACCTTTCTTTTTAAGATCTCTACTTCCCAAGAAGCAAGCAATCATTATTAGGCATCCACATGACATATGTCATTCCAATGGCAACAGAAAGGTAACAGAAATGCAGGAAGTGGTAATTGGCCCTTTAATTAAGAGTCATTATTATAACTCAATCACATGTTCATGTCAAGAAGACACCTTCAGGCTTAGGACAATGGACTTTGCAGAAGTCATGGTATGCTCTTGGCATCTCCTTAACTCAAATGTTTTCCTGGGGTCATGTGGCTACCTTCTGAGCCCAGGAAGAGATGCAGCTACTTCAAGCAATGCCAAATAGTGAGATGTACTGCACATCCCTACTTTATTAGTTTGTAAACGGCACAATGTCACCTACACAGGACTATATGCAAATCTGTTAAGAGCTGGAATTCTAGCCAATACTGTTCAAGATTTTTAAAAAAGTAATATAACATTGTAGCATCAGATACACACCAGTGCAAACAAAATTATTTTTGCATTTCATTTTAACATTTTTAACTTAAAAATTAACATCTTATTTTCAGCTCTTAAATTGCTGTATTTATTTGTGCTTTTGTATTGTTGCTTGTTCCGTTATTAATGTTTTTAATTAAAGTACATGTGTGCTTCTTTGATTCAATCATAAAAAGCTGGAGGTTGCAAATTCCAAAATAAAAATTAAAAAGGCTTTTAATATATAATGCACAGTAAGTAGCTGCATAACGCTAAACAGAGTCCACATAATGTTTTCAAACCCACAAAACAACATACCGTATTTTTCGGAGTATAAGATGCACCTTAGTTTTGGGGGTGGAAAACAAGGGGTGGGGGGAATTCTGCCTCTGCCTACCAGCGTCCTTAGCCTGGTCAGCTTCAGTTTGCTGGTTGTTATACAAGCTGTATACTCACGACTTTACATTGTAGCCAAGTGTCATTTCTTCAGTGTTGTCATATGAAAAGATATAATTAAATATTTACAAAATGTGAGGGGGTGTACTCACTTCTGTGACATACTGTGTATGTTCACCGCCATGAAAGCGGGATAAAAATCTAATAATCAATCAACTTTTGCCAGGTTTCGTGTTGCAAGGGGAGATGCCATCTATGGCCTTGGAACAGGTCGCAATGTTCTTTGATGGCTTATTATACAGAGACTAGATCAGGGGTGTCAAACTCAAGGCCCGTGGGCTGAATCCGGCCGGCGGGATGCTTAGATCTGACCTGTAGCGCCGCCCTGGAAACAGCAAAGGACTGGTGTCTCTGCCAGCGAAAATGGAGTTCAGGAGGTCTGCACGCAGCCCTCCCGGCAGTGGTGAAATCCAAATTTTGTTACTACCGGTTCTGTGGGCGTGGCTTGGTGGGCGTGGTGTGGCTTGGTGGGCGTGGTTTGGTGGGCATGGCAGGGGGAGGATACTGCAAAATCTCTATTCCCATCCCACTCCTGGGGGAAGGATATTGAAAAATCTCCATTCCCACCCCACTCTAGGGCCAGCCAGAGGTGGTATTTGCTGGTTTTCAGAACTACTCAAAATTTCCGCTACCGGTTCTCCAGAACCTGCCAGAACCTGCTAGATTTCACCCCTGCCTCCCGGGCTCCGTTTTCATCCACGACGGCCTCCTGCAGCCCTCTGCCAGCGAAAACAGAGCTCGGGGAGGCTGCTTCAAATCAGTTATGAAACCAGAACTGAAGAAGCTTTCAGAACTGAGGAAGCTTTTTGGATGAGAATCAAAACATCTTCGAGCAAAACAAGAAAGCCCCCAGGGCTTTGTTTTTGCTGGCAGAGGGCTGCAGGAGGCCATTGTTGCAGAAAATGGAGCTTCGACGAGTGATGTCGAGCTGGCCATGCCTACCCTGGCCATGCCCCCCTGGGCCCACAAGGTCAAACAGAACCCTGATGAAATTGAAATTGAGTTTGACACCCCTGGACTAAATGTACTTATTCTGCTGGCTCTATTGATATATCTCTGTGGAGGCTGTTTGCTCATGCTATTGTTCAACCTTGTAGAACTGTGGTTATTTTTTCAATAGAAATGGACACCATTTCTTTGAGTCTACGACTAATGTCACTTCATGTTTTGCAGCACCCTGAATGAGAAACTCTGTTTCGTATAGAAATGCTTCTACAGCAGTAAAGTGGCTGATTTCGAACCATTTCACCCTTAAGCCTTGTGGGGCTACAGTGAAAAATTACAGTAGAGACCTTCTGAATTCCACCAATAAAAACTTGCCTATCTCCATATGCAAAATTGAAGTTTGACAGTAGACAGTAGATTAGGACCAGTCACACATGAAAAAGTATACCAGCAGGACAAAAAAACTCCAGCTCTGTGTCTTGTCCTCTGGATTGCTGAGTTACATGCACAAAGAAGTATAAGATATTGCTCCTTGTGCGCTGAGAAACCATTCTATAAAAATAGGATGTTGGTTTTCCCTCCTCAAAGACCAATCCATATTATTTGAATGGCTGACACTGATGTGATCCTATCCTAATTTTCCTACATCTGACCCAAATTTACAAGAGTAATGTCTTATTTTTTAAAAAAGCAAACCACTAGAAATGCCACAAATTTAGCTAGTTTGCTATCACTAATTTTAATTTCAATTTTTTCAGCCGTCAGTGCTTGATTTTGAATCCCAGAATGCATTTAATTAAACAACAGCGCCATATAGTCACTGTTGTTTAATAACCTGCAATTAGCTTAAAACATGACAATTACTAAATAAACAAACTTAAAAATTTACCTCGTTTCTTGCAATCAGTGTTACGAAAGCACCCTGCTTGAAGCATTCAATAGCAATGCTTTTCCCAATGCCACTGGAACCACCAGTTACCTTTAAGCAAAGGAGATATGGATTAAAGTCATGAAGTTGGTAATCTGTCATTGTACAGCTCTTAGAAATAAGAATTCCAAGCAAGAACCACACACCTGCATGCACCAGCATTTTCCTTCCATATACAATGGGACATTTCTGCTCCATGGCTAATACTATGAAGATGGTAAACAATAATATAAATTATTGTTGCCTCGCAGGTTGCCTCCGTGGATAATCAAGTTCATTTTAAACTTAATTATTTAATAGAGTTGTGCATCCTAATATACACCCTAATCTACTATTCTGTTTATAAGTCATAATATGATATAGTTGGGGTATATTTGCACATCATTGCTGTGAGGTATTTCTCTGTAACTGTACTCAAGGCAAATTACAGATAGCTAGGCTGTTGAAATGAGAATAAGATCTCATAGAGGCGATTTAGATCTTTTCTTGGAATTCAGACAGTTAGAAAATAAAACCGAGATTAAAAGTCTAATAGAAAATATTTATTTCAATACAAAAACAATAAATCCTGAATAAACTACATTTTGCTGAGTAACACGACCATTCTGGTCAAGAGCCAAGTCAGAAGAGAATAATGGTGACTTAGGAATGTAGACATGCATTCAACTCATATTACGTGTTCTACCTGTATTGGAATGTACCATAATATTAGATAGGGATGCATCACCCTGCATAGACATACAACTGACAATGTTCACACCGTGACATAGGCAGATTGACATAAAGTTATGTGACCACAAATTAGGAATCTAAATAAAAATTCACAAAATAAAAAAGTGCAAGAAAAAAATAAAGGGGAAATGATAAAGTATGACTTTCAACCTTCCCTTCAACACATATTAACAAACTTATGATCTCCTCTTCCTCTTAACTCTTCCAGAAAGCCCTTCAATCCTTTACAGGTAGACCTTGATTTAAAACCACAATTGAGCCCAAAATTTCTGTTGCTAAGGGAGACAGTTGTCAAGTGAGTTTTGCCCATTTTATAACCTTTCTTGCCACAGTTAAGTGAATAACTGCAGTTAAGTTAGTAACACAGTTATTAGGTGAACAGGCTTACCTATTGACTTTGCTTGTCAGAAGGAAGCAAAGGTGATCACATAATCCAAGACACTACAACCATCAAGAATATGAACCAGTTTCTAAGCATACAAATGTTGATCACATAACCATGAGGATCGGGTGGGTTCCTCTCGGTTCGGACCAGATCGCCCAAACCGGTAGCGACCCGCTGGTGACATCACTGTCGGTGCCAGTCTGTGCGTGCTGCCATCTTTTTTTGGGATTTCCGCAGGGAAAAAGGGCCTCCCGCCCGCGGGTGAATTCTGACCTTTATTTCTTCGCCCGAAGCACATCTGATCAACTCCTCAGCTGTGTTTCGGGCTGATTCCTGCTTCTGAGCATGCGCGGAAGCCAGATCGCATGAGGGAACACGCGATGTGAACCGGAAGTTAAGTGGAACCCACCCCGATGAGGATGCTGCAACGGTCGTAAGGGTGAAAAAACAGCCCTGAGTCAGTTTTTCAGTCCCCTTGTAACTTTGATCACTAAACAAATGCTTGTAAATCGAGAACTACTTGTATTTCACATGTTTCTATCATTAAATTCATAAAACATCATTTCACATTTTCTTCATTTAACAAAAAGTCCATTAAAGTTTTTAAGTCTTTAAAAAAATACGTATTGTTTCCTCCCTGATAAATTATGCCAGTTTTGCCATTTTCACACTAATTCTGACATTTTTACGATCCATTTCTTCATTGTAGAAATTTCCTTCCATCTTTCTGCATACACTAATCTTGCTGCTGTTATCATACATAAAATTAACCTTCCATGAGTCTTTTCCAGTTTAATATCCGTATGTCCTAAGGAAAAAATTCTGGTTTTTTCCAATGGTGCTATAGATGTAGCAGATTCAAGGATGTTTTTCACTATTTGTTCATTTTGGCCCGTAATGTTCATATCTTCCAAATCTTACAATAGAGCAAAGCGATTTGATAGATTAATCTCAAAATCACTGTTCTTGTCTAGCAGCTTTTCACTCTTTATTTTTGTTTTTCGTGACGTCTTTCCCATATTCATAAATTCTTTACATTCATACGTTTTTTGGGGGTGTATCATGTAATATAATGTTTAACTTTTCTTTAATTCATGGGTTCAATTATATTCTTAAGAGACAGTACATTGTCATTATATTTGTATGTGTTGTCCATGTCACCAGTTTGACATACCCAATAGCTGATCTATAAACATTCAAAATGGATAATTATAACTGTGTGCAACTTCTGGATTTTGTTTCCTCCTCTTTATTTTTCCTCCTATTCCAGCCTTCTTATATATATTCTCTTTGCCAAAGATAATATATGCATTTGATGAAATCGACTATATTCCATAACAGAGAGATATCAGAATACTTGTTTTCCTGCAACAGGAAACTACCATATTTTTTTAAAAAAAATAGAATTACATGACTTTAATTTTAAAAAAAATTAATTTGATTTTAAAGTAGTGATTTTATTGATTAAAACATAAACACTTGGCCAATAAAGAATTATATTCTATTCTATTCCAAATTCAGTTGCATTTTAAACCAGTTGAACATCTTCAGGGTTTAATTAAACTGATGCTATTGGGAGCTTGTTGAAAATGGAAAATTAACATATTGATCTAGTATTATCTATTAACGATGGAATGAAGGAAAGGATGGAAGTAGGAATAAGTTTTTGTTGACATCAAACACAGATGTAACAGATGTTGTACATTTATTACCAAATGATGAATATTTATTTTGGGGAATATGATGAGCATTCAGTACTGAATCTAAATAATTACTTAGGGCTTAGGCTCTTTGATGTTCTAAGCTTAAAGAAAGTTTGAAGAGATAACTCTATGAAAACAGCTCTGAAAATCTGCCTCCACTTCAGAAGATGTTTCCTACAAAACTCCTATGAATATTTGGGCCTGTAAAAAGAGAAGGGTAAAAGAGAGAGAAAAATCTAAAGCTGGTAGAAGAAAGTATTATATTTGTTTAAATTTAATTTAATTTAATTTAATAGACGTTCTTATAGGCCGCCCAATCCCGTGGGACTCAGGGCGGCGTACAACAGAATAAGAAGCGTACAATAAAAATTCTTGCCCTTATCTTTTTTAAAAACAGCACTAAGTTCAAAAGGAAAAAATAAATGTAATTCATGAATGTCACAATTTTTCTCACAGTAAAATGCTAACATGCAATAGATTTCAGGATAAAACTTCCTGAAACATAGTCCTAACATTGTAAACTGATTTTAGAAGTAAATCAGTATTCCTTGATAGTTCTAAACTAAAGAAATAGGAAACAGTGGTTTTTTAAATGTAGTCAGTCAACAATAGTTGTAGCTGAAATATCCTTTAAATTCACATGTTAATACCTTATCAACCAAAAGATGGGTTCTTAAGGGTATTTTTGGCTCAAGGTAGGTTCAAGTCAATTAATATAATAGCTTACTAACTATAAATAAATATTCTAAAAGTAGGAAACAACTGGATGTTTTCCTTCCTGTGGCATGCCTATCTTCCTGCTGACATACATCCTCTCTATGAGATTATTTTTGAATATATACTGTTACTGTATGCTTGAAAACAATCTTATACTCTAAGATTGAGCTCCTGAATAAAGACTGAGATATAAAAATAATAATAAGTAGAAATAAAACCTCTGGGGATCCTTGGTTCTCTCTGAGCTTACTTGTTTTCTTGCAGAAATTTCATTATCCAAACTAGGTAACATCATCAGTGCTGGTATAATAAAACCTCTGTTGGGTATCAATCCATTATACTGAATAGAGTTCTATTACATAATACACATAAGAAGAAAACTGGAATCCCGTACATCAGGGGTGGCCAAACTATGGTTCTTTGAGGACCTGTGGACTTCAACTCCCGGAATTCCTGAGCCAGCCATGCATGCAAGCTCAGGAATTCTGGGAGTTGAAGTCCACAGGTCCTCAAAGAACCATAGTTTGGCCACCCCTGCCGTATATCAATACAGATATATCCAGGAATCCATCTGTGTACAGTTACCAAATTAAGAGACTCATCCTCTACCATACACCCTTTCCTGTCTACAGTCATTTTCCAAATTATCTTTTAAATAATCCAGTTCAACAAAAAAAAATCCCAGGAGGGTAGTTTTGCATTTTTTAAAAAAGGAACAAAAGGCATCTGGAAAAATAAAAGGCATAAAGTTGGAACACAGTTATCTCGTAAGGCAACACACCGACCGGTTTTTTATTTCTTAAAATTCATTCTGCAGGCGACTATCCAACCACCTACCAGTTTTCAGGACTCTAAGTGATACTAGAATATATCAATTTTGATCCTAGCAACAGAAACTTGCCCCAAAGGGCATCCCTCAGAAGGAATATTCAGAGTTGAACATTTTCTTTTCTCCAAAGACATTTCTTACTATTTTGCTATCTATAGAAAGAAATAATATCCCAGAGATTTAACAGATTTTGTTTGTTAAAATTATATGCTGCCCATCTCACTGAACTTTGGACAGCTTAAATAGATTTAGTCACATACAATGAATGCAAACTAAAACAAATCTGACAGCAAAACAATGACCACTAGTGAGTCATGCTTACTTCATAAAAACAACAACCAATAACACAAAGAAACAAATGAATATCACATTGCATATAGTCTGGATGCATATTAACACAATAGTTTGAGAGATGTGATATTGCACAAGTCGTCCTCAATTTACAACTGTTTATTTAGCAACTGTTCTAAGTTATAAACAGCACTGAAAAAAGTGACTTATGCCGCTTCTCACACTTATGACCTGTCCTGTCCCCAGTTATGAACGTAACAAAAACACACTGTTTGAACAAACTTAGTTTAATTAATGAACCACTGCTAATAACTGGCTTAGCAGTGGCGAAACACACAAATCAAAAGAAGCAATCCTTTCTTGCAGAAAGCCAGCTGCTAATTAGTATTCATTAGCAGCTGGCGGAAGTTCAGTCAGTCTTAGCTCAAAACAACATAATTAGTTCTGGTTATCTCACGTAATGTCCGAAGGCAAAATGCCCAGGAGTCTTTCTTGATAAGAAATCCGAAGCAGAGAAACAGGAATTCACAAGACAATGCACAACAGATACTCGAGTCTGAACTATTGTTTCCTGCAGCTTTCCAGCTGCCTCTACTGTTCTTAAATAGACTAGGGGAGTGGTCAATTCTTACTCTTACTCCCGAGGAGACCTCCTCCGGAGTAACCATTCCTGCCTCTTGGCAGCCCTCCATGCCCGTGCATCAAGAAGAGGAGAAGCCCCACCTTCCTCATCACTGCCAAGAGGTGCTGGAGGTTCCGAAGGACATGGCTGCACTCCTGCCTCTGGCACTGAGTCCTCGCCAGCCTCCTCACTGTCCGACTCGGGTGCCAGCTGCGCAGGCTGCTGGCGGGCCACAACATGACCATTACAGTGACCCAACCATGTAAGGTTGCAGAGCTCCGGAATTATGTAATGTGACCTCCATTTGCGACTTTCTCAGCCAGCTTCTGACAAGCAAAGTCAATGGGGGAAGCCAGATTCACTTAATGACCACGTGATTCATTTAACAACTACAATGATTCGCAATGGCGGCAAAAAAGGTAGTAAAAGGGGACATGACTTACTTAATTACTGCCTTGCTTAGCAATGAAAACTTTGGGCTCAATTGTGATAATAAGTCGAGGACTACCTCTATGTCAGAATGAAATCCCCATGAAAAAAATTCTATAAACATTTTGTAATAATATCTAAGATTAATATAATGGACTTAAGTGTTTAAAGAACTTCATACTCAGACCAACTCTTAATGCAAATTTGATTTCTTGGTATTCTCAGTATTTATATCTTATCATCTGACAATTTATGCGATCAGCTAATTCTTGATCATACTGTACATCATTGTCACTTGCATTCACTAAGTTTTCTTCTAAAGTTTGAAACAATTCTTTGATTTTTACATTGGTCTTGACCATAATATTTTATATGATTCCTTGATTTTGTTCGGTCCTTGAGACTAAACAAGGAAATTATGAATAGCAAGCATTGCTTCCAATGTTCTGCAGGGTTTGACTGTTGCAATTAAGTTCAATTTCCCTAAATAATTTCAGTTTATGCTGGTACTGCTGCTCCTACTGGCTGAGTCTGGATGGGACAATGGGGGAAAAGAGCACTTAAGATCCCATTCAATTACTGCTGCAAGGCCTCACTCAGTGGCTTGTCTGAGTGAGACAAGATGCAGCATCTGCATTCAGAGGCGATTCTGGCCGTCTTATTCCAAACATAAAAACTGACAGAGACTGTTCTCAACTTTCTGCCCAGTATATCTTTTTTAAAAACAAGTTCTTTGGTGTGGGTCTGAGTTCTACATTACTATGTCTTCTTCTGCAAACTATATCTATTAGATAAATGCAAAAGTATGTATACATGTAATTTTTGCATTACACATGTATTATATATGCTGATGAAGTCGGTTATAATTTGGAAATGCAAATTAGTTTTTTAATTAAAAGCACTGCAAAACCAAATGAACAAGACTCCAAGACACTAGTGGCTTTCAGTATAAAACATGCTTGGTTTTCATGAGAACTTGACTTCAGTTAATATACTATCTAAAATTCTAGTAATCAAGCTGAACTGAAACCTGAGAATTTTCACTTCTTTCTGCTCTTTGACTTTCTTATAAGTTTCAAATAAACAAAGAAATTAAGTACCAAGTAAGCTAAACTATAACCCAGGGGTGAAATCCAGCAGGTTCTGACAGGGTCTGGAGAACCGTAGTGGAAATTTTGAGTAGTTCGGAGAACCAGTAGCGGAAATTTTGAGTAGTTTGGAGAACCAGCAAATACCACCTCTGGCTGGCCCCAGAGTGGAGTGGGAATGGGGATTTTGCAGTATCCTTCCCCTGGAGTGGGATGGAAATTTTGCAGTATCCTTCCCCTGGAGTGGGGTGGGAATGGAAATGTTGCAGTATCCTTCCTGTCACACCCACACAAGCCACGCCACGCCCACAGAACCGGTAGTAAAAAAAATGGATTTCACCACTGCTGTAACCTGGAGAATGGAACAGAGGTAAAGACTGCATTCTATCATCTAATCTCCTATGGTGAGAAAGACTTGTCACATCCACAGCGCAAATGGTATCATTTAATAGTAAACTTCTTAATAACCCAAGAAAAGGGATTTGCATTGTGTTCACACATGCCCTATATTATCCGAATTGTTTAAAAATATATACATTTTTAACAAAATGCCCCAAATCTTGTGAATTTTGACTAACTTTAAATGTTATTTTTTCTTTCGAGGGACATCTGTGTTATTGCATAACATTATGTAATGATTTGAGAATTTGAGTATGAGTTACTACTGCATTTGTTCATTCCTTGCCTTAGTTAAAAAATAACTTCTTTTGAGCAAATGGAATTAGGGGGTTGTTTGCTATCAAATATCTGTTGTTTTAAGATAATCCTTATATATACAAAACAAGAAAATCCAGTTTGATTCCATCACGCCTCCTTAGAGAAATAATGGAGTGGGTGTCGCTGATAAGTGTGTTGGTGTATGTCCATGTGGAATATAAAGTGGTTTCAGATACTTACTATAAAAATATAGTAAAAGAATCTCTATTAGATGTGGCAAATCAATACAATAAGTATAAAGAATAGAATGTGAGAACAGGAATAAAATTATTGCAACGTGAGCTCTTTTGCAAGGATTTACCTCATTTATACCCATTGCTGTAGCTTCTGAATTTTGTTTAGCTTATGCACATCATGTCTGAAAAACCAAAATTTTGCATGCACTTTGAACATTTTTTCTCAAACTATTAGAAACATCTGCTCTGCTGTATATACTACATGTAAATAAAAAGCCTACACATGCTGTTAAAACATGAATAATAAGGTTTTGCAGGTCCTTATTATCATGCATCCTTAGTATTCAGTTTTATCAAGTCTAGACATTTCACTTCTGTGATCTTTGCTTTCTCCAATCCACACATACATAAACATATCCAGGAAAAGGAGAAAGTAAAAATATATCTGTGGAAAAAGCCCTTTATATACTAAGATCTCATGAACTGCCTACACTACCACAAGTATTTTGTTTTATGTTGTTCGGATGCATACTGTAATCCAGGAGAGTCTCCTTGATTGTGGCAGGGAAAAATTCAATAAATGAATAAATTAGTGTGTGGGAGGCAGATTCATGTGGAGGTCTAGATCATGCAAGTATTATTCCTCCTCACTTATATTATGCTTTCAATTCAATTCATTTCAGCCTCTCAGAGAATGGTTGCATATAAAGTAGATTCTTCAACACGGTACCCTCCAAATATGCTGAGATTTCCAACTTCTGGTCAGCAAAGCAGTGCATCCACTTCTTTACGAAGCCAATTGTACACTACAGTAATATTGTTTATAAGATGCCCTGAGGCATAATAATAATAATAATAATAATAATAATAATAATAATAATAATAATAATAATAATAATAATAATAATAATAATAATAATAATAATAATAATTGGGACTTTCGAATTCAGACTGACAAGGTTTTGGAACATAATACGCCAGACCTCACGATTGTGGAAAATAAAAAAGTGTGGATCATTGATGTCGCCATACCAGGTGACAGTCGAATTGATGAAAAACAACAAGAAAAACTTAACCGATATCAGGACCTTAAAATCGAATTACGACGACTCTGGCATAAACCAGTACAGGTGGTCCCAGTGGTAATCGGCACACTGGGTGCTGTGCCAAAAGACCTTAACCGGCATTTGAAAACAATAAACATTGACAAAATCACGATCTGTCAGTTGCAAAAGGCCACCGTACTTGGATCTGCGCGCATCATACGAAAATACATCACACAGTCCTAGACGCTTGGGAAGTGTTCGACTTGTGATATAGTGATACGAAATCCAGCATATAAATCTCATTTGCTGTGTATTACATTTTTTGTGAATAAATAATAATAATAATAATAATAATAATAATAATAATAATAATAATAATAATAATAATAATAATAATAATAATAATAATAATAATAATAATAATAATAATAATAATAATAATAATGAAGAGAAAAATGGTAAATGTCTACCCAGATCTGCAACATAAATTCACCCCAAGAATCAGGTTTGACCTGAAGGCAATTCACTTTCCTACATGCCAGACTACAATCCTAAACTCTTAGGATGGTAAAACAGTGTACATGCAGTTTAGGCATATTTTTATAGCGCAAATATAAAACAAAGTCATCTGAAGTCCAACACCCACTTGTCACTAAATAAAGATTGACTTATTTTAAAGCATGTGTGACACTGTATTTAAGATCAGCAAGTGTTCAACATTAAAATCTAAACTGCTAAGAAATGTTTGGTTAGGATTTACAGCTTGCATTTCCTTCACAAAAAGCGTCTTTAATAATAATAATTTTAAAAAGCTCTTACAATTCTGAGTATTTATTTATCGAAGTGAAACATTACAAAACATAGAAGTGGGGGCTCTCGAAAGAGGGGAGAGAGAATCAGCAAAAAACTATCAAAACACATCAACATCCTGTTCATTTCCTAATCGGTTCACATTTTTTTTCTTTAAGAATGAATTCAAGGAACACCTGTAGTATTTCGCTTTAGGCTAAAAATAACAGAGGTAATTCACACCCTTTTCGACTTAATAAGTAAACCCCAAAACCATTCCAGAAACTATTTTTGGAAGGCTGCATCTTGAAACCGATGCTCACCCCATAGGATTATGGACAGAGTTAAAGAATGGGATAAGAATAAGCAGGCATCTAATACGGTCACACAGGCTGGGAAGGGTGGGGAAGAGAAGCGGGAAAAGGAACCAGACTGGTTTAAAAGTATCTGCCAGCAGGACCATGTCATCTTTTCTTACCAGCCTCCCTTTTCCCTCCCCAAGTCCCCAAACTCTGCAATCATCTCGGCTAGATTCTCACCACAACGTGAGCCCCGGACAACGACAACGGTTTGGGATGGTTGAGCGGCGACACTAGGTAGAGCAGCAGCAGAAAGGCCACAACGAGAGCGACCCCCGTGGCCGCCACCAGCAGAGCCGCGCCCGGCATCATTGCGCCCCGAACGCCACAGGCTCGACTGAAGCACGTCGCCAAAAGACCCGGTCTCCCACGCCGTGCCTCGAAGGTCCCGGTCGACCGAGTGACCCGGTTCAGCCAAACAAGCCTTCTTTTTCAAGGAAGCGAACCCCAGGAGGAGGGGGGCGGGAAGAAAACTAGAGCTGCTCTCTCATTGGGAAGGAGACCGAAAGGAAGACCTGATTGGCTGTGTGTGTGGCGGGGGGCGGGAAATAGGAACGGAGCGCGATGATTTATCCGCACGACGATTGGCGGGCCTGTCGAACTTGAAGGAGAGTGGAGTTGTGAAGGGTTGGCACGCGCGGCTGGGTGGGAGGGGAGAAGAAGCCGGCAGCTGAGGGCTCGCCCACTTATTGTTTTATTGCTTGGCTCCCATTCCCGCCGGCGCCGCTGGAGGAGGAGGAGGAGGAGAGGAGAAGCGGCGGGAGGAAACCCGGCGACAGTGGCGCAGCTGATCTTTCGCATTGCAAACAGGGCGACGAAGCGACTCTTCGTCCTTTCCATGCCTACAAAAATCATTCCTCCAGAACGGGACCAATTCCCAAATTCACATATGCTGTTAGGATCGTTGCCTTAAATAACTCCACAAAACATTTCCCCAAAAATATTTCTTTTCCAGGAGGCAACTGGACTTTCTTGTTTTTTTTCCTTTGAAGACGTTTCGCTTCCATCCAAGAAGCTTCTTCAGCTCTGACTGGATGGTGGGGAATGGAAGGATTTATTATTCCTTGCAGACAGCTGGTCAGAGCTGAAGAAGCTTCTTGGATAAGAAGCCAAACGTCTTCAAAGAAAAAAAAACATAAGAAAGTCCAGTTGCCTCCTGAAAAAGCACCTTTGGGACAACCATGACCTGGTTGACTCAGAATCTCTATAGACTTCCACAAACATTTGAAGAACAGCACCGAAGGAGAATTAAAACATCTCATTCAGTTCCACAAGACATCTAGATAAATAAAAATGTACAGGTTTGCAGATAAAATCTTTTATTGCAACATTACACGCTCCATTTTATTGCTTTTTAAGGTGTTCATATTACTTCATATTTAGTTTGGAATAACTGAAGTGAAGTGGACTTATTCAGGTGGGATGGGTGCTGATATCGATCTAAAAACATAATCTGGAACTTGTCTTCTGAAAGTCCAGCATACCAAAGTCGTGCTCCTCGGCTATTTATTTATTTATTTATTTGTGAAATTTATATACCACCTCACAGTGCAAGCACTCTAAGCGGTTTACACCAATAAGCAATGTATATTTATATTGCCCCCAACAATCTGGGTCCTCATTTTACCTACCTCGGAAGGATGGAAGGCTGAGTCAACCTTGAGCCGGTGAGATTTGAACCGCTGACCTGCGGATCACAGTCAGCTAAAGTGGCCTGAAGTACTGCCTCTAACCGCTGCGCCACCTCGGCTCTTCTATTATATTATATAATTATAATTATATTAGTGGGTTGTCATGTTCTTACCATATAAACCAGGCATGTCAAAACCGCGCGGGGCACATTGCGGCCCTGAATAGCTAATAATGTGACCCCACAAGATCATAAAACTTTTAAAACGATGTGATTTATATACATTGACTATATTATATATTTTATATGTAGACCAAGACAATTCCTCTGCACTCAATGTGGCCCAGGCAAGCCAAAGGCTGGATACCCAAATGCTTCATTCCTTGTTTGATGTATGATTTTTGGACCTTCCTGAAAAACAATTTACCGGTAAGCAATAAGACATATTGTGCTGGGTCTGTGGGGCTTGACGTTTGACACACCTTGTACTTTTCATTCCATCTTGAAGACAAATGCAGTCTTTACAGAGCAGGAGATCTAATTTAGAAATGACCTGTTCAAGTAAGAAAACACAATTCTCAAAATGTACAGCAAATGAAAAGTATGAATTGGATTTTTTTTTAAAAAAAATAGAATGCACGGTTTTGTTTATTGACTGAATTTAAATCCAATTTATATGCTCCCCATCTCATCTCTGGGTGTCTATGGAGATTCTCAGTCATCCAGCTTATGGTTGTCTCAAAGGTTTTTTCAGGAGGCAACCAGAAGGTCCAGTTGCCTCTTGAAAAAACACCTTTGGGTCATCTCTGGTTGGTTTACAATTAAAGTAATAAATACTAAAAGCAATAAATTTACCCCAAAGTGGTAAAAGAGGAAGGAAAGAAGGAAAGCAATAATTGCATTAAATACAAAATGATGAAACATACAGATAAATAAGCAGATAAATTAGCAGGGGACACTTTAAAAACACTTCAGAAGGAGAGAAACTGCTACAAGAGGGTAGAGTTCAGATAAAACTACTGTTTGACAGATATTGGAATGGGACAACTCACTGTGGCCAACTTGCCACGGTCAACTTGCTGCAGCCAACTCACCACAGGATAATTTAACAAATATGAAAGTTAAATTAATTTCAATGGAACTGTGGCCAATAATAATAAAATAAAGAAGGTCAATGCAGAAATACAAGAGTTAACTATGATTTCGATGAAAATGGGGTCACCAATAATAAAAGTAACTGAATAAAACAATACAGCGTTGAATTGTTGTACGAGTTGACGAGTTGTCCTTGAACCACAGATGGCGAGTTGTCCACAGATATGGGTCAGTCTTGCAAATACAGATTCAGGAGGAAGCCACGTCTACTGTTGAGGAAGGATAGAATATATGTATTGTAAATAAATAAAAGCTGGAATTAATCCAAATCCAAATGTCTTAAATTGTACTTGCTTTGGTTTAGCTGAAATATCAACCACTTACAGTATTTATTGAAATAAGTCTGGCATGTGCCTAAGAAATCCAGTTTCACAAGCATATGTTCTCTATGAGTCCATATTATTTTTGACTTGGTGAACACGTTTGGAATTTTGAAAACATGTTGTGAGCATTCTTGCTGAATGACTCCTGGAGGCTAATTTGCCCAAATTATCTGCCAGAAGTTACAAAGTTATATCAGAATTCTATTCGCTAGCCTCTTCCTACTACCCAGATTTATGTTTATAATATTTCCAGATAAGGGGACAAACAACCAAAAAAGCACTGGACTGTTACACGATTTTTTATATGTATAAGTAAGCATATTTATATTTCTATAAGTTTTATGATCTACAGTACTTGGAGGTGAAATGAATTGGAAATAAAAGCCATGCTGGTCACTTTCAGCATTGCAGGATTTCATTTTGGGGAATGGGATTGCGGTGGGGAAAGTCATTTATGCCAGAAAGCCTGTCAGGAATCAATATTAATATCCCCAGATGCTATGTTAGGAGCCCGGTTCTAAAATTTCTCACATATTTTATGTTGTATGTAGTACAGGTAGCCCTTGACTTTCAACCATTCATTTAGTGACCAAAGTTATAATGGCACTGGAAAAAGTGATGGATGACCATTTTTCACACAACTGTTGCAGCATTCCATGGGCATGTGATCAAAATTCGGATACTTGGGAACTGGCATGTATTTATTATGGTTGCAGTGTGCTAGGACATGTGATCACCTTTTGCGACCTTCTCACAAGCAAAGTCAATGGGGAAGCCAGATTCACTTAATAACCGTGTTGCTAACTTAACACCTGCAGTGATTCACTTAACAACTGTGGCAAGAAAGGTTGTAAAATGGAACAAAACTCACTTAACAACTGTCTTGCTTTTGGCCACAATTGTGATTGTAAATTGTACTGTTGTGTGTTAACATTAAGGTGACCAGATGTCCCGATTTTGAGAGGGCCTGCTGCTGCTGCCCCTGCGGCTGGGCCCAACCTGGCCGTCCTCGAGTGCCTGCAGGCCGATTTTTTGAAAGAATGCCCTAGTCGGGCATTGTTTTAAAAAATCGGGACTTTTTAAGAGGGCGGGCGGGACGCGGGACAAATGATTAAAAAGCGGGTCTGTCCCGCCAAAATCGGGACGTCTGGTCACCTTAGTTAACATCTAAAACTGCTTGATGGCTAATAATAATATTACAATCCCCTCCGTGTATACCCCGTTATGGATGAGGGGCTTGTAATGCTCTGATAAGATTGAGAGCTATGCTAGTCATAGTGTATTTTACCAGAAGGGTCACCCATGCCAGACAGGTGTCAGCAGAAGAGTCAGATTGATTGTATCCATCAACCCATTTAATATGGTGAGAGAACAGAAGAACCATCATACCTGATTAGTTGGCACCAAGATCAACAAGGATGTTTAGAGTTTCTGGGCACCTGTTAATAAAAGGGACCCAGGAGCTATGACGGGGCAACTGGGGCTTAGCCCTGTAGATTTTCTGGAAGAATAACAAACACAGAAAAGACAAAAGTATACCGTTTTTGAAAAAATGTACCCTTATGGCCTGTTGATATTAATCGGAACCAACAAAGCAGAGTTATTTAAAGCAAATGTTGGAACTTTGGAAAAGAATTTATCCAAACTCGAACATCACTGAACAACAATTAGCAATTCAAAGTAAATAACATTACCAGAAATAAAATATTTAGGTATGCAGAACTAAAGAGATTCAGAAACATTGTAAAAGTTTTACATTTACAAAAGTTACATTGTAACTTTTGGTTGATGACATTGTTTTAGAGAATTGCAAAAGCCAAAAAAACCAATTTTAATATGGTCTGGAAAGTTTATAAAAAGGAATTTGATTCATTACCACATAGTTGGATTATCAAATGTTTGAAGTAACTGGGGTCAGTAAAAACATTAAGCTGTTTATAGGAAAAATAATGAGGCAATGGAAGGTGGTTGGAAATGAAAAATGTGGACTTTTCAACATTAGGAGAAACATCTTCCAGGGTGACTCATGAGCTCTCTTATTTGTCATTGCTATTGGTGGGTTGCTGCAGGTTCGGACCGGTTCTTTAGAACCAGTAGCGGAAATTTGCAGCTGCTTGCCAAACTGGCAGCGATGACCGGCGGTCCACACTCCCGAACCAGTCCTCCGGTCGCCGCAGATTGCAAAAAAAAAAAAAAAAAAAAAACCCTCTGCACATGCGCAAAGGCTTCTGCGCATGCGCAGAGGGTCATTTCCGTCGTACACTTCCATCGCGATGCAAACTGGTAGGCAAGGTAAGTAGAACTCACCCCTAATTGCTATGATTCCACTTTTGATGATTTTGAAAAAAACAAATATTGTCTATCAAACAACAAAATGTTAATAAAAACTCATACTTACTTTATGAATGAACTGAAGCTTTATGGAAAATCAGAAATTGAAATCCAGTAAAATACTGTAAAGATTTTTTAGCACAGATATAGCAATGGAATTTGGCTTTGAGAGATGTGCTACAGTAGCAATAAAATGGTAAAATCATGAAGAGTAATGGAATTGAAACGTCAAATGGCCAAACTATCAGAAACTATCAGGATAAAGCCTATAAATATCCAGGCATTTTTACAATTGAATAACAAGCATTGGCAAGTTAAAATATGATTAGTACAGAATACATCCAAAGAATGAGAAAATTGCTTAAGACAAAATTGAACACTGGAACCATCATTAAAGCCATCAATGCCTGGGCTACTGGACTGAAAAACAAGAATATTTATGCATTACATCCCTACAGCAATTTTGAGCTTTATACCTGTCCTGCAGAAATGGAGGCAGAGGTTTCTTCAAGTCAAACAAACTGTCAAAGCAGAAAAGCATGCCTTTTCTGATTATGTAAAAGATAGCCAAGAACAAGCATTTATGCAAGTTAAAAATTGAAAGTATTGAATGCACAGGAAACAAAACTTGAATATTGAAATAATGCAGTAAAAACACAAACAGATAAGTGGCAAGGAAAATCATTGCATGGTCAAATTCTACAAAAGATTAAGGGGAAAGTGGATAAAGATAAAACCTGGCAATGGATTACAACTGGAACATCTAAAAAAGAAACTTAAGGTTTGATTTTAACTGCTCAAGAACAAGCTATTTGAATTAATGATATTGTCATAAAATTTTAATTAAATTTAATTTAATTAAAAGTTCTTATAGGCCGCCCAATCCCGTAGGACTCAGGGCGGCGTACATGGATAAGAACAGTAAAATAAAACATAACAATTTAAAAACATGACATCATTTTAAAAATCACTCATTCATGGGGAAATCTGATCTTCTTCTTCACTCTGCCTGCCAGAAGAGCCATGTTTTTACGGCTTTGCGGAAGGCCAGTAGAGTGGGGATGGTCCGGATCTCTGGTGGGAGTTGGTTCCAGAGAGATGGGGCTCCCACAGAGAAGGCTCTCCCCCGTGGACCCACCAACCGACATTGTTTGGCTGAAGGGACCTGGAGGAGGCCCACTCTGTGGGACCTAACTGGTCATAGTAGGGAGGTATGTGGTAGGATGCGGTCCGGGAGGTAACCTGGTCCTGAGCCATGTAGGGCTTTAAAGGTGAAAACCAACACCTTGAATTGAACCAAAATTGAATTAAAGCCACTCAAAATAGAATTTTTCAATAGTTCTTTTATTCTTGTGTTATTCAGACAAAAAGCAAAGCAAGTGTGCAATTAAGCTTAATTAGTTCTTTTATATTTACACACACACACACACACACACACACACACACACACACACACACACACACACACACACACAGTACATATATTACTGATCTAATTTCAGAGTTAGCTTACTACAATAAGCTATGCCAACTACGCTATCAAGAAACTACTCCCAAAAAGGCTATTCAGATAACAAGGCTACTCAATTTGCTGTAAATATTGCCCAACTATGCTACACATTCACACAATACTAACATACACTCTCAACACAGGTGATCAGGATGTGATTAGAGTGGGCTGGAAAGCAGACTCTGAGTCCCCTGCTCCAACAAGAGTTGTCTCAAACTTCAGGGTCTGGGTTCATTCCAGTCTTGTCTTTATACCCAACTTGTTTACTCAGAATTCATATCTATGGTATATCTTGCTCCAGTCGTGTCAGGAACTTTACATTTTAACTTTTTGTTCCAGGATTCCATGAAAAATGCACTAATGTTCTGCCTGGTATTACCAGCAATAAATCATACATGAACTCAGGATCTTTCCTTAACAGTAGTACACACATTCCAGCAACATGAGTTTTCCAGTGAGTTCATGAAAAGGCTAACTATGGTTGTATTACAGGCCTTCTATGTTCATAACTTATATCATATTTGTGATATATTCATAACATATAACATAAAATATATAACATATTCAAGGCCAGAATTGAAATGATTCAAAAAGTGCAGATTGTTTGAAGAAGTATAAGACACAGTAGATCATGAAACTCAGCTCATGCAAATTAGGCCGCACAAACTGATAATAAATTAACAAACACGTGACCGAAATGATGGAACGTTCTTAAAAATTATCATAAAAAAACTGATAGGAACATAGAGTTGGAAAAAATAGTTGAAAATATGGTGAGCTTTCCAAATACAAACTGATGAAGTTTTGACACATAACACACCAGATTTAACTCTGGTTCAAAAGAAGAAAGTGAGGATAACTGATGTGGCAATACCAAGGAATAGTAGAATAGAAGTCAAAAATTGAAAAAGATTAAATTGTCAAGATGAAAAATCAAAGATAATGGCATAAACTAGATGTGGTGATTGCAATGGTTATCTGCACACTGGGTGCCATACTAAAAAATCTGGGACGGCACTGAAAAAAATCTCTGCATTGACAAAATTTCCACCTATCAATTACAAAAGGCCACACCATACTATATCAATACATTATGACATTCTACTAGATTCTTGGGAAAAACTTGATGCATATAAAGGCCAACAATAAAGAAATGGCAGCTGTGACTTCACATTCTTATGTAAATAACAATGATTAATTACATTTGAAAAACATTTGATTCTGTTCCACACAGCTGGATTGAGAAATGCTTACTTTTTGGAATTAGCAGCAACATCCAGAAATTGCTGAAGACTTCCATGAAGCAAACTAAGTTGATGGCCTGTAGAGAAGAACTTAGTGAAGTTGAAATCAAACGAGGCATCTTCAAAGGTGACTCATTGTCACCTCTGTTATTTGTACTTTCAATGGCACCACTAACAAGCATTTTGAACAAGACAAAATGTTGTTATGAATTGGCTAAAAAGAGTTGAAAATTTCCCATTGGCTTTTCATGGATGATTTAAAATTGTTTGGAAAAACAAAAACTGAATTGAGCTCACTCCTGAAAAGTACTGAGGAGTTTAGCAGAGACATTGAAATGAGACCCTGTCTTATATTTTTTTGAACCCTGAAATAAGCGCTTGGCCTTATTGCCATGCACTGAAAAAACCGGTTGGGCTTATTATCAGGGGATGTCTTATTTTGGGGGTACAGGTGGTCCTCGACTTACGGCCACAATTGAGCCCAAAATGTATGTTATCAAGAAATTTGTTAAGTGAGTTTTGCCCCATTTTACGACTTTTCTTGTTACATTTAGCCGAGGTGGCGCAGTGGTTAAAGTGCAGCACTGCAGTTCAGCTGTTCAAATCTCACCGGCTCAAGGTTGACTCAGCCTTCCATCCTTCTGAGGTGGGTAAAATGAGGACCCAGATTGTTGGGGGCAATATGCTGAACTCTGTAAACCGCTTAGAGGGCTGTAAAGCACTATGAAGCGGTATATAAGTCTAAGTGCTATTGCTATTGCTATTTGTTAACCAAATCACTGCAGTTGTTAAATTAGTAACACAGTTGTTAAGTGAATCTGGCTTCTCCATTTACTTTGCTTGTCAGAAGATTGCAAAAGATGGATCACATGACGCCACGACACTGCAACCATCGTAAATGTGAGTCAGTTATAAAGCATCCAAACATAAATCACATGATCATGGGGCTGCTACAATTGATATGTGTGAAAAATGGTCATCAGCCACTTTTTTCAGTGCCGTTGTAACTTGTAACGGTCACTAAATGAACTGTTGTAAGTCGAGGACTATCTGTATATGATGATCCAATTGTTCAAGGCCAGAACTTCTGCCATGCCTGGGGTCAATGGAAGTTGAAACTGTTATTAACTCAGTAAAGACAGTAAACTCTAACACCCCAGGCTTAACAATTGTTAATAAGAAAGAAAAAAGTTTGGATAATGGATATTGCATTGCATGGAGACAGCAAAAGAGAAGAGAAAGTACTGGAAAAATTTCATTAGAAATTGGCCCGACTATGCCAATACAGTGATTTCCCACCCTACCTCCTTTAATCAGACCTTTTCTTTTCACATGTAGGGCAAAGACCTGATCAAGGATCTGACCTTTCCGGCCAGTTATGCATTGAGATAACTCCATCACGAAACTGCAAGTTGGACTATTCAATGCAACCTTATCATAAATACAGGTAATCTCCGACTTACAACCACAATTGAGCCCAAAATTTCTGTTGCTACGTGAGATGTTTATTAAGTGAAATTTACCCCATTTTACCACTTCTTGCCCCCGTTGTTAAGTGAATCACTGCAACTCTTCCGTTAGTAACATGGTTGTTAAGTAAATCTGGTTTCCCCATTGACTTTGTCTGATAGTTTCAAAAGGTGATCACATGTCCCTGAGACACTGCAGCCGTCATAAATGAGTCAGTTGCCAAGTGTCTGAATTTTAATCATGTGATCACGGGGACGCTGCAATGGTCATGTTACTTTTTTCAGTGCCATTGTAACTTTGAATGGTCACTAAATGAACTGTTGTAAGTCAAGGACTATCTGTGTTTAAATCCTCACAATAACTGTCCTTCAATACTATATCCATCTCAGCAGGGATGTCATTTGGTAACAGACAATGGTACACCAACAATCATTTGTCAGCATCAGATGCAGGTTCTTAAAACTCACTGCATGATCAGGTTTCCTAATAAAATGTGCCATGACCCCCAATTCCTAGTATTGAATTCAGTGTACCAATGTTCCTTTGTTCTCTACACCCTCCACATCTTGGCTCTAGTTCCACTCAGTCCCTCCCAAATCAAGACAATCCACATCCCTATTTTCACTCTTACACAAAGGACTGTTACCACTGTTGAGGATTAAAGTTGTCCAAATTAGTGACAATTACTTCATCTGAATCTCTCAGATTAACCATAAGATATATGAAGTGTGTTGCTGCCCTTGATTTTCCACTATTCAGCTTTATAGGGTGCACCCAGGTTTTAGTATCCTTCAAAACAAAACACTGCTTTTTTCCAAATTACAAATGCCCAACCTTTCCTGCCTTCCCACATAAAGGAGTTGTCCCATTATTTCTGTGGTCCATTTTCAGCAGTGGAAATGTTTGTTGAGGTGCAGTTTTCTGAACCATACATAATAGTATTCAAATATGTTAGCACTACAAATTGATGTTAAGGGTAGAGAGATTCAAAGACAAGCTTGATTCCTGAGGAATATATCCACGAGTTCATTATCAGCCTCCCAAATAGGTCAAAATCAGACAGAAAAACTAGATGAGCCAAATTCTACTTTATTGGAGATCTGCATTAGCAGAATCTTGCAAGTTTGAAAATACAAATATTATGTTGTCTCTTTTGTCGCCCGAAAAGCTTGGGTGGATCCTTTCTGTTTCTTCTCTTCTGTTATTTAGCTGTGGGCTTCCCCCCCTCCTTTCATCTGTTTGTTCCCTAGCAACATCTCTTCCCCTGGTCTCTCAAGGCCATTCCCACATACCACTACAGTTGTCTTCACAACCATACAAGTGACTTTCTTCCACTTCTCAGTCTAACTTATGGCCCCAGATTTCCTGGCAGCCTGCCATCAAAATACTTAACCATCTAAATGCTTTCCATCTCCTTTTCTGTACTTTCTTACCTAAATTCCACAATATGAAAATAAGCTTATTTGGAAGACCAGAAAGGGAAGGTACAGGTAGTCCTCAGCTTACAACCAGTTGTTCAATGTTCAAATTTAGCACAGCACTGAAAAAATAGATACACAACCAGTTCCCAAAGTTCTGGCCATTGCACCTTGCAGTCACATGGTCACAATCCAGGCACCCAGATACTCCGCTCATGACTTCTGCATTGCAGAGCACGGGGGACATGTGATTGCCACTTGTTACCTTCCTTTCTGGCTTCCCATGAACAAAATCAAATCCCACTGCAGGAAAGATCTCAAATTGCTCATGTCACTCACACCTGAAGAATCTTACTGCCCACATGAAGTTGGCCTTCCCCAACTCATAACTGACCTTTACTGGGTCTCCCACTCTTTTAGTCTGCTTACCTGAGACTCCCATCTCTTCCCCTCTTAACAATCTGCATGTCCTGCGGTTGTGACAGCTACTGGGTCAGCTGGGATTGCCATCCCTGAGATGGTCACATGACATTGTGCTTTATGACTGCATTGATAGGTAGTTAAATTCATAAGTCACACACCCTCAATTCTAAAATTGAGTTGAACAGTAGTCAGAACAATCTTCTCACTAGCTAGGCATTATCCACCTCACTGATGCTAAAATATAGTTCCTATCATGTGGAAAAAGGGCCCAAATAAAAACTACCAAGCTACAAGAAACTGCAAGTTTGAACAGAGGAATGATGGAATGTTGCCTTGCCAAAATCTTCCAACTGTTTCTTCACCCATGGAGAAACAGGATGGAATCCTACATTTTGGAAGGTTCCAAATTCTATAGTCAGTGGATGAAAAAGCTAGTGGTGCTCTATTGGTACTAAGAATTTTTGGGTACAACTCTCACTTGGAAATCACTTGGCTGAAAAAATAATGCAGTAATTTTATCATAAATACATATTTAATACCAAATTTATTTTAGTTTAGATTTTATATCATTTGAGAACTTTGGTGACCTACAGTTTCCATGGTAAAAGTGCTGAATATTTAGTAAATATGCACATATAGCAGTACTGTAGTGAATCCTTATGAAATTTTATAGCTGTTTTCAAGTCCTTATATTTTTCAAAACAAATATATTGCAATAGGCACAGGAAGCAAGCTGTGAAAAATTGAAGGAAAAATGGTAGGACATAGATTAGGAAGACTCAGGTTCAAAATCCCACTCCATACGGAATTCACTGGGCGATTTGGGGCCAATCATCTCTTTCAGCACAATCTACCTCACAGGGTTGTTCATGGGATATTATGAAATGTGATCCTTGCACTTTGGCTTGAATTCCCAGAGAAAAGGCAGGGTATAAAGGCAATAAATAAATGCATAAACGGGATAGTAAATAGATCTGACAAAATGACATGATGATAATATACATGACTTTAACAACATGGGCATGTTCTCAAAAGTTCCTTTCACGAGATTTCAAAGTATAATTTGCAGAGTCATATTGAGCAAAATAGTCCATATATTTAACATAAAGGTATATATGATTCTAACATTAGAAATGTAAACTAATGGTATCTTGCAACTTATTCCATCCAGCGACAAATTTCAACCATTCCTATGATTTCAGAAAGTACACAAAATACATACATGAGAAGGAAATAAAGCCTCCAAGATGACCATATAGTACTTTACACAGAAATTTGCAACACATAAGCATCTACAAGATACATTTCATAACAGAAATGCAATTTGTGTTACACAGATATTACAGCACTCACTTATCTACAACCAGGGCAAAATTCCAAGGCACAAATTCAGTGCTGTCATGGCTGCATTTGAACACAATTTGATATGATGAGAACAATGTCCTGGATTTGCATATTTCCTTTTCCTCCCTCACAACCCTGGCCAAAATTTTGGAAGTTTCTGCTTCTTATTAACCGGAGGCTAATGTTTCTTAAATCTTAAATTCTGATTAATTTTAATTCTGGCATATTTAATAAGACAGCTTCATTACCCATGGTTTGAATCTTGCTTATTTTAAAGCATGTATAGGATTAATTATAATTTGTTGATTTTGTATGACAAGGCAGACTGCAGTTAAAGTAACCCAGAAGCAAGAAACTTGTAACTGCACCTTCTGTTATATTATATGGAAGGAGGAAGACTTTAAGCCTGAGGTTCAGTAAAACTGTTTTTTAATGTGATGTTGAAACTGGCCGCTGTAATGTTATAGATCGCATTAAGAATTTCTTTAAAATGCATACTTTTTAACAAAAGGCTTTGGGAACAAAACATGCACTGTGCTTAATTTTAATATAGTGTATCTGTTAAACTAACAATATAGATTTTCTTTCTAATTTTTTAAAGGTAGATCTTGAAGAACAGCATCTCCCCTGAGCATCCTTGGGAAGTTCAGGCAATAAGCATGTTGTTCCAAGAACTTCTTTCAAAATAAAGGTCAGTTCAGAAAATAACTTCTGTCAAGCAATGGCTGGCTAAAAACGTGAATTTCAGATTTCTCCGTGGAATTTTAATAGAATATGTCCCTTGCTTGGTTTAAATTCCTACAGAGAATAAAGCAAGATGAAACCAGACAGGAAGAGAAATTGTCTCACACACTATTTACATTTCAAGTCTATTCTCTGGTAGGTTGCACAGTGAGTGTCTGTGAGTTATTCAGAACAATGCTTGATGTTTTTAAGGCAATACCATATTGCAGAAATTTTTTAAAAAATCAGAACTTTAATTCTGCATTCAGTTAAGTATTGACCTTCAGTGCCTTCTCCCTTCTGAAACCCTAATTGATCGGAACATTTTAATCATATGCATTACCAAGTTCCAGATGATAATTCAAGAGAGAACATTTGTTTTGCAAGCAAGTTCACCGATTATAAAAATCAACACTTGACAACCAAATAGAATTCAGTTTAAAAAAAAATACTCTTGAAGTATTTTTTAGGCCAATAGGAGCTTATAAATAGTTCTGACTAGGGGTAGCATATATTATTTCTTGCTGAGAAATTCTCCAAAGGGGCTGTCAAATGTTTGAATATCTATACCACATTTGTCCATTTATATTTTTTTGGCCAACAAGTCCTATTATCATGCTCCTGGTAAATGACATTTAATAGATATTTTTGGAAAGTGATATACATAAGCCCAAAGATCTTTGCAAAAGGCTCTTTAGTTCATATGCAAAAGAAGAAATGAGCAATCTATTTATTGGCAACATAGAGGCAATAATGCCAAATAAAGAAATAATAGGATTAGAGAGCTGTTTGGATTAGCCTTCCTGTCCAAAATCTTCTGTGAACTTCTTTAGTTTTTCCAGGTCCTGCTCATTTACTGTTGGTTTTGTGTTGGCTAGTGACCTCAGCATATCAGCCTGCGCATAAATGAAAAGAGAGTTAAGAGCTGCACATTTCTTCATCATACATATTCATATAGATAGCACACACACAATAATTATGTGAGTTATGGCATGGGAGAAGAAACCCAAATGAAACTATAAAAACAAAGAAACCATAACAGCCTCTAACATTTCTAACCTTTTTTTTCACAATTATTCAAATAATTACCACAAATTAAAAGTCTAACAATATTATTGAAAATCTAACCATACAAGATACCATGAAATATATCACATCTGCTTTGTATAATGGATACAGGTAGTCCTTGACTGACAACCGCTCATTTAGTGACCATTCAAAGTTACAACGGCACTGAAAAAAGTGACTTATGACCGTTTTTCACACTTACAGCCGTTGCAGCATCTCCATGGTCACGTGATCAAAATTCAGATGCTGGGCAGCTGGTTCATGTTTATGACGCTTGCATTCTTAAGTGATTCACTTAACAACTGTGGCAAGAAAGGTCGTAAAATAGGACAAAATTCACTTAACAAATGTCTCACTTAGCAACAGAAATTTTGGACTCAATTGTGGTTGTACGTCGAGGACTATCTGTACTTAGAAATAATGCATTGCTGATTTCATTGATTTCATTGATTACAATTTAACTAACAATGGAGCCCTCTGCCTCTACTCAGAAGCAAGGTTCACTTAAATGGTTTACTTTCAAGTACTTATTTATATACTACAACCTAAACATTTCCAACCAGCATTCATATTTCACAATGTTTTACTACTTTGTATGTTACAGCCCAAAGGGTTGTAGATTTCATTCTTCCTTAACTCAGAATTTTAAAACACTCTAGAGAAAGGTTTCAAAATGCAGATTTATAGGAAAATAAAATAACTACGGGATATTTCACCATGGATAGTTAATTCTATTGCAAACAAAGTTAAGTGAAGAAGTAACTGCAGAAATGTAATAGGGAGACTAGATAAACACCCCCTCAATGGCATAAGCTAGCCTCTTAAAAGATGAAATCAAAATACATTTGTAGACAATGAAGAAAACCTTTCTCGTCATTGTTTAAAACAGCTTCTCTTTTTCTGAACAAGTTTTGAAAAGAGATGTTTTGCCCTTGGGTTGGTGAGATTATCGTTATGTGTCACACCACCTCAATGGGAGAGGACATTTCTCCTGGCAGAGCAGGTCTGCTGATTGAATGGGAAACAAAGATATGTGACAGGTAACTTAGGGAACCCAAAGGTGATTCAAATCTGCCCAGCCCTTTAAAAAACAATACTAGTGGAACTAATGGCTCACCTGAGAGATTAAATTATGTGCCTATGAATGCTTTGAACTAGTACATTAAATTACATTCTTGCACAGAAAGATCATTCTGTGCTTTGTAATTTAAAAAAAAAACATAAAATAGGCCATCATCTTGCTATGGATCAACAATACTTTTTTAGATCTTTGAAACAGAAGGTAGATAAGAGTTCAGAAAGTCTCTACTGAGCCCTAAAGAAAGAACAGGTGAACATATTTGCACTGCTAATTATGTACTCTGTATTTGAAGCTCTTGCTTTAAATGAAATGCTGCATATGTTTCTTTACTTGAACTCTCTATATGGTTTTTCTTTGGGGAAGGGTGTGCCTTCGAATCGGCTTTGAACCTCGGCAATCACCGGAGGTTTTCAAAAGACATTTGCTAGTGTCTTCCTTCTAGAGAGGGAGTGACCAGACTAAGATATCCCACTGGTTTTGTGCCCAAGGCAGGACAAGAACTGATGATCTCCCAGTTTCTAGCTTGGTGCCACTGTCTCAATAGATGCTTAGTGTTAGTATATACAATGAGAACCATTATTTATCATTTCCATTAGGTTCCAGAAATTTTATTTGAAAGCTTAGTTATACTTTGGTCCACTGAAATCAAGAGGACGTTAGATTGATCTATCTTAAAAGGGCTAACTTTGATTTAAGATGGAACATTATACTAAGCCATAATTGCTTAAGCATCGCGATATACACCACACACACACACACACACACACACACACACACACACACAAATACACACAATAATTGGATGGATTCAAGCAATATTCGAAGCAACTGGAAAACAAATTGGATTTTGAACTAATACAGTGTATGAACCCAGCTTCGGTCTAGATTTAGTTCAATGTTTTGTAACATAAAATTACTTAAGCTACTTTTTAACGTTGGAACTTTATCTTAGCATTTCTCAAATCAGGCCACAATTTTTAAAAAATCTTGTAAGTAGCATCTAAAGTTATAGTGTTTGTGTGCATGTGCAGCAACTATTATCTGAATATATAAACCAAGCAAGAGATAAACCCTGGATTTGGGTCAAGTAATTAAGAAGGCTGAGCTGTTTTGCTAGAGGCCAGCTCCTACTCACCAATCACCTTTGCAAAAGGCATGGTCTCCTTTAGTCAGCAATGATGCCTGGAGACTTTGTGGGCAGCTGTTTAGCAACATTAGATCAGAAACTTGCCTTCTGCCCTCTTCTAGGGTATTTTTCAACTTCCCAGTGCAGCCTACAGCCCTGGTAGTTGCAAGTCGTCTTCCATCCAAGTATTAAACCACTTGGAGCCCTGATAAAATCAGCCAAGGGCTGTCACCTACCGAAGCATAATGTTTTTGTAACTAAAATTATAATACATATTCATTTTCCCACTTTTGAGAGAGGCATACTACTACTTGCTTAGAAGTTGCCAAAGTATGACTGCAGGCCTTTCTATAAGCCAAGAGCTCATATTGTAAATAACTTTAATTTGTGTTCAAGGAAACTATTCCTCCATGTTAAGGTGAATGAACTGATAATGATGCTTTTTAATTCATGACAGATAGAGTCATATGAAAAAGTATGGTTAGTCACTTGCTACTGATTGCATAGTGACCGTTCTAAGTTACAATGGTCCCATATGGGGATACTTATGACTTGTATTCAAAGTTAGAATGGTAATCCCCCCCAATGGTCATGTGACTGAACTTTGGGCACTTGGAAACCGAGCTCCATTTATGGCTGTTTGCACGGTCCCATGACTGTGTTTTATGATGGTTTTGCCAAAAATGGGTAATTACTTCCGGTTTTCAGCAAAATTGCGCCCATAGTAAACTACTTGTTTGCTTAATGACTGCAGCAGTTGCTTAACCACTAAAAAAAGGCTGTAAAATCAAATTGGACACATGAGCTACCTTTTTAGGACCATGTTGGGCAGGCTCCATTACAGTCATAAATCGAGGACTACCTGTATAGCAATCCACTGAAATGCTTGGCTTTGCATTTATGTTTATTTATCTATACCATGGATTACAAAATGTAAATGGTACATAGTACTAGCACTAACACGTGGGCTTATATACTGCTTCACAGTGCTTTACAACCCTCTCTAAGCGGTTTACAGTCAGCCTATTTCCCCCAACAATCTGGGTCCTCATTTTACCAATCTTGTAAGGATGGAAGGCTGAGTCAACCTTGAGCCGGTGAGAATCGAACTGCTTGCAGTCGGCAGTTTGCTTGCAATACTGCATTCTAACCACTGCACCACCACGGCTCTTACATATTTATTATATCCCCTTTATCTATTACTATTCTTGAAATGATCAAATATCTGTATATTGAAATATATTGAAAAAGTTTAAAAAAATCAGTGGGGTGTACTTACTTTTGCATATGACTGTAATTCTATTTGAAGAAATTAAATCACTGAGTTCATACAACACATTAAGCCATAATTTAATTGGGATCCTGAAACTTCTACCTTAATTCAAAGGTAGAAAATCTTTCAGTGGCTGAGGGCTACATTTCACAAATATTTTCAACAGAAAGTAAAAAATATTTTGCAGATTTGATAAACGGCATAGAGATTATTACAAATTCACACCAGTGTGTTGAGTTGCTATGCAAGTAACCTAATTCTAAATAATAATGTAGTAGGTTTTTGGGTAGGAATCTTGAATTATTAATCTTCTTTGGCCTACATTATTACATCCCATATCTTATATTCAATCTTTAGAAGCTTTATGATAGCAAAAATTCATGAATCATTTAAGTTTTAAGGTTAACTCAGAACTCCAGAAGAGAATTCTGAGAATTAGAATTAAGAAAATTCTTAATTATTAAGTATAATAATGCTTAATAATTTAATATTAAGCATAAATTACACTATACAATTAAAAAAACTATCTGAACCATACCTGATTTGTGTAAAAAAGATTTTCAGTTCAATTATTAGCATTTTCAAAGACTCAAAAAGACTTCGTTTTGAATCCTGAATTACTGATAAGCCAGAGCAACTAAATCTACGTTAAAATGATCGGGTATCTATTTTGACACAATACATTCCTATGTATTTATACATAAACACGAACTGTATGTAATACAAAGAACCAGTTTGGTGTAGTGGTAAAGGTGTTGGCCTAGAAACAGGACACTGAATTCTAGGTCTACTTTAGGCATGAAAACTATCTGGGTGACTCTGGGTCAGTCATTCTCTCTCTCTCTCTCAGTCCAAATCACCTCAAAGGTTGTTGTGGTAGGGAAACAGGAGGCAGGATTATTAAGTAAGTTCACAGCCATGAGTTATAATTAAAATAATAGTAATAATAACCCCAGCTTCAAAGTTTTGTCTACAGGGTGATTGTGAGCTAGAATAGTAGCCATTAGGATTTATAGATTGATACAGAATGATTTTCAGATATAAAAAAAGGACATGCACCGAAATACAAGAGGGAGGTGCTCAGCCCGTGCAGGGTATATCAGGATAAGTAAAGGGTTCCATTTGTTCTGAGCCAGCCATGCTTTGCAATCTTTGCAAATCTGTCATACCACTGTTGCAGTCCATAAGGATTTAGAACAGTGTTTCTCAACCTTGGCAGTTTGAAGATGTGTGGACTTCAACTCCCAGAATTCCTCAGCCAGCAACGCTGGCTGGGGAATTCTGGGAGTTGAAGTCCACACATCTTCAAACTGCCAAGGTTGAGAAACACTGATTTAGAAGATACTGGAGGTTTCTGAAAATAGGCCCTGATTAAATCTGTGATCTTTATTCTAAGATGCTACAGCAGGCGAAAGTCAAAACATTCATAGTAAATAAACACTGACCATACAAACAACAGGTTCCAGAAGTTTATCTCCTGGTACCTCCATCCATGTCATTTCAATGGCACTGGGTTCCCCTGGAGAACACGGGGTTAAGAGATCTACTAGAACATTGGGATCCGATAGCGATGGTCCTTTCACCTTTGAAACAAACAAGAATTTTTAGGTCAGGACTGAAAATATTTAGAGGCGTATACAACTAAGAAGAATAATGGTTAATCGATAACAGGCATTTCATCTTTTGTCTAACAAGCTTTAACATTGCTCCTAAAAAGATTGAATATATAGAAATCTCTTAGACAAAAATAGTAACAAAACAAATACAAAAATTACTTTTCGTCTTTTGTCTAACGAGCTTTAACATTATTGATAAAAAGATTTAAATATATAGAACTCTCTTTGACAAAAAACAAAACCCTATTCAAGAACAATTATTTACCAGTTTGGAAACACATTATGTAGCTCATTAGACCTTAATGAAAGAAATTACGTTTGTCCTGGTTAGGAAAACTTGCAGCAAAAAGTTTTTTTTTACCAAGAAAATTTTTAAAAATTACATATTATTCCAACTCCTATTGATAATAAGGTATAGACAATTAGAACACAGAAGCATATGGTATAATAAAAGGCCAACAATTAGATTCAACAATTTGTAATCTACAAAAAGAAATGAGGTGGCCTAGCTGATCATACTATTATGCCAATTGTGTCATATGAGCTTCAAAATGGAAAGACAATGACCTAGAGAGTCTGCAGATATATGTGGGTTGATATACATGAAGAACTTTCTTATATTTGGTTAAATATAAGAAACAATAAACCTAGACTTATCGCTTCTGGTTCCTTGCTGAATTTCTACTTTTATGAACAATTGAAAAATAAGAAATTTGCTCGATGGAGACAATAGTCTATTTATTTTACAATACGTTATTATTAATAGGGTAAGAGTAAGATTGACCTCAATATCAGGGAAGATTCTGGAAAAGATAATCAAGCACGGAATCAGCGAACACCTAGAAGCAAACAAAGTAATAACCAAAAGCCAACATGGGTTTGTCAAAAACAGATCATGCCAGACTACTCTTATTGCATTCTTTGACAAAGTGACAAAATTAGTGGACCAGAGGAATACTGTCGATAATTTACTTGGACTTCAGTAAGGCATTTGATAAAGTAGATCATAACCTACTACTAGATAAAGTAGAAAAATGTGGGTTAGACAGACATGTGGGTTAGAGATGAGGAAATCTTGAGTTCATGCTGCATTTTAGAGAGATGGAATCAGAAAACAGGTCCCTTAGGCAGTATTTTTTTGATTCTTGGCAAAAAGAAAAGGAATCCAGCTACTCACTTTTTTAAAATGTGTTGCTGACTGAACTTTCCTAACTGGTTGCATTAGAGCATCACGTACTATGATGCTAATATCAGCCCCTGAATAGCCATCAGTTCGCTTTCCAAGATCCCGATAATCTGATTCAGACAAGGTATTTTTAGTAGTCCCAAGATGAAGCTTAAACATTGAAGCTCTTGCATGATCTTCAGGTAAGGGAATATAAATCCGCTTCTCAAACCTTATTAAAAAAATCACAAATATTAACTCTTATCCATGCCCATAATACAGCATTTCAAATGCTGAACATGAGTTACGCTCCTCTATTAATCTAAATTAAACAAGTTATCAAAACAATTTTTGCAAGACAGCAAATGAAGAACTAAATCTAAGGAGTCACTTGGGGTATAACATTCCTGGATCAGCAACCAGAACTGGGAATAAGAATTAAGGCAGAATATTTCCAGTATTATTTGCCAAGTTTGAGCTTCAGTCGTAGTTTTTTTTTTAATCACTGCTTCCTGCTATGCGAAAATAATGTTTTTAATAGGGAAATTGGCCTATTAAATGGAACAAAGTGTTCTATCCCTGCACTGTGGTGGCGCAATGGTTAGAATGCAGTATTGCAGGCTCATTCTGCTTACTGCCAACTGCCAGCAGTTCAATTCTCACCGGCTCAAGGTTGACTCAGCCTTTTGAGGTAGGTAAAATGAGACTCAGATTGTTGGGGCCAATAGGTCGACTCTTTAAACTGCTTAGAGAGGGCTGTAAAGCACTGTGAAGCGGCATACAAGTCTAAGTGCTATTGCTATTTATTATAAGAATGTAATGTTATGCTACCCTGGTGCCCTTTTTTGATATTGATAAAATAACACCTCATTTATGCCGATGTCAAAAAAATCTGCTGTTTACATAAACAAGGAAATGCTTTAACTGTGATGTAAAATCAGTTTTCGGGCCAAAGTGCTCTGAAACCACGAGCCATTCTGGCTCAAACCGTAAGAGAGAAGTCAATTTTTTACCTCCTTCTTATGGCAGAATCTAGAACCCAAGGGATATTTGTAGCTCCAAGAACCAAAATTCCTTCATTGTCTGTTCCAACTCCTAAAAAACAAATGAATTAATAAGTGCCCATTAGTAGAATATATAGCATAAAGAAGTTACAAAATAAATATACCATAAAACTTTTAGCTCCACATATTATATATTAAACACGCCGATACATGTAGTCTCATTAAACACTGTATTTTATAGCCATTATGTAATATACACTCATGCTTTAAAGTACTCTAATCAACTACTTTAATAATCTTACCTTGCATCTGAACCAAAAACTCTGTTTTAATTCTCCGAGCTGCCTCACTTTCATTTTCACTTCGGGAACCACATAAAGAATCGATTTCATCAATAAAGATAATTGAAGGTTTATTTTCTCTGGCAAGTTGGAATAGATTTTTCACCAGCCTAGGAAGCAATTTAAATTATATTAAAGAAAAGGCAGTGATAAAGCATAGCAAGACAACCATTTTTTATGTGTGTAAAATGTTAATGTAAAATGTTAATCTACCATATGTAGGAAGGCATTTAAAGCTTTTGCAATTAAATTTTTGTTAAGGTATCAGTCATGCAGATAAAAATGACTTTTATTCAATTGCTTTACACACGTTTTCACAAATAAAACTGTAAAGTCACAGATTCTTGGACAGTTTTTAATGATCACTAGAGAAAACATCCTTTCTGCAAAAGAGTTAGATAATCTGTGATAAATAGTTGTTATAGGAATTGGATGGCCTTAAACATTTCTAAAATAAATAATTGTGAAGGACACATGTTTTGGGGAGTAATCCACAAGAGAAATGTATAAAACCGTCTTGCCTTCCGATTTTATCTTTATTCTTTAATCATCCTAACATCTACCGTATTTTTCAGAGTATAAGACACACCTTTTTACCCCCCAAAAGAGGGTGAAAACTTGGGTGTGTCTTATACACCGAATGTAGCCACACCCAGCCACACCCACCCTTTGGCCTCTGCCTCCCAGCAATTTACCTCCTTGCAGCAAACAGCACAGAGCCCGATTAGCACAAGAAACTGATTACCAGCCTCCCGACCTACAGCTGATTCAGCACAGGCAGGCCACCTGCTAGAACTGAAAGTTAAACTTGCAGCAAGGAGGCAAATTGCTGGGAGATAAACTGCTGGCAATGTTGGACTGCTGAAACTGCAAGGAGGTAAATGCCTATAGAATGTTCAAATGATTAGACTTTTTAAAAGACTGCTTTATTATTGTTCTAGACAACTTAACAAAATGAAGAAGCTTGATCTGAAGAGGCCCAGTGCTATTGTATCTTCTTTTAAATAGCAGAGAATAACTATACTTCCAGAAAGCCACATCAAATTTAAAGAACTGTAAAAGTATAATCTGAAATGTAACAGTGTCCTGTTTAGTATTAAGATAAGGCAGCGGAGTTAAACCCTGACTTAGTCATGTTTGTAGTAGATCTATTTAAATAATTGGGAGGAGTTAGTGTGACTACATTTAAGAAAACTTTCTGGCATTAATATACTGCCATAATGTACATTTCTTTAATTCTTTGCTATTTCTATGGGTCAGACACACATGCATAGAAATACACAGCAAACAGTGTATATCATCTGTACTGTTTGCTGTTTGGCAAATTGCTGGGAGGCAGAGGCCTTTTTCCCTTGTTTTCCTCCCCCAAAACTAAGGTGCGTCTTATACTCAGAAAAATACGTTATTTATTCCCGTCGTCTTATCCCCTGATCACATAAAAATTGCACAAAATGTACATTTAATTCATTCCACTGTTTTATCAAATATGGACAATGAATGGTTAAGTAATTAAAAGCAAAAATGCTTATTCTGATGAAGATATTATGGAACGGTTTATCTGAAAGTAATGCTCTGGAGAGCAGAAGATGGTATTTGTTCTCTTCCAGCAGAGAATAAAATTGTAACAATGCCTAGATTTGGATCAAAATCTAGACAATGTTGGTCAGACATTGAAAATTGCTGGTCAGAGGGTAGCATTGTTTTGCTAAATAGTGTAAGAAGACAAAAAATCAATTAATTTAGCTGTTCATTCAGCTCTGCATTCAATTCCCCCCCCCAACAAGATAACTTAGATCCTAACATTGTCCCATCAGTGAGCATCATGAAAGATGCAAAGCCATCAACTTTTCTTTACACCTGTACAGAAGTATAAATTATTTTATAAATTTCACTGTTTTACTTCTTCCTCAGTAAGAAATTCAGGATAATAAATCTGATTTTTTTTCTTATGTACCTGTCATTGAATAATTCTTTTAAAATAGTTAACTATTATAAAATGGGTCTTGGTGCTGTGAATGATACATGTGATACATGACAGAGCAATAGTGAACAATAGAATCAGTCCTCATAAGGATAAATTAACCGGATACCAATAGTTTCTATTTCTTAGGATTTTGGCATAGATTGAATATAATAAATTGGAGTGGGGGGAGGAAGAGAAGCTTCATGCCAGAATATTGCAATTCTACTCAGGTATCAGTGGCAGCTTGCCTACCTTGCTCCACAGTGTAATTATTTCTATATCTACTTTGAACATTTTAGGTTAGGCAAAAGTTGGCTATTTAAATTTATTTATGGGTCTAAGATTCCAAATGTTTAAATTGTTTGATCAGTTATACTCACTTTTCACTCTCTCCCAACCATTTTGAGACCAGATCTGAAGATGATACAGAGAAGAATGTAGAATTGTTAGCTTCTGTTGCAACAGCTTTTGCCAGGTAGGATTTCCCGGTTCCTGGAGGTCCAAACAGAAGGATCCCCCTCCAGGGAGTTCGCTTCCCTAAAAATAAATGAGTGACATTATACATATGTTTTTTAAAAATCTAGTAAGTTACCTGCTCATTTAGCATATGGTGTCACACACTTTTCAAAAAACATTTTAGCAATTTTAAAGCAATTTAAGCAATTTTTTGTGCAGGCTTAATCTGGACAGCTTGGTCAGCCTAGTGGTTCTGTTATTTAATTCCAGGTCAGAACTTAATTGTAGAGAAGGAAGTTGATCTGCATTTGTGAATTGGATAGAGCTGATGTCACTTGGCTGTGTCCTCACAGGAATTCTGTGCAGCACTCAATGCAGGCTGGATCATAGGTGTGATTGTGGGAGAGTTACTGCAATCCATACAAACATGAACATCCTTAGCAGGATTTCTTTCTATCCAAAGCTAACACCAAGTAGGGACTCATAGGGACAAAGTGGAGAAGCTATTTGTATTCCACATACCAAGCCACGCTTGTCTTGGAAGTGGAATTACAGAATCCCAAAACATGGGGGATTAACATCCATACTAAAATAACTCTGACCCTGGAACATTATGTTCTTCATCACAATAATGAAATTGTCCCAAATGTCATTAGACCCATACTGTGAGCCATGCTGACTAAAATACTGCAATTAATTATCCCAATGTATTTCAATAGTACCAGATTGGGGATGGCTGGTTTAAAACAAGAAATACAGGTAGTCTTTGACTTCCAACAACAGCCCAAAATTTCTGTTGCTGAGACATTTGTTTCTTGAGTTTTGCCCCACTTTATGACCTTTTTGCCACAGTTGTTAAGTGAATCACTGCAGTTGTTAAGTTAGTAACATGGTTGTTAAGTGAAACTGGCTTCCTCATTGACTTTGCTTGTCAGAAGATTGCACAAAGGGATCACATGATCCCAGGACATTGCAACAGTCATAAATATAAATCAGTTGCCAAGCGTCTAAATCAGTGGTGAAATTCAAAAATTTTCCCTACCGGTTCTGTGGAAGTGGCTTGGTGGGCGTGGCTTGGTGGTGGTGGGGGTCATGTGATTGGGTGGGTGTGGCCAACTTTTTTTTTTAACTTTTTAAAGCATTTTTTCACTACTGGTTTTCCTGAACTGGGAGTTAAAAATGCTAAAAGTTAAAAAAGTTTTTTTTTAAAGGTTCTGACGATCGTGTGGCACAACTGTCACAGCTGATCATCGGAACCTTTAAAAAAAACTTTTTAAAGCATTTTTTACTATCGATTCGGGCAAATAGGTAGCATTTTTTACTACCAGTTTGGGAGAACCAGCCCAAACCGGTAGCATTTCACTCCTGGTCTAAATATTCATCATGTGACCATGGGCATGCTGCAACGGTGTGAAAAACGGTCATAAGTCACTTTTTTCAGTGCCGTTATAACTTCGAATGGGCACTAAATGAACTGTTGTAGTCAAGAATTACCAAGGATTAACTGTAGTAAATCAAGGATTATCAAGGATTTACTGTTGTAAATCAAGGATTATTTATTTGTGGAATAAAATTACACAAATTTTATGTTGACCAATCTTCTTTACAGTGAAACTGAAACCAAAGTTGAGTGTTTTTTATGAACTTCTATAAAGAATAAGATTAATAGCTTTTGTAGTTAGAATTTCTTGGCAGAGTAAGATTTTATTTAGATGATGAAAAATATTATCACTTTATATCCTTCCCTTCAAGGAACATAGTCAGTACCTAATGCCTCTGCTCAGCCTATTTTATATTCAAATATAGTTAATTAAGCTGACTGGGAGATACTAATCTAGATGTTTCCAGCCTTAAGTCTCACTTCAGTGAGCTCTACATTACACTAGATCTATGTATTTGATGGAAAGCTCCAGTATCCAACAAATTCCTCAGTAATAAAGATACAAATCTTGGGCATTGGTTCAAGAATTAGCACAGTCTATTCAAGCAGTCACATGACTAGCATAAAGAACAAAACAAATATACAAAAAAAAAAAAGAACGTGGCTGGAGATTTTTACTGCATTGCGTAGCAACAAAATTCCATAGAAATATGTAATATTAAGTAGTCCAAAAACAGCCAATCAAGTAACTCCATACATTCATATTCTTGCATTTAGCCATAACCATTATTCTTCCTTTGAGAACAGATTTCTTAACTGTATTGCCTTACTTGCACTTCATGTATCTTTCTTATGAAAGCTAAATGACCTTAGTTGTACTCTCTACCTCAAACACCTGAGGATAGGCCAAGAAGGCACTGATTGCATATTCACTTGCTTTTCACCTGTAAAAAGGTGAGGAAATTTAATCGGCAATATTACTGCTTCTTTAAGGGCTTCTTTTGCTCCTTCTAGTCCAGCAACATCACTCCAATTTACGTTTGGTCGTTCCATGACAATGGCACCTGTAAAGCAAAAGACTATAGGTCAGGCCTGTCAAACTGGTGGCCCACGGGCTGGATGCATCACGTGCAGGCCACGCCCACCCCGGCTCTGCAAAGGCAAAAAACGTGATACATCACGATACGTCACGTGACACGATCGAGTTTGACACCTGTGCCATAGGTAACCACATTCCATACTATAATTCCTTCAAAATTAAATCAAAACAACTTTAAAGTAGAAACTGAAACAAAATTTTTGACAACCAATAGCTTATTTACTTCAGACAAAAACAAGTGAGCAAGTTATGATCATTTCACTACTTGAAATACTATTCTAATCCAAACTAAGTGCAAATTTCTACAATACTAATACTACAATTTCATTGAATGATTGCCAAAATGTAAAGATCCTATGTTTTTCTTTAAATCTGAATTTTAACTTGATTACAGTGAACCAAGACATGTTGGTTCATCTTCCAAGTAAAGGAAGGTTGGTTCACCTTCCAAGTAAACACAATGCCCTTAGATTGCTTGTGAAATCCATAAGACAGCCCCATAGCTTTTTATATTATTCATATCAATTCTAATAAAGGAGAATACTTGCAGCTCAGAATTGACATGATAGTTACTATTATTATATTTTAGAATATAAACTGACAGCAAACTGCACTCCTTACTAGCACTGATGTTGTTATCTGGTTTGGGTAATGAAACGTCTGCAAGAAAACAAGCAAGCTCAGAGAGCACCAAGGACCCCACATACCAATTCACCATAGGTACAGTGATGCTAAAAGGTTTGTTGATGCATTTGAATTTTTAATATTTCTGCATAAATATGAACTAAAATGGGATCTCTTCTCCAAGCAAGCCCTAAAACTAGACAACCAACCAAATTAAATAAAGGGGTCAAAAACATTATGCTAGTTTATTAGTTGAGGAAAATGATCCAAAGTTAAATATCTGGGTGTGGCAAAAGGATAACTTCATTTGAAGGGGAAATTAGAGTCAGGCATTTCAACCAACAGAGGTAAGTAGTGGAGAGGGAATTCCTACGTTATTTAAATAACAGAATTCTGGATATTCTCTATCGAAGTCTGTTCTTCATAACACAAGAAGGGTGCCCTGGTTCAAACAAAGATTTTTTAGCACTTTCAAAAAACAGTTGTTGAGGTTCACTAAGCAGGAAAATGTTACAGAAGTATTTCCAAACAGTTTGGACTCCACCAGGTTGCTGTCAGGCAGATCATGTACAAATGGAGGCAATTTAATGTCACCATTGAGTGGTCGACCAACCAATATCACACCAAGAATAAGCCATGTAATACTTTGGGAAGTCTTAGATGTTACCTAGGATAACATCTAAGGAACTGAAGGCTTGCTTTTGAGAATGTCAATAAACAATGATGTGTATGGCAGGATTGCAAGGAGAAAGCCACTACTCTCCAAAAAGAACATTGTTGCCTATTTACAGTTTCTAAAATACCATGTCAATAATCCAGAAAGCTTTGGGACAGTGTTCCAAAATAGAACTTTTCAGCATCAGTGTAGAGTGTTATGTTTGATAAAAGGCAAATGTTGCATTCCAGCATAAGAACCTTCTTCCATCTGTGAAACATGGTGCTGGCAGTATCATGATATGGGCCTCCAGACCAAGGCAGTTTGCTATCATTGATGGAACTATGAATTCTGAATTCTACCAGCAAATTTCACAGGAAAAATGTCAGGATATATATCTGTGAACTGAAGCTCCAGAAAAAATGGTCATGTTGTAAATGTAAAACAACAATCCAAAACAATCCAAGTTGTATGACCAACAGTTAAAGCAGAAAAAAGTTAATGTTTTGAAATGACCAAGTCCTGATCTTAATTCTATAGAAATCTTATGAAGGGGCCAATTCATGCAAGGAAGCCCATCAACATCCCTGAATTGAAACTGTTCTGTAAAGGAGAATGGGCCAAAACGCCTCCGAGCCAATATGAATTTACAGTAAGATTGATCAACCATTATCAGAAATTTTTAGTTCAAATTATTACTGATCAAGGGCTCACCAGTTATTGAAAGCAAAAGTTCAGATACTTTTGTCACACATGATTTGTAGCTTGAATCTTTTTCCTCAGTAAATGAACAAATAATAGAATTGTCCTCATAAAATATCATAAGAGATGGCAGAGGATGATGCCAGTAAAGACAGCTCTTCCTTAAATTCCTTAATCTTTTCATAATGAAGATTTTCCTTAACCTTCCCACAAAAACAAAATCAATTAGTCAATCTGCTAAACTGTGCAGCAGCAAACCATCATCTTGCTCACTATGAGAACAGAAAGACTGGGATCAATAAGAAATCAAAATTGTTTGAAAGAGGAATAACTATTTACAAATAGTCAAGAAGCAAGAGTATCTATCAGGTTTGAAAGTATCCTATGTGCCTTTTTTACTTATGAAATCCACTACATTATAAGGGTGATAGGAAAGTGTGCTTAATATTCAATATCTTGCAACCCTTCATCTGACAACTTGATAGAAACATTTGTGTTCAAAATATTAAGAGCTTCATGGAAGGCTACCTTGAAGTTGATTCTGTAGCTTCTTTTTTTCAGGATCATCTGATTCTCCTTCACCATCACTATCATTCCTAATTTGGGTGTAAGTAAAGCACACAGCTAAAACAGAGATAGATTCTTTTGCTTAAGATTGATTCAATTCTAACACAAATAGTCTTCCCTTAGAGAACATACTAAAAAATACCAGAAGTTCAGGTTCTTATACATCTTAAAGTATATTATTACCAGAATAATAACAAAAAAGCTGTTTATAGACAGATGTCTTTCTTAAGCAGATTCTTACTCTGACCTGGCCACTTACTCTTCTAACCCCCAGATTTCTCAATATGCTGAGGAAGGTATACATTTATTCTTAACATGATTTCCAGTAAGTGTGAGAGTTAAAGTTTGGAAAGCTGCTGCTTCAGCTTTCCAAACTTAAAAAACCAAATAAGTTCAGTCCTTACAAAGCTCTCTCCCAACAGCATGGAAGTTGTTTTCTGCCTTCAACAGGAAAAAGCACTGAAGCTCAAAATTAATTTGAATACAATAGATGCATCCAATTTTAAATCCTGTTTGGAACAGATCCAACAAAATCAACAGTCATTAATTCTGAATTCAATCCTATATTCTACTGCTATTTCATTAGAAACAATTTGTCTACCACAATTTTTTTAAAAAAATGCAAGGAAAGACGGACAGATACCAAAAGCCTAACTGCCCCCCCCCACACAATGGATATCATTCAACTGATGATTTCAATTCAGCAGATGGGAACCATTTACAAAGTACCCCTGACAAAAGTTTGTATCCAAATAAAGTCTGGCCTAATTAACAAAAATCAAAAAGTTCTTCACTGATATTTGATTCCATTCCTTCCCCTTTTTTCTCCTTGATTCTAAGATGTACAGTATGTCCATTCAGATATATACATGCATACATAAAAAAACAGGGTCTTCAGTACTATGTTCATTATTTCCTAACCCCTCTGGAAATAACAAATTAAAAGAAATCATAACGCACATAATTCTTAGAACCAAATATTTTAGAAACAAGTACAATGATTATGTAAAGGAAAACAGTGATATACCGGTATAAGTTAACTGGAGTCAGAAAAAATTGGTATAAAAACACAGAATAATATTTCCATAATTTGGTAAAACCCAACAATATTTTGGAGTACTTTTTTGCATGATACAGAGAGGAACAAATCTGTAAAATCTTGGAATAAATGAAGATGACATACCCTTTTTCATCAGCTGGACCAGATTCTTTCACTGGTTTAAGAGGAGTTTTCTCCTTCTTTTTCAAATAGGCCTTCAGCTTTTCTGCTCTGTCCAAATATTCAGTACATTTTGCTCTGATGCTTTGTTTTGCTTTGTCACCCTGTGCCTCATCTGATAAGAAGAAAAAGTGAGCAGGAAAGGTTAAATAACTTTCTAAATGTCTAAAACTTTCCCTTGAAATGTTAGATGGTCTTTTGATAGTCCAGAAAATATAGCAAGACACAAAAAACAGATTGTAGGTAAGATGAGTTGACCTCTTTAACTGAACTTCAGTGTTCAGTTTCTTTATGTATCTTCTCCCCCATTTTTAGTCCTTCCCTCTCGTGCTACTCTTTCTCAAGTTAGTTAATTTCCTATCTTCTTTGCTTTTTCTTACTCTTTATAATTAATCTTACAATTCGTTTGGGAAGCATTCTTCACCCAACAAAGATTATATCCATTTTCTGCCTTTTGCTCTAACTGATAGCCAAGTTACATTTCTTCAAGTATCTCTTTCACAACAAATTCTTAAGTTCTTCCTTAAAATGCTAATGAGCTTATTTCAACTGAAAGTCGTGACAATTCACATATTAACATTTTAATTTATTACTAAGTATTTCTACCTTTGTTGGAAATAAAACCAACAACTGGATCAGTTGAAAACAAAGAGTTTTTATTTTAAAAAGAAATTAAAGATGAGTTTGCAAAGTGCCGGTGGATCTTTTAACCTGCCCTCAAATTGAGGTTTAAGCCAAAAGCCAACACTTTTGATTTCAAAAGCTTTACATTTTACAGTTTCTATCCTGACGCCCCCAATGCCTCTCCTATCGGATACAGTTACCGGTCTGTGACACCCTTAGAGATTTACAGTATCTCTTGACATGTTGTTTACCTCCCCATTGACATACAGCATCCTCTTATTTACCTAATGTCTTAGAGATTTACAATATCTCTTGTCATATTGTGTCTTACCCTAGCATGAAGGAATGTTGGGCCCCTTTCCAATTAACAAAAAGAATATAGGTCAGCGTATATTTTCAACTATCTAAAAGCAACTAATGTTTAATAATTTCAAACTGGAGGGGACCCTACAGGCCATCCAATCTAACCCCCTACCCAAGCAGAATTAAATCTTCTATGTTTATATATATTTTTCTATATACTATTTTATTTTTGAATTTTCTTATCTCCTACACCTTTAAAGGGAATACTTTAAGAGACAGTAGGATAGGATTCTAATCAGAACAATTAACCATATCCTTCTCTTGAGGCCATTAAAAAATTGTAAACATAATCTGTAGTTTTAGAAAACACCCCAAAAGTTCTAAAAGCCATTAGGAAGATCAGGGCATTTATTTTTGCTTCTAAAACAGAGAAGAATGTGAAGTTTATTTCTAGCCATATATTTAGTATAATTCTTACATTTAACAACATGAAGAAAATACTGCACAGCATGTTGATACAAATGTAGGGCTTCCTCAAAGTTCCCTGCTTTATCTTCTTGTGCTGCTTTGCTAGCAAGGTCTATTGCTTTCTAGAAAAAAAATATTAAAAAATATTAGGTCAATTGTTCTTTAAGTAAAATCGGTTTTCAACATACGAACCCAAGAATATAGTATGATTACATTACAACTCCATTGTGTAACAACCTTAAACTATTATTCTATTTAATTTAATTTAATAGATTTGTATGCCGCCCAACTCCCGGGGGACTCTGGGCGGCTCACAGCATGTCAAATCCATTACAAATAAAAACATATAACAGTTAAAAAGATATAAAAATTTAAAAATTTAAATTTTTTATTATTATTACTACTTTGCCCAGATCTCTTGAAAGTAAATCTTTTGTCTCTGTGTGTCCTGTTTATGTTTCATTATTTTCTATAAATCCCACAAAAACATTCCTGCCAGGACCCAAACTTTCAGCAGCTTTCTTTCTCTTCTAACCTGAAGATTGATTACATCATACCAGGGTGGATAAAAATCAATGATTTAAAAAAAATAATAATAATCAGATTTTTAAAAATTTAAATCAGGTTTTTTTTATTTTATCAAATTTATTTTAATAAAATGCTTTTGGAGTAAAAAATCTATCTAAAGATAGTTTTCTATTTAAGATATATTAATAATTTAGTTTATTCCGCATGAAATGGAGCTTAGTTATGTAGCATGAAGCTATATATTCTGCAATATTGGGACTGTCAACAGTAAGTCAACAGCGGGTCAGAGGAGGAGCCGCTGTGGGACAGAGATGACAGTTGCTCTTTAAAAATTATGATTTAAATCAAGTTGATTTAAATCAAGTTGATTTAAATCAAGCCTTTTTACTAGTGATTTAAATCATGATTTAAATTGACTTGATTTAAATCAAATCTACCCTGCCTCATACAGTATGAGTTTGTTTTTGTAATTTTTTGCACTTATTTATATTCCTACCTATACTGAATCCTGAAGCACCCACATTGCAATTGAAAGCAATGAAATTGTTCTGTAAGGGATTACTAAGGGAAAGATATTGTCCCAAATCTAGTATGTTATATTATAGATATAGTGATGATTAAAAATTATGATGACCAGGAACATTTCATTGATCTGAATGTGGCCTGAATTCCATAGAGATGTTTCATTCTTCATAATACATGAAATGTGTATCAAAAATCTTTGCAAACATTTTTTTAAAAGTAGCTACTTAAGTTTCCAACATTCTTAGAATATAAAATTTATTTGCAAAAACCAGGAAACGTTTTCTTTATTATGCCACACAAAAACTTCATTAGTATTTAATTATTTATTGGAAAAAATTATATTAAAATTGTGGTAAGGTAATAATCACTTTGCAAGAAGTACATGCATACTTACCTGTGTTTTCAAATAAGACTTTACATTTATAAATTATAATAAAAGTTATATTAATGAAAGAGTAATTCATTACCATGCTACTAGTAATAAACATTTTTTTTCTTTTTAGCTGTATGTTAAACACTTCCAATCAAACAATAACTTGGTTTAATAATACAATAATTAAACATGACCACTATACTTCCTGTGTGGCTCTGCAATTAAAGTATTTGTGGAAGAACACTGAGAATCAAGAAACGTGGCTACGATTATGCTACGGAGCCTAATCAAGTTAAGTTAGAATTGTTTCCTTCAACCAATTACGAAGGGGAATAAATAAGAATACTCCTTATATCTTCACCCACATAAAGGGAGTCATCGACTTACGACCACAATTTAGCCCAAAATTTATGTTGCTAAGTGAGTAATTCATTGTGGGTTTTGTCCCATTTTACAACTTTTCTTGCCAGATTTGTGAAGTGAATCACTTCACTGCAGTTGTTAAATTAGTAACACGGTTGTTAAGTGAATCTGGTTTCCCCATTGACTTAGCTCACGGGTGTCAAACTCGATTGCGTCATGTGATGTTACATGACGTATCGTGACTTTTTTGCCTTTGCAGAGCCGGGGTGGTACGTGGCCTGTGTGTGATGCATCTGGCCCGTGGGCCGCCAGTTTGACATCCCTGACTTAGCTAGTCAGGAGGTCGCAAAAGGGGATCACGTGACTCTGGAATGCTGCAACCGTCATAAATCCGAAACAGCTGTCAAGCACCAGAATGTAAATCCGTGACTATGAGGGATGCTGCAATGGTCATAAGGGTGAAAAATGGTCCTAAGTCGTTTTGTTTTGTTTTTCCTGGTGGCTTAGTAACTTCCAAAGGTCACTCGGCGAAGTCGTTTTGAGTCCCTCATGCTGACTCTGACCTAGGGAGGCTTCTTGAACTATTTGGCAAAGCAGAAACAAACAGGATAAGAATATCATCCGGCAGCTGCCCCAAGGCATTTGAACTTCAACCATAACTTCTTGAACCTAATAATCCAGGACCTGAACTCTTGGTTAATGTTACTTCCTTTTCTCTCAACCACTCCTTTAGCTCAATTCTCCTCCTCTTCCTCCTCCTCCATGCTTCTTTAAACTTCCTGGTTTACAAGTCCAGGACTAGAGAGCGCTGGATCAGAGCGAAGGTCCTGTTCCTCACACGGGCCAGTCAGTTAATTACGCAACGTAAAGGCCCGATGAAGGCCCCCCCCAAAAGGGGGCTTTTCTCCTGCGGGTCGGGGAACTTGTTCCCTATTACCGGGTTAACGGGGGAATAGCAGGACCACAGTAAGAGCCACTCCGGAGAGCACGGGTGGAACTCAGTCCAAGTCAGGGTCTCCCACCCTCCCGAGCGGCTTGAACGCGCGCCGCCCCCACCCGGTCCCTCCGAACGTCACGCGTCCCCCCCCCTTTGGAATGTGAGCGGCGCCTTTCCCACGCGACACCCCCCTCCCCCCACGAAGCCGAGGCACAGCCAGGAAACGCTCACCTGCAGGTTGGAGGTGGCCGCCATGATGGGTGGGCGGGATGGGGAGCGAAAAAGGACAAAAGAAACTGAAAGGGAAACCTATCGCGCGCCCACCGCCTTAAGAAACTCCGGTCCTCCCCCGTCCCCCCCTCACCCTTCCGTCGTTCTGCAGAGACAAAATTATCTCTTTAAAAAAAAAAACAACCACCCCGAGTTTCTTATTAACTTCCGTAACCCGGTCCCCGCAACCGGCCGAAATCGACCCAAACGGCTCTTCCGCATCCGCTGAAAGGTGCTGACGTCACACGCCGCGCCTTTGTCGGAACAGGACCGACAGGATGTCAAAACCGGAAGTGTAAAATTATGGGCCGCTTCGTGATACCAGGGGGCGCATGCGCGGCAGGCGGGCCCTCTTCCTCCTTGTTTGTGTTCCTCTGCTGCCTGATGTTGTGTTTAGAGATAGTCATGCTCGCGGTTATGCGGATGATTGCTTCCTCTGTTGTAATATAATTGTAAAGGAACGCACCTTTTGTTTAAAAGCAACTTTAAAGCAAATCCTAAGCTGCAATCTTATTTACTGAGTAGGCTTAGTTTAAAATTAATGCTTAATTATATAATGAGGACGACTTCCTTCGGAGGAAATGGAAATTGCACGGTTTGTTTTATGGACTAGTTGTTCTTGCTCCGTCTAGAAAAGCACATGAATGGTGCTTAGTGTCAAACAAGTGAGCTCTCCTGTGGAATTAAAGCCCTTTGAACATCGTGTTGGGTGTCATTGACATATTGATGACACTAATGGAAAAAGCACCAAAAGGCACCCTCCCCCACAAAAGCACCAAAAGACAAGACGAGAAACAATGGATGGAAACTAACCAATGAGAGAAGCAACCTGGAACTAAGGAGAAATTTCCTAATGCTGAGAACAATCAATCAATGGAACAACTTGGCTTCAGAAGTTGTGGTTGCTCCATCACTGGAGGCTTTCAAAAAGAGACTGACAATAATTTATCTGAAATGGTATAGAATTTGTAAAATTCTGGGCTCATGGAAGCTCACCAAAATGAAGGTGTTAGCACAATCTGGATAGTGATAATTTTTTTAAAAAATCAAGTCAAATATACTTCTAATCAAAAAGATATTCAGCTAAAGTTGATTTCCACGTTATTACAATTGGACCTATGTGATTCGAAGTAAATTGCTTTCCAATAGAAGGACATGAGCTGGAAATGCCTGAACTAAAACAGCATACTGCAATAAATGTCTATGGAGATTCTCAGTCATCCAGGTCATGGTTGTGCCAAAGGTGCTTTTTCAAGAGGCAACTGGACTTTCTGGTTTTTCTTTGAAGACGTTTCACTTCTTCATCCAAGAAGCTTCTGCTCTGACTGGATGGTGGAGAACGTCTTCAAAGAAACACCAGAAAGTCCAGTTGCCTCTTGAAAAATCACCTTTGGGACAAACTGCATTAAGATATTAATTCCTTGACTTATTATGTGCTGTCAAATCTATGTCATCTCTTAGACATTTAGGATTATCTGCCCGAACTGGTCCAACAGTGCATCCATCACCAATATAAATGAATCCATCCTGCTTGCTGCTGCCCATCCTCTTCTATTTCTTTCCACTTTTCCTACAGACTTCTCAGCTGGGTCTAAGCATTATGTGCCCAGCATGTAATTTGAGCCTAGTGCCGCAAGTGAGAACTTTGGATTGATTTTGTCTATGACAGGGGTCGGGAACCTATGGCTCGCGAGCCATATGTGGCTCTTTTGATGACTGCATATGGCTCGCAGCAGGGGTGAAATCCTCCCGGTTCACCCGGGCCAGTCCTTCGGCGTATAGCCGATGGAACTGGCGGCGGTTGCGGAGCGGAGCTTCTCCTGCCCGCTTTCCCGTCCCGGCTGAACACAATCACCGCTTTCCCGTCCCGGCTGACCACAATCATTTGGGTTATTTTTCCCTCTGTGCATGCGCGCGCATGCACAGAGGGAAAAATAACCCAAATGGCGGCGTTCAGCCGGGACGGGGGGAGCTAAAAAACGGCCATGGCCACATCCCCGCCGTTCTCCAGCCAAGCGGCTGAAGAAGCCCCGGAGCCCCGCCGCCAACCTGCGTCTCCTGCTGGGAAGGAGCCTCTGTCGCTGTCTTTCGCTGCTCCAATATTTCTTTGGTGGGCCTGCGCAGGAGGGACCGCTGAGCAGAGGCACCCGGCGAGCGGGGTGAGAGGCGTGGGGATGCCAGAAGTGGCGGCGGCGGCGACAGGCTCCTGCCCGCGTCTCCCACCCGCCTCTTGCCTTAAGCTGCCGGGCTCCTCTGCTCCATGGTCCCTCCCGCGCGCGCCCACCAAAGAAATATCGGACCGGTGAAAGCAGCAGTGGCGGCGGTAGCGCTCTCTCTCCTCTCCCATACGCATTAACCCTGCCGGTGCCGCGGTCAGGGACTCAGTCGGGTGGCTGGAACCCCGCGAGAGACAGCGACAGAGGCTCCTTCCCAGCAGGAGACGCAGGTTGGCGGCGGGGCTCCGGGGCTTCTTCAGCAACCCACCCACCTACCTCGCTTGGTGCGGTTCCCCGCACTTGACGTCTTGGAAGAGGGCTGGGCAAGGGAGAAAGGAGCCACGGTGGGGATTGGTTTGCAGAGAGAAAGAAAGAAAGAAAGAAAGAAAGAAAGAAAGAAGAAGAAGAAGGGAAGGAAGGAAGGAAGGAAGGAAGGAAGGAAAGAAAGAAAGAAAGAAAGAAAGAAAGAAAGAAAGAAAGAAAGAAAGAAAGAAAGAAAGAAAGAAAGAAAGAAAGAAAGAATCATTACCAATGCTATGATGGAAATCACCAACTCAAAGACAAATATCACTTTGGAGCAAGGAAGCTGCTACAGCGGCAACAAATTAAACAGCACAAAGACAGGGATTCTCTCAATATCCCATTGTCCCTATTGACATTTAGTTGAATTCACTTTTAAAATATATTATATGGCTCTCACTGAAATAAATTTCCAATTTTTTTGCTTTCATGGCTCTCTTAGTCAAAAAGGTTCCCGACCCCTGGTCTATGATCTGTATGTTTTGCTCATCCACTCTACTTTCAAGAATCCTCTTCACCACCAAAGTTGAAAACATCAATACTTTTTCTAACCAGCTTCTTTAAAATCTGTATATCAGTTAAATTTTTGGATGTTTGAAGAATATATTAATAGTGAAAGAATGATTGGATTTGCAGAAACTGATAAGCAGTTCTGCCTCATTGCTTCCTAGATCATACAGTTTTTTAAATGTCTGTGTGTCTGTGTTAACTCTGATACTACACTGCCAATGCTTAAAAGATCTTGATATAAAGACCAAGGTATATGATGCTGTGAATGGCTAAATGGATAATAGCAGTTCGTCAGTATAAAGAAAAATAATGTAGACATCTTTCCTCTTTGTTTCTTATCCTTAATGATAGAACAGGTGATTTCTGTAATTAGTAAAGGAGTTTATTGCATCCTGTTATGATATTCCATTGTTAGGTTTGCTACCACATTCAAATGTAATGACATGAAACATATTTTCCTGATATTGGATAATAATGATTAGTTGTCCATACTATCTTTTGTGAGATGTTTCCAACACTAAATTCTTATATGTTTCTTCTTCAACATTTTTAAGACAGCTGTAAAATGAGTGAGTGGATTCAAATGTTCAGCATTTCTAAGGATGCTAATAGGCATGTTAGTATTATAAATTAAATTGAGGACTTCTTGGTGCTCTCCAAGCTTGGCTATTTGCTTGCAGACATGTCATTACCCAACTAGATAACTTCATCAGTGGGAGGGAGAGAGGGATTTACTGGCTATCTACCGGTAAGTGTAGCTTGTCCTGCCAGTCATGGAATGGGTACAACCTGATTCCATGATTAGGGTAGTGATTCCTCTCTGATAATTTATTTGGTGCTGTTTCCTGCTTATCTCAATGTTGTCTCCTGGTGTGTGAATTATAGGCTATTTGTTTCCTTCTCAAGCTTTTGATTGAGAAAATAGTTTCCCATTTCAAAAGATAGCTAGTTGGTAACAGTTCCTTAATTTCAAGACATATTCTTTAATGGGCAGATTCAACCACTATTTCAATTGGGAAAACTGCTAGCATCTAGGAAATTTCTAGAATTCAGACAAACTGAGCCATCATTAGAAACATAGATCACACAAACCACATTTATACACCATTCAAAAGAGACAATAATAATATTTAGGATGGAAACAAGAAGCTAGGGTGCATCCAATATTCAATATTCAGCCAATATTCAGATAAACAGGGATCAATACCAGACTATGAGACAGAAAACAATACCCTAATGAAGGAACCATCAAGAAGCAAACCACACACCCACAAAGGAAAGCATGCACTCACCCATATTGACAGGCCAAGCTGCTGTATATAAAGTATATATTATTATACGATATATAAACAGGCAGCAAACCTCTTACTCACTCGTACTGATATTACCTATTTGGATAATGAAACATCTGCAAGCAAACAGCTAAACTCTTGGAGCCCCAAGGATTCATTCCCAAACTACATTCTTCTGTTGAAACTACCTAGGTTCATGTTGCATACCTTAGTTTACAGTTAATGTTTAAGTACACACTACTTTTTAAAGAATCAACAGACTAGGTAAGCATTAAATATGCACCTCTTTTAGTATTAGCCCAAGGATTTGTGTTAGCCAAGGAATTCTTTGGGATTTACTTCTGACTGTATAACTACAGTATAATTGCAATGAAAATATTGGGGGGAAAATCCACTGAGAGCATATTGAGAGGTTTGACTTAACTCCAAAATGATTAAGTGCCAAAGAGACCAGTTATCTGTGGATTCAGTTTTGCTTTTTAATGAAAAGTATTGTATGGGTTCAAACACTGATTCAAAGAAACGTTCTATATTTTCCTTCAATAATTTAGTAATTAATTTCTAGGCATCCATAGGAAATGGATGGATTTCTCTCTGATGCAAATAGCTTCAGACAAATATTTTTGTCAGCCTAGCCTAAGGAGAGAGAAGAACTTAATTTCTGCTCCCATCTGATAAGGTGATGTTAATTGCCCTCTCAATTAAGGAGAATATTTGTAGCTCAGGGCTGAAATGAGGGGTTTTTTGTGCTCTCTGGGCTTGGTTGTTTTCTTGCAAATGTTTCATTTCCCAAACTGGGTAATATCAGTGCTCTTCTGTTGTTGTAATTCCCCTCTCCTGTTGTTTTTTTCATTTTAAAAATATGTAGATAAAGTATGAAGATATGTTGCTTTCTAGTACATTTTTCCAGCAGTGTTTTCAAAAAGGTGTAATTAAAAAAACATGATCACAATCTATTATTAACTCTTCAGAATGAAATGACAGGCGTTTCCTGAATATGTTTTTTTATTCAACAGCCATGCACGTGTGTATTAGACACAGGTTAGTTCAATTACCAGCATAATCCCTTAAGTATGAGTTCTGTAGACCTTGATTAGAAGTCTGAAATCGGAAGAAATACCGATCTAGCTGGTCATAGCAACTTGCATAAACTATAAAAATAAATAAGCTACAATATCTCAATGTCCCTCAGACCCAGTATTAGGATCCCATAGTGGTTAAAAACATCCCTTGGCAAATGCACCTGGTGTTAAAAAGTAACACCTTTTTAACACCTTAAACCCCCACCACAGAAAGCCCAAATCCTCCCAAATAAAAATCACAAAAACCTTATGTATTAGTCTACAGAAAAGGGAAACCATTCTGCAGCATAGCACTCAATAGGCATAGGTTTTCATAGCATAAAATGGTCTTTCTGCTGTCTGCAGTCCACTTGAACAGAAAAGAAGTAAACTGCTTACGTTGCCCTCTATCCTTCCAAGACTAATATTGAGAATATTAAAGAATATCGAGGAAATAAAAGGTTGAGTCTCATCAGTGCAAGGAGGAAGTGGAATTAGCTAACTTTACCATGAGGACATCTGGTCCATATGAAGCCCCCAGGTGAATTCTATCAGGTTTACTATTTGTTTACTATTACTAAATTGTAATAGTAAGCAAAGAATATGGAATGACTTGGGTCCATCATGTATGACCAAGCTATAAAATCCTAATCCAATGATTGGATTAGGTTTTTATAGATTGATGTACCTAAGTCAGTGATGGCGAACCTATGGCACGGGTGCCACAGGTGGCACGCAGAGCCATATCTGCCGGCACGCGAGCCGTTGCCCTAGCTCAGCTTCAGCGCGCATGTGCATGCACGCCAGCTGATTTTTGGCTCGCGCGGAGGCTCTGGGAGGACAATTTTGGCCTCCGGAGGGCCTCCGGGGTGGCGAGGGGAGCATTTTCGCCCTCCCCAAGTTCCAAGAAAGCCTCTGGAGCCTGCAGAAGGCAAAAAATGGGCCTACTGGGCCCACTGGAAGTCGGGAAATGGAGTGGGGGGGTCACACACGCATGCACAGAGGGGTGGGGCAAGTGGGGGGCTTTGAATTATGGGTGTGGGCACGCACAAGCGTGCGATAGCGCCTGCGCGCACTATTTTGGCACCCGAGGGAAAAAAGGTTCGCCATCACTGACCTAAGTCATTCCATATTCTTTGTTTACTATTACAATTTACAAAATCCAGTGGCTTGCAGATTAATTTGTGATGGCTAATCAATTTTTTATGATGGAGATGTAAATAGTTTGCTTCCAATTATCTTGGAATCAACTCTTTTTGTCTCCCAATTATAGGATTTTGGTTGAATCTTAATTCCAAACAATACATACACAATTACTAATAGTCTTCTGGACAATTCCATTCCATTACATTTCATTCCTGTTTGTGCATTTAGGTTTGCATGGCATACCAAGGTTTTACAAACGTAGTAATTAAGATGATAGAAAATAATATATTTCACAAATCAATAGAGTGGCTTGGAGCCCAGAAAGTAGCACACTAAATTCAAAGAAAAATAAAAGCACAAAGAAAGGCAGTTCAAGCCAGTTGGAGAGGGAACAAAAGGAAACCTGTTGTAATAAAGCCAGAATTTTGGAGGCTTCCTACCACAGCAAAGAAGGAAAGATAACACAAGAGAGCATTCATGCACACATGCACTAAGGAAGAACATCTTCAGCTCAGATAGCACTTCACTTAGAAATGAAAAAATAAATCACCTTACACAGAAAACTAGAGGACAAAAAAGCCCAGAGCTCCTTTGGTTAACAAAAATGTTTAATGGAAGATCCAGTGTTTCATGGACAAATTAGGTCTATTGCTCCTTGAGAGGAATTGTCAGAAATAAATTCATAACATTTCCTTAAGGGAAACAGCATTTCTCTACATTTCCTCCATTGTTTTACAAAGATCCAGTGGTGAAATGCTACTGGTACGCCCTGGTTAGGGCATACCGGTAGTGGCGACCGCCGGTGGTTTGGAGAACTGGTGGCAGCAATAGCACGAGGCTCCGCCCACTCTCCCAGATGGCACAATTTCCTTGTTTTTTAAACTCTGTGCATGCACAAAGCCCTCTGTGCATGCGCAAAGCCCTCTGCTTTGGATTGTCTTGGAGTGCGCGAAGTGCGTGCTTCCGAACTGGTAGGGAAGGTAAGTAGATTTCACCGCTGCCAAGATCTGTCAATCATCCATGTAATTGGGAAGAATTGGTGCAATCTTAATTTGGAGAAGTCCTGGATCTTTTTAAACCTACGTTAGTACTATAATTGCTATACCATGTTGCTGTTGAAGGCACCTCTTTTTTCCTAGAAACTGGCATCTTCTCAATTAGACATGCCTGCTAGATTTCTTGTAGTGCATAAATCCAGCAACAACTTTATCCCAAATTGGTGGTGTAATATAAAAGGTGTGGGAATAAATCAGGGGTGGGTTCTAACTTACCTCGCCACCGGTTTGCTTCCTCCCGCGCCGCATGGTCGCGCGCGCATTGCATGCTGCGTGGCCACACCGCGCGAGTGCATGTGCAGTGCCGAAAATTCACATTTTTTTTAAAAAAGCCAAAAACAAGATGGTGGTGCATGCGCAGTGCTGGAAATTCAGCTTCTGCGCATGTGCAGAAAAAAAAATCAAAATATTTTTTAAAAAAATCCAATAATAATAATAATAATAATAATAATAATAATAATAATAATAATAATAATAATAATAATAATAATAATAATAATAATAATAATAATAATAATAATAATAGTGAAGGTCCAACAGACGAAACAAGAATACAGAAAAAATGTGATAAAATCAAGAATGGAGAGTTGGCAAAATAAAGCATTACATGGCCAATTTCTGGAAAAAATAAAAGACAAAGTGGACAGTGAAAAAACTTGGTTATGGTTAACAACTGGTACTTTAAAGAAAGAAACAGAATCATTGATCCTGGCCACACAAGAACAGGCAATTCGTACAAATGCCATAAAGGGCAAAATTGATAAATCCTCAAATGCTGCTAAATGCAGATTATGCAAGGAAGCTGGTGAAACTGTAGCCCATGTGCTCAGCTGCTGCAAGAAAATCGCACAGACTGATTACAAATTACGACACAACTCTGTTGCACAAATGATCCACTGGAATTTATGCAAAAATTATAACATCCATACTGCTACAAACTGGTGGGAACACAAGCCTGAAAAAGTCACTGAAAATCAGATGGTCAAGATCTTGTGGGATTTTCGTATACAAACAGACAAGGTACTGGCGCATAATACACCAGACATCACGTTGGTCGAGAACAACAAGGTGACTATAATTGACATTGCAATACCAGGAGATAGCAAGGTCGATGAAAAGGAACACGAAAAAATTGCAAAATACCAGGACTTAAAAATTGAAATCCAACGATTATGGCACAAACCAGCAGTGGTAATTCCAGTAGTGATTGGAACACTGGGTGCTATCCCAAAAGCACTGGAATTACATTTAAAACAGCTCAAAATTGACAAAATCACCATCAGTCAAATGCAGAAAGCCGCACTGCTCGGTTCCGCACATATACTTCGAAAATACATTACGACTTCCTAGGCCCCTGGGTGGGGCTCGACTAGTAATCAATGCCAAATCCGGCGAAACAACTGGCCGCTGTGATACAATTGTATAATAAGAATAAGAATAAGAATAAGAATAATAATAATAATAATAATAATAATAATAATAATAATAATAATAATAATAATAATAATAATAATAATAATAATAATAATAATAATAATAATAATAATAATAATAATAAAAGATGGTGGCGTCCACGAACCGGCACCAACAGAACCGGCTCCGTGACATCACCAGCGGTTTGCTACTGGTTCTATAGAACCAGTGCGAACTGGGTGGAACCCACCTCTGGAATAAATCATGGAACAGTCTCCCCCCCCCCCCCCCATTAAGCAAAAGTCACCTGGTGTCTTTCTAATTCTGAATTATAAATGAGCAAGCATTACAGCATGCTTCAGTTTACTTAACTCTTGTGTGGATTTTTAATAAAACAATAGCACACAAGGCCAAAATCACTTCAAAAAGCAAAAATGGCTATAAAGGGATGCAATAGGAATGAAAAATATTACCATGGTTGCTCCCATCCAACTAAGCATGCAGGCTAATTTTTCTAAATTTCAATTATTTTCCCACTCTTTAATGTCTGAGGAGCTTTAAGTTTCCCCTATAAATCTGGTACAAAACATGGTCTGTAAATTGTCTAACTGAGACTCAAATGAAAGAACGTTTGAAAAAGGGCAGGCCAAAGAGGTATCTACTCTAGGATACGAAAAGAGAAATTGGAAGCATGAATTGGCAGCAATCCTTAATATAAAATGCTTTTGCTTCTATTCCAAGGACATAATGGAAAAACACTGCAAATATAACACTGGATATTACGAAGTACAGGGGTTAAACAAGAATAACTTTCCAGGTGTCCATTGCTGATGTTTTAATACTGTAATACACACCTGAACAAATTTGCTTCATTTTCTATAATATTATAATTCCAAATGTATTTTTCCCATATGCAAGCCTCTTTTTATCTGGCCTACAGGAAAGAAAAGCATCCTTTGTCTGAAATATTTATTTATTTTATTTTATTTATTTATTTATTTTTGTCAAGTACGTGTTGGTAATATACATAGATATAACATTGTTTATATACATAAGATGGGTACTGATAAGAGGGAACATTAGGACAGGGATGGTAGGCACGCTGGTGCACTTATGCACGCCCCTTCTTTACCTCTTAGGAATCGGGTGAGGTCAACAGTGGACAGTCTAAGGGTAAAGTTTTGGGGGTTTGGTGACGAAACCACAATGTCAGGTAGTGAGTTCCAGGCATTTACCACTCTGTTGCTAAAGTCGTATTTTCTACAGTCAAGTTTGGAGCGGTTCACTTTGAGTTTGTATCTATTGTGTGTTCGTGTATTGTTGTGGTTGAAGTTGAAGTAGTCGTTGACAGGAAGGACGTTGTAGCAGATAATTGTTTCCTTGTGTTAAAAATAAAAAGAGAGTTACTAATATATGAGACACAATATTTTGTTCCCAAAGAGTCTCTTCATAGCAAAACATTTGGAGATACATTATACCAGCCGCTGGTGGCTCTATTTTTCAAGTCTTCCTGGTTCCATTATCGCTGAACCATTTCTCCCAGACTCTTCCTGATTTATAGCAGTGAGAAGCTACAGCATCTCAGTAAACAAAAAATAAGCATAGAACAAATAAATACTGACATTTAACTGTTTGCATTTAACTAGTCCCATAAAACTGCAAAGACCAGTCCAGGCAGTCACTAGGAGTCAAAACTGATTTGAAGACACACACACACACACACACACACACACACACACACACACACACACACACACACACACACACACACAAACACACAAACACACAAACACACAAACGCACACACCTTTTTGTAACCATTACCATCACTGCTGGTTCCAGATTTTGGATTGTCTTGGAGGAGCACCTTTTAAGCTTGAAAACAAAGCCTTAAAGGCAGTTTTCAAAGCTTTGTGCCAAATGCAATGACCTTGCTGTTGGAGCATTGGGCTCTCTGCCATCATCCCTGGATGCCTTTCCTGTACTGATTTGTTCTGTGCTTCTAGTGTTACAATGAGGCCACCTTGTGCCTAGAAAGAGAACATCAATTTCTGTTAAATCTTGGGGGGCGGAGGGTTGGGGAAAGGTAAGATAAAGGTTACTCTTGTTCATCTGGATCCGACTCTAGGGGGCAGTGCTCATTTCCATTTCCTAGTCGAGGGAGCCACCATTGGCTAAAGATGTTTCTGTGGTCATGCCTGGCATGACTATATGCTGCGGTGCATGAAGCACTGTTACTTTCCCACTGAAATTGTACCTATTTATTCGTATTCGCATGCTTTCAAACTGCTAGGTTGGCATGACTTGGGGCAGGAATAGGGGCTCACCCTGTCTCACGTAGTGTTTGGGTCTTGAACTGCCAGCCTTCCGGTTGACAAGTCTAGCATCTTTGGTTCTCCTCAAATGCTGTAGAGTTAGCCTTTAGAATGATACCTAGAGCGCACTTTCCTTTTTTTTTTAAAGCTCTCAGGACAGATACAGACATTACATTAGGTAATGCCTTCATGTACTGGTAGTCCTTGACTAATGACCAGTTGCTTAGCAACCATTCAAAGTTACCACCTTCAGGCAATATGACCTGGATTCAAAGTTCTGATGATCAGGGTCCCTCTGCAGAGTTGTGACCAAACTTCAGGTGTTCATTGATGACTGTTTGCATGTCCTGTGGTCACATGACAGCCTTTTTTGATGGTTTTGTTAAAAACAGGCACTTCTCGTTTTCAGCAGAAAACTACACCATAGTGAACAATCGGTTTGCTTAATGACCGTGGTGTTTCTTTTATGATGGCAGTGGCTGCCTTATGACTGCTGTATTTGCTTAATGATTGCTGCAAATAAGGTTGAAAAATTGGTCACATGATCAACTCATTTTACGACAACGATGATGATGATATTTTTTTGTTGCCGATCTTGCCATGGGGCTACTCTAGGTGGCTGACAACCAGTTGTGGGTTCCTACCGATGCGGCCCACTCTATCGCACCGGTAGCGGCGGGCTGGTGACGTCATTGAGAGGCAACCGACCCGGTGCGGTCAGTTGCCGGTGCCTAGGAGCCACCACCTTTTTTGCAATAGCAATAGCACTTAGACTTATATACCGCTTCATAGTGCTTTAAGCCCTCTCTAAGCGGTTTACAGAGTTCAGCATATTGCCCCCAACAATCTGGGTCCTCATTTTACCGACCTCAGAAGGATGGAAGGCTGAGTCAACCTTGAGCCGGTGAGATTTGAACAGCTGAACTGCTGAACTAGCAGTCGCTGAAATTGGTTGCAGTGCTGCTTTTAACCACTGCGCCACCTCGGCTCCTTTGCAAATTTTTCGGCGCAATTTTGCTTCCATGCATGCGCGGAACCAAAATCACGTGAGGGGGCACGTGCGCATAGTGAGCGAGCGCATGCACAAAACGTGATGTGTGCGCAGCGCACTGGTAGCAAGGTAAGTGAGCAACCCGCCCCTGCTGACAACCATTAAAAAAAAGAAGAAAGAAAAAAGGAGTTTAAACAAAGTGAAAGTAAAACAGAGCAATAGAACAAAATAACCATGGAAAAAGAAAACAAAGAAAAAGAAAACAAAGAAAATACATAGTAAAAAAAGATGGATGAGTGAGGAGCAGAGAACTGGGAAGGGGAAGTGGCATCTGCTATCTATCTACCCCATTGGGTCCCCAGGCAAAGGCTGTTTAGGCTCTTATGGAATGATAAGAGGTTGGGGGCAGATCTTACCCTGGAAGGCAGGATGTTCCAAAGGGGGTGGGGGGGTGTACTGTGGCAAAGAAGGCTCTTTTTCTGGATCACAACAGTTAGAGTTTTTTTGACCAAAAAACTCCAACTGTTGGAGTCTGCAATAGGCCCTCTCTGCCAGCCCAAATAGGACAGACTACACTTAGCAAACAGTACAGTTCATGAGGTAACCTGGACCTATGCCATTAAGGGCTTTAAAGGGCTTTTAAACGGCTTTAAAACCAACACTCAGAACTGCACTCGGAAGCAGACAGGTAGCCAGTGTACTTGTGGAACACCTGTGTAATACAGTCTCACTGTCTCACCATCATAACAGTACTTACTACTGCAGTGGGCAGGGTCCATTACGATCACAAGGATGTATGAGATTTTACATGCCTTCCACCTTCCCTCTTTAACAGCAGAAATTTCTCTATTATAGTTGTTTCACTTGGCTGGATCACTAGGTGGCAGTACATGACTAGTGTAGTCTTAGGATGATGAGTCCAAACAAGGACAAAACTGATCACAGTAGGGGTAGGCCTCGACTTATGACCACATATAAACCCAAAATTTCCATTCCTAAACGAGGCTATTGTTAAGTCGTTGTGCCTTATTTTACGACCTTTTTGTCACAGAAAATCCTTGCAGTTGTTAAGCAAATCACTTAAGTTTTAAGTGTGTTCAGCTTCAGATTGTTCCGGCTCCACCAGTAATAGCAAACTACTTGAGTAGTATTACTAAGAAAGTACTTGAATGCATCCAGTGGTGGGATTCAAATAATTTAACAACCGATTCTCTGCTCTGACTGGCTGGGTGTGGCTAGGGGTGGGTGGAGATGGGGTGGTGGTCATGTGATTGGGTGGTCATGGCCAACTCACCATCACTCACGTCAAGGGTAAGGTGACCAGACGTCCCGCTTTTGGCGGGACAGACACGCTTTTCAAGCGTGTGTCCCGCATCCCGCATTCTTTTCAAAAAGTCCCGCTTTTTTGAAAAGAATGCCGAAACAGCGGGACGTCTGGTCACCTTAAAAGGGAAAGCAAAAGAGAGGTACCGGAAGCAAGTTGGGCGGAATTTCAGCGAGGCGGCTGCCTGCTGGGGAGAGGGGGAAGGGGGGCTGCTCCTCCTCTCCTTCCCCCGCCCCATCCCTAGCCCCGCCCTCGGAGGCGCTGCTGCTGTTGGGATGCGGGTGGAGGGGTGAGGGACGAGGATCCGTCGCCGCTTCCGTCGCTGGTTTGAGCTCACGAGCGGCCCCTCCGGCGGCGCAAACAGCCCTTCCTCGTCCCCCTCCCCTTCCTTCCCCCCGTCGCCTCGCTGCCGCCGTTGCCCTGGGGCCGGGCGGGCGACCGGGAGACCGCGGCGCTTGGATGCCTGGAGCTCGCGACAGGTAAGCTGCCGGTTGCCTCCTTTCCCCGTCTCCCGCCTCCCGTTCGTTGCTTGCCAGCCCAGCCCCAGGGCAGCTCCCGAAGGGGAGGCGGGAGGCGAGGAAAGGCCTCCCGCCTTCCCCCCCACCTGGACGCCCACATTTGCTGTGTTTTGCCCTCTGCGCATGCGCATCGTTCTGCGCATGCGCAGAGGGAAAAACAAATGGCGGCGCCCAGGCGGGCCCGCCCCCCGTCCCACTTAAAAAAAAATCTGGTCACTTTAGTCAAGGGGCGTCTTGCCTGGCCCATCCCCTGCCAGCTCTCCAACGTCTCTGTGTGTGTGGTGGAGGAGGCAGCAGCGGGGGCAGCTTCTGAGCAGCATGATCCCCCATCCCTAGTCAGCCAGCTCCACCTGACCTACTCCCTGAGTCTCGCCATTCTCCTCGTCCCCCACCACTCAAGCGGTGGCAGACTCTGTGGGACAACAGGACCTCTCATTTTTCCCACAGCGCGGCATATGCTTGCTACCTCTGCTTGTCTGCTTGCAAGCAGCGATCTTCTCTGCTTCTCTTGGGATGCTGGTGCGGGCACCATGCATCGCTTGTTGGGGCTGAGCAGGGAAGCCACTGTCATGCCACTCCCCCTCACTTCCCTGAGTGCAGAGCCGAGGCCGTGCGCTTCCTCGCCTGGCTGGCCACTGGCAAAGAGCCACACGGCCAACAGCCACTCAATGCCCCATGCAGCATCGCCCATCCATCGCTGGATGGAGCAGCCAGCCCAGCTTGGTCTTGGTCTGGCTGGTTGGAGCAGCACTGCAGCCAAGGCCCCCACGCTGCAGCTGAAAGAGAAGGCACCACGCGAGAAGATCGTCATGTTGGAATCTATGAACTGGCGCAATGAACTCTGGAAGGCTGAATGAAGTTTTCAACTGAGTGAGGAAGCACTGCGGAGCCAGGTCCTTCACACCTGCATCCAGCCCGCCGGAATTCACTGCACTGGGGCAGTAATGATTCCCGTGGACCCCACCGCTGCTTGAGCAGGGAGGATGCCGCTGAGGAGGAGAAAAACCACGAGATTTTGCGCCAGGCGGCTGGCCCTGCAGTGGCAGCTTGAATGGCCCACCTAAATGGTGTATCTCCCCCCCCCGCGAATCACCAATGTTGGCCTTGATGACTTCTGTGAAAGGATTTTTGATCCCTTCCACAGCTCCTTTTTGATCTCACCCACTTTCAGGACGATGGGCCCCCGCATAGCGTACTCCACCTCCTTGACCTACCGATTCATAGATTCCAATGTGAGGATCTTCTCATGTGACACCTTCTCTTTCAGCTGCAGCATGGGGGCCTCAGCTGCAGCGCTGCTCCAACCAAACAGCACAAGGCCAAGCTGGGCTGGCCGCTCTGTCCCCACCGGCGACTGGGCAATGCTGCATGGGGCATTGAGCGGCTGTCGGCCCTGCGGCTCTTTGCCAGTGGCCAGCCAGGTGAGGAAGCACACGGCCTCGGCTCTGCACTTGGGGAAGCAAGGGGGAGTGGCGTGACAGCAGCTTCCCTGCTCAGCCCCAACAAGCGATGCACGGTGCCCGCACCAGCATCCCAAGAGAAGCAGAGAAGATCGCCACTTGCAAGCAGACAAGCAGAGGTAGCAAGCATATGCCGTGCCGTGGGAAAAATGAGATGTCCTGTTGTCCTGCAGAGCCTGCTGCCGCTTGAGTGGCGGGGGGCCCCAGGAGAACAGTGAGACTCAGGGAGTATGTCAGGTGGAGCTGGCTGACCGGGGAGAGGGGATCATGCTGCTCAGAAGCCACCCCCGCTGCTGCCTCCCCCCCACACAGAGAGAGTTGGAGATCTGGGAGGGGAGGGGCCAGGCGAGGCGCCCCTTGACGTGAATGATGGTGAGTTTGCCACATGACCCCCCCAGCCATGCCCCCCCAGCCAGTCAGAGCAGAGAACAGGTTGTTAAATTATTTGAATTCCACCACTGGAAAGAGCCACTTTGGTATAGTGGTTAAGGTATCAGCTAGAAACTAGGAGACCAGGAGTTCTAGTTCTGCATGAAACCTTGGGCCTGTCACTTTCTCAACTGTAGGAAGAAGGCAATCGCTAACCACCTCTGAAATTTTGCCAGGAATACTGCAAGGTGTAGTCCAGACAGTTGCCAAGAGTCAAAACTGATTTGAAGGCAGCCCCCTTGTCACTTAGTGAATATTGTCAGTTGTATGTATATGCAGGGTGATGCATCCCTATCCTAATATTATGGTACATTCCAATACAAGTAGGACACGTGATGTGATCTTCTGCGCATGTGTGCATTCCTGATTCTCCATTAATCTCTTCTGCCTTTGACTCTGACCGGACCGGTCACGATTTATTAGCAAGGATGTAACTATTCATGATTTATTGTTTTTCTACCGAAATAAATATTTTCTATTAGACTTTTAATCTCGGCTTTATTTCTAAATGTCTGGATTCCAAGAAAAGATCCACATCGCCTCTATGAGATTTATTCTCACCTTAACACCCCTCCCATGCATCCATGAAGTCACTGGGGTGGAGCTCAACTTTTTTACCTGATTGCAGAGTGGTGGAAACCACGTGGGAGGAAGAACCCAAAGAAGCAAAGTGGCATTTTGCAATCCACACAAGCTTTCCTGAGATTTTAAACTCTGGCAAGCATAGCTGCAAAATAGTTTTTTCTTAAAGTATATTTGTATGCATGTATGTATGTGATACATCGCAAATATTTTTCTATTTTATAGCAAAGCATTGGCGTAAGCCGTGTAGTTATAAGAATGTAAAATCAAAGCTTAAAGAAATCCAGTATAACTGCTTTTAATAATAGAGATGAGGCAATTAACCTGTCTGTGATCCAGCCTTTTCTTTCCACTTGCAAGCTAGACCAGTGATTCCCAAACTTTTTCAGTCCACCGCCCCCTTGGTGCTACAAACTCATCCTCACCGCCCCCACCCTATCCCCTTAGGTGGGCGTGGCTTAGTGGTCAAGTGACCGGGTGGGCGTGGCCAACTTGTAAAGTGTGGTGAAACTCACTTAACAACGCTCTTGCTTAGCAACCAAAATGTTAGTCATTTGTGGTCATAAGTCTTTCTTTCGTTCTTTCTTTCTTCTCTACCTTCCCCCTTCTTTCTTTCTTTTTCTTTCTGTCTTTCTTCCTACCATCTTTCTTTTTCTTTATTTTCTTTCTTTCTGTCTGTCTGTCTGCCTTCCTTCCTACCATCTTTTTCTTTCTTTCTTTCTGTCTGCCTTCCTTTCTACCATCTTTCTTTCTTTCTTTCTTCCTCCCTCCCTCCTTTTTCTTTCCTTCTTCCCTCCCCTCCCTTTCTTTTTCTGTCTGTCTTCCTTCCTTCCTACCATCTTTCTTTCTTTCTTTCTGTCTTCCTCCCTCCCTCCTTCCCTCTTTCTTCCTTCCTTCCTTTTTTCTTTCCTTTTTCTTTCCTTCTTCCTCCCTCCTTTCTTTTTGTCTGTCCTCCTTCCTTCCTTCCTACCATCTTTCTTTCTTTCTTTCTTTCTTTCTTTCTTTCTTTCTTTCTTTCTTTCTTTCTTTCTTTCTTTCTTTCTCTCTCTCGCTTTCTTTCTTTCCTTTTTCTTTCCTTCTTCCCTCCCTCCTTTCTTTTTCTGTCTATCTTCCTTCCTACCATCTTTCTTTCTCTTTCTTTCTGTTTTCCTTCCTTCCTTCCTCCCTCCCTCTTTCTTTCTTTCCTTTTTCTTTCCTCCTTCCCTCCCTTCCCTCCCTCCTTTCTTTTTATGTCTGTCTTATGCCCATTCTGAAAGAAAACATCCCCCCCTGTCGCCACTCTTGCCTCTCACCCCCCCCTAAGGGTTCCCACCGCCCCCCCGGGGGGGCGGTACCGCCCACTTTGGGAACCACTGAGCTAGACCATTCCTTTAAACAAAGGACTTTCCTGTGAGTCACCCTTCTGCAAAATAGGTATTGTAGGAATTATTAGGCAATCACCTGACTAGGCCATCTGAGGCATTAATAGGTCAGGCTGCTCCAAGCCCCTAGAACAGTGATGGCGAACCTTTTTTTGCTCAGGTGCCAAAAGGACACGTGCGCCCATGATAGCGCGTGCATGTGTGCCGACAACAGTGGTGGGTTCCTACTGTGCGGTCTTGGCTGTCCGTCGCCACCGAGCTGAAGAAGCTGGGGGCGTTCGCGGCGTGGGGCTTCCCCCGCCCACTTTCCCGGGACGCCGCCATTTGCGTTCTTTTGCCCTCTGCACCCCCCCATGCATGCGCGCAGGCCAGACTGAAGCCTCCGGACTTCCAGTAGGCCCATTAGGCCATTTTTCGACTTCCCCAGGCTTCAGGAGGCTTTCCTAAAGCCTGGGGAGGGCGAAAAACAGCCCAACGGGCCCACCGGAAGTTGGTTTCTGAATTTCCGGTAGGCCCTGTTTTTCAACATCCACAGGCTCCAGAGGCTTTCCTGAAGCTGGAGAGGGCAAAAATGGCCTCCCCCTGCCCTCCAGAAGGCCAAAAATCAGCTGGCCAGTGCGCACATGTGCGCTGGAGCTGACATAGGGCAACACCTTGCGTGCCCTCAGATATGGCTCCACATGCCACCTGTGGCACGCGTGCCATAGGTTCACCATCACGGCCCTAGAAAGCACCTTCTTGATGGGGGCATCTAAAGAGCTTGATAGAGAGCCAGTGCCAGTTGTGTCGTGGAGTCCTAGGGAATTGTGTATATTAAAGATTGCTTAGTAAATCTTGATAAAGGTAAAAGTCATTGTCTATTGCAGCTTTAAGAAATATACAGAATTAAGAACTGGAGTTGAGCTGAGCATTTTGCTTAGCCTGGGGAATGATTGTATCAGTTTATCAGACTTTTGGGTGTCTGCAGATTCTCAGAAGAAAGAAATGGAAAACTATTAAAAGCTGTGTTCTTCCTATAGAAAAAAATATACCTTAGGCCTAGGTTCTATTTTGGGTGCGCTGAAATTTAGTATTTGTAAATCAGCTGAGTGGTATTAGTACATCAGCTCATAAATAAATAAATAACGGGGTGGGGCAAGATCTGACCGCCTAGTCTACATCTGACCCGCTTCTGGTCAGTAAATTTTAAGAAAGGGTAGTTGTGTTTAAAATGTTCTGATCCTATTGGAATCATCCAGAAGAGACGTGCAGGCCACAAATGGATTGAATGAAGGTTTGCTTTGCTTTGATTATAGAAATCAAGTAGAAGAAATGAAATGGCTCAGACTCAGGAAAGCACCATCATTTTATTGCAGTGCAAGCCTAAAGTGACCAGATTTTTTTTTTTTAAGCGGGACACTGACGGGGGGGCGGGGCTGCCCATTTGAGTTTTGCCCTCTGCGCATGCACAGAACGCTGCGCATGCGCAGAGGGCAAAAGACCGCCAATGTCGGCGTCCAGGTGGGGGGGGAGGCGGGAGGCCTTTCCTCGCCTCCCGCCTTCCCTTCGGGAGCCGGCAGCGCGTTTCTTTCTTTGCATCCTATTTGCTCTAGTTTTTAACTCTTCGGGGATCTCTCCCCCCTCCTATTTTACTACTCTCCCCTCACCTGCATTATTAGAGGAACTGAGGAAGAGTCGTCCGGAGCTGTTCCAAGGATGAGGAAGAGAGAAAGCGGCATCGGCGGCAGGCTCCTGCCCGCGTCTCCTGCCCGCCTGCCTGCTCGCTCGCCAGGTGCCTCTGCTCCGTGGTGCCTTCCGCGCGCGCGTCTCCATTGATGACAAGCACGCGGGCTCCCCGGTACAGCCACAGTGATCCTATTTGCTCTAGTTTTTAACTCTTCGGGGAGTTCAATGGAGACGCGCGCGCGGAAGGCACCACGGAGCAGAGGCACCTGGCGAGCAGGCAGGCAGGAGACGCGGGCAGGAGCCTGCCGCCGATGCCGCCACTCGCCTCGCTTGCCAGGTGCCTCTGCTCCATGGTGCCTTCCGCGTGCGCGTCTCCATTGAACTCCCCGAAGAGTTAAAAACTAGAGCAAATAGGATCACTGTGGCTGTACCGGGGAGCCCGCGTGCTTGTCATCAATGGAGACGCGCGCGCGGAAGGCACCACGGAGCAGAGGCACCTGGCGAGCAAGGCGAGTGGCGGCATCAGCGGCAGGCTCCTGCCCGCGTCTCTTGCCCGCCTGCCCGCTCGCTCGCCAGGTGCCTCTGCTCCGTGGTGCCTTCCGCGCGCGCGTCTCCATTGATGACAAGCACGCAGGCTCCCCGGTACAGCCACAGTGACCGGGGAGCCAATGACGTTACCTGGGGCATGCAAATTAGAAAGCCCGGCGATATAAGAAGGCGATAGGCCACTAAAGGCGCTCAGGTTGAAGCACAATAGCTTTCTCTTCCTCATCCTTGGAACAGCTCCGGACGACTCTTCCTCAGTTCCTCTAATAATGCAGAGGGAAAGAGAGAAAGAAAGATGAGTGGGGGGAAAAGAGATGGAGAGAAAGAGAGGGGAAAGAGAGAAACAGATATCTTTTTCTCATAGAAAACAGACCCACAAAACCTGGGTAGGCATAGCTGGGGGGGGGTCATGTGACTCAGTGGGAGTGACATTGAGTTGGCCATGCCCACCCAGGTTTTGTGGCTCCGGGTGTTTTGTTTTCTCTGGGAAACGGGTCCAAATGGCTCTTGACTTTTTAAGGTTGCCAATCCCTGCTCTAGTGGGACAATTGACATGCTGAAAGTATTTTGGTAGCTCTTTCCTTAAGTTTGCCTTGTTTAAATCTCCCCAAAAAATGGCCACTGAATCGGGGTATTTGGCTTCAGCCTCCATAATTTGGTCAGCTAGAGTTCTTAATGCCTTGTTTACACAGGCTTGTGGTGGGACATACACAACAATTAGTAGAAATGATGAAAACTCTGTCCATCTCTCTCTCTCTCTCTCTCTCTCTCTCTCTCTCTCTCTCTCTCTCTCTCTCTCTCTCTCTCTCTCTCTCTCTCTCTCTCTCTCTCTCTCTCTCTCCCTTCCTCCACACCCATCTCTCTCTCTCCCTCTCCCTCCCTCATCTCTCTTTCTCCCATCTCTCTCTTTCTCCCTCTCTCACCCCTTCTCTCTCTGTGTGCTGAGGAACGATCGCCACCCCCGGCTTCTCTTTAGGCGACCCTCCTCCCCTTCTCGCGACTCCCTGGCTGGCTGTGGTGCGCACGGGGAGACCCTCCTCAAGGCGCAAAGGCACACGTGGCGGGCGGGCAGCGGGCGGCTGCTCGCTTAAAAAGGGTCTTTGGACGCAGCTTCTCTGCTGCCCTAAGGATCCGGCCATTGCCTTGCCATGTCCCCCCCACAGCTCTTTGGCCAAGCGGGTATGACCTCCAGCCCAAAGCGGCAGGAAGTGAAGGCTGCCTTATGTGCAAATGTGGCATGAAGGCAGCTACAGGGCGTCTTCTCTCCTGTCCTAAGGATCTGACCATCACCTTGCCATGCCCCCCCACCCCGCATGAGAGGAGAAGGAGGGGGAGGAGGGTCGCCGGAGCGAAGGCAGCCTTATGGCCAAAGAGCTGCCGGGGGGGGATGGGACGGGACATAGCAAGGTGAAGCTAAGCAGAATCACATCAGATACCTGTACAATTAGCACAGAGCCCCCCCAAGCTGTGTGCTCACTCCACTTCTCTTCTCTCTATATACCAATGACTGCATCTCTAATGATCCATCTGTTAAACTACTGAAGTTCGCAGATGACACAACAGTGATCGGCCTCATTCGAGACAATGATGAATCCGCATACAGACGGGAGGTTGAACAACTAACCTTGTGGTGCGACCGGAACAATCTGGAACTGAATTCACTCAAAACCGTAGAAATGGTGGTAGACTTTAGGAGAAACCCGCCCATACTTCCACCTTTTACAATACTTGACAACACAGTATCAACAGTAGAGACTTTCAGATTTCTAGGTTCTACCATATCGCAAGATCTAAAATGGACACCTAACATCAAAAAGTCATAAAAAAGCACAACAAAGAATGTTCTTTCTGCGCCAACTCAGAAAGCTCAAACTGCCCAAGGAGCTGCTGATACAGTTCTACAGAGGAATTACTGAGTCTGTCATCTGCACCTCTATAACTGTCTGGTTTGGTTCTGCAACCCAACAAGACAGACACAGACTTCAGAGGATAAAAACAATTGCTACGGACCTGCCTTCCATTGAGGACCTGTACACTGCACGAGTCAAAAAGAGGGCTGTGAAAATATTTACAGACCCCTCACATCCTGGACACAAACTATTTCAACTCCTACCCTCAAAACGACGCTATAGAGCACTGCACACCAAGACTAGACACAAGAACAGTTTTTTCCCGAACGCCATCACTCTGCTAAACAAATAATTCCCTCAACACTGTCAAACTATTTACTAAGTCTGCACTACTATTAATCTTCTCACCGTTCCCATCACCCATCTCCTCCCACTAATGACTGTATGACTGTAACTTTGTTGTTGTATCCTTACAATTTATATTGACTGGTTCCTAATATGATTTGATTGCTTATTTGTACCCGGACTATCATTAAGTGTTGTACCTTATGATTCTTGACGAACGTATCTTTTCTTTTATGTACACTGACAGCATATGCACCAAGACAAATTCCTTGTGTGTCCAATTACACTTGGCCAATAAAAAATTCTATTCTATTCTATTCTATTCTATTCTATTCTATTCTATTCTATTCTATTCTATTCTATTCTATTCTATTCTATTCTATTCTATTCTATTCTACTCTACTCTACTCTACTCTACTCTACTCTACTCTACTCTACTCTACTCTACTCTATTCTATTCTAGTGGATAGTATACTAGTGGAAATATGATTGCAATATATTTCTTATGTACAGTATCCTTAGAATCTTTGAAGTAAAGGAGCTGGGAGAGATTTACATTATATTATTGGCTTATGTATTGTAATTCTTTGGCTCTGTTTGTGATAATGCATTGGTTCTACCCACCTTTTCTGCCTCCCCAGCATTATTGGCTTGAGGACAGTTTGTTGGGAAAGGTTGCAAATCCTACACTACAGATACCTAGGAGCTGAGATAGCGCAGTGGTTAAAAGCAGCATTGCGACCTTCAGTTGATTGCTAGTTCAGCAGTTCAGCTGTTCAAATCTCACTAGGCTCAAGGTTGACTCAGCCTTCCATCCTTCCGAGGTGGGTAAAATGAGGACCCAGATTGTTGGGGGCAATATGCTGAACTCTGTAAACCGCTTAGAGAGAGCTGTAAAGCACTATGAAGCGGTATATAAGTCTAAGTGCTATTGCTATTGCTATTGCTACCTATCCAGCCTCACCTATTGACTTAGCCAATTGGAAGGGCACCTCTACAGAATGCCACTGTACTGAGATGGTTAGAGAGCTCTGCTTGATGCCAGTGCTTAAAAATAGAGATGCAAGTCATCCTTATTAATTCCCATAGCTCCCCGAAGCTGAAACAAATAACTTTAGTAGCAGTAAATATTATTTTTGTACTGTGGCCTAAGAAGCTACAGGTTTTACTATGTAATAAACAGGTGAGAAAAAAGTTACTTGGATGCTATAGAGCAGTGATGGCGAACCTTTTTTTCCTCGGGTGCCGAAATAGTGCGCGCACGCGGTATCACATGCTCGTGCGTGCCCACACCTATAATTCAAAGCCCCCCACTTGCCTCACCCCCCTGCACATGCGTGCGTGACCCCCCTACTCCCCCATTTCCTGACTTCCAGTGGGCCCAGTAGGCCCGTTTTGTGTCCTCCCAAGGCTCCAGAGGCTTTCTTTGAGCTTGGGGAGGGCGAAAATGCTCCCCCCACCACCCCGGAGGCCCTTCGGAGGCCAAAATCGCCCTCCCAGAGCCTCCACATGAGCCAAAAATCAGCTGGCATGCATGCATGCACATGTGCGCTGGAGCTGAGCTAGGGCAACGGCTCGCGTGCCGGTAGATATGGCTCCGCGTGCCACCTGTGGCACCCGTGCCATAGGTTCGCCATCACTGCTATAGAGTGAAATAAATAAGATCACTAATGTATATATAAACAACCAGAATCTACTATTACTAGACAAAGGGGTATTATCAACATGGAATGAACCTGCTCAAATGAAATAAAGAGGTAGATCATTCCATTTAATATTCTGCTATGTACTCTTAATTCTAGTAATTTGTTCATTCCCCTGTAAGCAGTGCACTTTCGTTTATGTTTGCATTTTTCCGCTCTTATTGCGTCCGCTGACTCCCGCCCAGCCGCCCTGTTTAGGGTGACCCGCACCCTTCTTGCTAAGGAGGAAGGCGGAGATCCCTTGCAGGGTAGAGCTGAGGAATTTTCTCGGTTTCTGGCGGATAAAGTCATTCAGATTCGGACAGACCTGGACTCCGATTGGGCAGTACAGGCCGAGATGACTGGGGCGAGTCTTAGTCCGGTTATATGGGATAGGTTTGAACCGGTGACTCCTGAGGATGTGGACAAGGCCATAGGAGCTATGAGCTCAGCCACTTGTTTATTGGACCCGTGTCCTTCCTGGTTGGTTTCGGCCACCAGGGAGGTTTCACGCGGCTGGCTCCAGGCGTTGGTCAACGCTTCTTTGAGAGAGGGGTCCGTCCCGCAGCCCTTAAAAGCTGCGGTGGTGAGGCCCCTCCTCAAGAAGCCTTCCCTGGACCCAGCGGATTTAAAGAACTTCCGTCCAGTCTCCAACCTTCCCTTCGCGGGGAAGGTTGTTGAGAAAGTGGTGGCACTCCAGCTCCTACGACTGTTGGATGACACTGATTTTCTGGATCCCTTTCAATCTGGCTTCAGGCGCGGTTACAGTACGGAAACGGCTTTGGTCACCCTGATGGATGATCTCTGGCGAGCCCGGGATGGGGGTTATTCCTCTATCCTGGTGCTACTTGACCTCTCAGCGGCCTTCGATACCATTGACCATGGTATCCTTCTGCGTCGTCTCGGAGAGGTGGGGGTGGGCGGCACTGTTTTGCAGTGGTTCTCCTCCTTCCTCTCTGACAGGACGCAGTCGGTGTTGACAGGGGGGCAGAGGTCGAGCCCTAGGCCCCTACTATGTGGGGTGCCACAGGGCTCGGTCCTCTCGCCCATCCTGTTTAATATCTACATGAAGCCGCTGGGTGAGATCATCCGACGACACGGGGTGAGGTATCAGCAATATGCTGATGATACCCAGTTGTACATCTCCACCCCGTCTCAATTTGGGGAAGCCGTAGACATAATGGACCGCTGCCTGGCCGATGTTAGGGTCTGGATGGGGAAGAACCGGCTAAAGCTTAACCCTGACAAGACTGAGTGGCTGTGGATATTGCCTCCTAAGGACTCGACCAACTGTCCCTCCTTGATTCTTGGGGGGGAGAAATTAGCCCCCTCAGAACGGGTCCGCAATTTGGGTGTCCTCCTAGACCCACAGCTAAAATTGGAACAACATCTTTCAGCTGTGGCTAGGGGGACCTTTGCACAAGTACGTCTTGTGCACCAATTGCGACCCTACTTGGAGAAGGAGGCACTTCTTACAGTCGCTCATGCCCTTATCACCTCACGGCTGGATTACTGCAATGCGCTCTACATGGGGCTACCCTTGAAGAGTGTCCGGCGACTGCAATTGGTGCAAAATGCAGCTGCGCGAGCTGTGGTGGGTGTACCTAGATGCACCCACGTAACACCTATCCTCCGCCAGCTGCATTGGCTGCCCATTAGTCTCCGGATCCAATTTAAGGTGTTGGTCGTTACCTTTAAAGCCCTACATGGCTCAGGGCCAGGTTATCTTCGGGACCGCATCCTGCCGCATACCTCCCTACGACCGGTTAGAGCCCACAGAGTCGGCCTCCTCCAGGTCCCGTCGACCAAACAATGTCGGCTAGCGGGACCTAGGGGGAGAGCCTTCTCTGTGGGAGCCCCCTCCCTTTGGAACCAGCTCCCTCCAGAGATCAGGACCATCCCCACCCTACTGGCCTTCCGTAAAGCAATAAAAACTTGGCTCTTCCGGTAGGCAGGGTATGAATGAAAGTTTGTTTTTTAATGGATAGTATTTTAATATGGCTCCTTTTAAAAATTGTTTTTTATGTGTTTCTATATCTGCTGTGAGCCGCCCAGAGTCCCCCGGGAGTTGGGCGGCATAGAAATTTTAATAAATAAATAAATAAATAAATGTACTGCCCTAAAAACCTGAAATGATCGAGTGAATTTTCCTCTGGCGGGATAGTTGTTGGAATAGTTGGAATGCAGTTGGATGGTTGGAATGTAGTATGATCAGGGCTAGTGACTCTGCATAGAGATTCAGGGAAAAGGTCCTACACAGTCCCATCCATTTCTGCCTATTTTAATCCCCATCCCCTGCAGGTAGTGCTAGACTTATGACTGTTCAAAGTTACGAAGGCCTCAGAAAATACTACTTATAACCTGTCCTCGATTGTTTATGATTGTCACATCATGCTGTAGTGTGATCGTGTTTGCGATGTTTTTTACCATTTTCCAGCAAAAAAAAGTCAATTGAATAAAATGGATTTGGATGTATGAACATGGGATTTGCTTAATGATCATAATGATTCGCTTTATGATTGTTGTACAAATGGTCATAAAATCGAGTTTGGCCTCAGGGTGACTCAACTTACGACTGCAACAATTCTTGATCAAAATCAGGATTGGCCATAAATCAAGGCATGCCTTTTATCTGGATCATGGATGTCAGAATTGTCCTCTGGTAAATAATCTGTATGATATTGGTGGGGGACTTAGTTGACTGGGTACAATTAGCTTGATTTTTAAAAAGACTGGGGCTAAACTTAACCCCCTCTGGGTTAATTAATTGAGTTAACTCAGTTTTCAAGTTTGTACAGGTTGCTTACCTCTCTGCCTCCCAAATCAGTGTGCCATGGAAATGGAGCTTTGAATTAGAAAGCAAAGCACGATTGGAGCCAAATAAGGTCAAAGAACAATAACTAGGAATGGTGAGGAAGGTTTTTCTGACTCTTGAGATTTCTTTATTGCCCAGTTTGATGCAAATCAATTCATTTCAAAAAGCATGAAAGTCATTCATTCATTCATTCATTCATTCATTCATTCATTCATTCATTCATTCATTCATTCATTCATTCATCCTATTTCTATATCGTCTATCTCACTCAGAGTTTTAAATTTGCATAAGAGAGTTTTAGGCTTTAGTTTGATGAATACCAGTATCTGACTTTTCACGAGGTCTTCTTTGGCTATTTAAAATGCTATATAACAACAACAACAACAACAACAACAACAACAACAACAACAACAACAACAACAACAACAACAACAACAGAGTTGGAAGGGACATTGGAGGTCTTCTAGTCCAACCCCCTGCTTAGGCAGGAAACCTACACCACTTCAGACAAATTGTTATCCAACACCTTCTTAAAAACTTCCAGTATTGGAGCATTCACAACTTCTGGAGGCAAGCTGTTCCACTGATTAATTGTTGTAACTGTCAGGAAATTTCTCCTTAGTTCTAAGTTACTTCTCTCCTTGTTTAGTTTCCACCCATTCCTTCTTGTTCTACCTTCAGGTGCTTTGGAGAATAGTTTGACTCCCTCTTCTTTGTGGCAACCCCTGAGATATTGGAACACTGCTATCATGTCTCCCCTGGTCCTTCTTTTCATTAAACTAGACATACCCAGTTCCTGCAACCGTTCTTCGTATGTTTTAGCCTCCAGTCCCCTAATCATCTTTGTTGCTCTTCTCTGCACTCTTTCTAGAGTCTCAACATCCCTTTTACATCGTGGCGACCAAAACTGAATGCAGTATTCCAAGTGTGGCCTTACCAAGGCATTATAAAGTGGTATCTTCTCTTATTTAGAATGAACCACGGTGAAAACTATTTCCAGCAGTGCAGAATAGGATTGCAGTTGATCTCTGACGTTGTCAAAGCAAAGGAGCACCAAATGCCAGAGGCTTTCTTTTAGATATATTCAGGATTAAAATTAAGAACATTTGCCATGACTATTTTATAGTACTTTATAACAATTAGATGATCACTTAGAAGTTTGATGGGTAATTACCTCCCCCTCCCCGCTTAATCATATAGGCTTAACAGGCACACTAATAAGCATGTTGATATCCCTAATGTAAATGCTCTCTGATTGAACTAATAGGACTGACAAAAAATGCAAGAGATATATGGCCAAACTATTTATCACTTAACTATCATATGCTTTTTGTCTTCCTCCAATTACAAATTTTGTTTCTGAGGTTGCATTGAATAGGAAGGAATTATAACTGCCACAATTTCACTTTAGTGGATTATGCCCAGATACATTTTCTTACTAGATGCTAGTGATAATGGTACACCATTGATTGTAGACAGTTTTATGTGCATAGACTGTAGTTTAGCCAGAGCGAACGGTCATAATAACCATGGCATTTCACTGCATTTAAACTATTGCAATCAATTTAGCTAACATTGAAGATACGCTCCAGAATATTTAAATAATTTTGCTAAGGTGAAGTTGGGGGAAGAGAATGTTTCATGACATGTTTGAACAAACTGCTCTAATACTTCAAAGGGAGTGGCAAGGCATTAGTTGGCATGAAAACTGAAGAGAGAGCAAACTTATTACATAGTGCTTGATTGCTATCTAAGAGTTGCTTTCATGATGTGCATATTTGTGTTCAGCATTAGAATATTCTCCCCTAAAAACATCCATGTGTTTTCTTTTTGTAAAAATCTGCATCATCTTTTCAGTGGATGTATGTTCTGTAACACCTTTCTGAGGGGCATATCATAGGACACTGAAAACATATAGTCCTGATGACTTTTTCATTTTTCTTGAAAAGAGCCCCAAAGGTAAGGAATTATAATTTTGATCTGTGAGAGGGAGACGAACTTTTTATCGACAAGCCCTCTGTTAAATAACAATCCACTGGATCCGATGCTGCAGTGTGCCTTGGGCAGGAAAAACCTGTTGTAGTTGTTAATGGGAATTAGATCTCTACACACTGATTACATTTGGATATAATCTATGAGTTAGAATTTCAGCAATAGCCCCAGAATTCCTCCTATACACATGTGTAAATTTTATTTTCCAGCATAGCTGTTAGCAAGAGACAAGAAACATTCACTTCCACTTCTATTTTGGATTGGCTGCAGTTTACTGTGTCTTCTGAACACTAAATTTGGATTATTTAAACTGAACTGTTAAGCACAGTTTATTTATTTATTTATTTTATTTTATTTTATTTGTTTGTCAAACATGTACAAGATAGCAGGTATAGGTAGAAACATAAACATAAGCAAAGTAAGTACAGATAAATGAGGACAATAGGACAGTAAGACAGGGTCGGTAGGCACGATGGTGCGCTTATGCACGTCCCTTACAGACCTCTTAGGAATGGGGTGAGGTTGACAGTAGACAGTCTAAGGTTAAAGTTTTTGGGGTTTGGGGAGGAAACCACAGAGTCGGGTAGTGAATTCCAGGCATTGATCACTCTGTTGCTGAAATTGTATTTTCTGCAGTTGAGTTTGCAGTGGTTTACATTGAGTTTGTATCTATTGTGTGCTCGTGTATTGTTGTGGTTGAAGCTGAAGTAGTCATTGACAGGTGGGACATTGTGGCAGATAATTTTATGAACTACATTTAGATCAGTTTGAAGGCGATGTAGTTCTAGGTTGTCTAAGCCCAATATTTCAAGTCTGGTGGCATAAGGTATTCTGTTGCGAGCGGAGGAGTGGAGGACTCGTCTCATGAAATATTTTTGGACTCTCTCAATTGTATTAATGTCCGAAATGCAGTGCGGGTTCCAGACAGGTAAGCTGTATTCGAGAATTGGTCTAGCGAATGTTTTGTATGCTCTAGTTAGCAGTGTAATATTGCCAGAGAAGAAGCTACGCAAGATTAGATTGACAACTCTTAGTGCCTTTTTGGCAATGTTGTTACAGTGGGCTTTGGCACTTAGGTCATTAGATATGAGTACTCCCAGATCCTTGACAGAATGAGGGTCATCTACAAGGTCATGTCCTCCAAGCTTGTATTAATGACTTAATGAAAACAAACGTCAAGAACCATGTTTTGAAATTAAGATTTATTACAGTCTGTCTGAGTTTGGATGACCCAGCCAGCTGTGGTTAATTGTAAAGGGAAGTAAAAAATTCAAATTCTTGTGCTTAGGCCAGAAAAGGTGGGGAAGTGAATGATTTTCGAGGAGGCTAATCTTGGTCTTCTGATGCTAATTTGTGTTTCTCTGTTATAGTCTAACAAGTCAATGAAGAATTCACTTTGGACAGAATGTTTGGACAGAAACATTGCTGGCTTCACTTGTATCAAAATCAAGGATTTGTTCAACCACACTAATAGTGTTTAGCAAGCAGCAGTTTTTTAAAAAAAAAATTAGGCTTTTTAATGGCCACAAAATGCTGAGCTAGACTGAAAATGGAAAAATCAGATTTGTTTCTCCATGTTCTAATGTTCATTCCTCCCCCCTTTCCTTAGGCAAGGTATGGTCCTTTTTAAGAAAGCTGCAACATCTTAGGTTCAATTCACCCCAAACACATTTAGAATAGAATCCATAATCATATAGTCTGATATTGCTCTTGCTCTACTTCTTAGTCTCTTTACCAAAACCTCTTGGCAATGAGAAAGAAACTTTTGTAAAATGGCTTCATCCTGCTGGAGCATGTTTTAGCACTTTTAGTTTGCCTGTTCAGTCTGAATCCTATCATGTGTAAAATGCCAAAAGGGATGATTAATAACAAGAGAGGGAGAGGATAAATGCAAGCACAAAATAGGGAGTGGCATCAGGGTTCAGGTGAACTAATACAGTTCAGTCTTTGTGCTTCATACTGTCACTAGTAACACCCGTCTTTCGGTTGTGCTTTTTACACCTTCTTTTTCTCTCAGTTCAGGAAATAGTGTTGCTACATAAGAAGGTAAGTGAGGAACATCTTTTACACCCTTTGTAGATGTCTAAGCAATTGTTCAGGATTCTTTATAAGGGGCCCAGTGGAAGTGAAAATAAAAAAAATGGGGGGACACTGCAGGAGAAATTGAAGGATGTTCCCATTTTGCATAACTTTGTATGAACAATATATTTCAGAGTGAGCAGTTGCTGGAAAATTTCTATAGTTCTCTTGCTTCTCCTGTATATGGTACAATACATTACTTTTTAGCAAGTTGTTTTGAAAATCACTCCTTACAATGTGGAAGAAGAATGATAATTCTTATTCCGTTGATTGACTGGGTGGTGAATAACCTTAGTCTGTTGTGTGATAGGCAAGACTTTTCTTGTGTAATTGTCCTTTTCATTTATAGAATTTAAGGGCGGAGGGGTGTTTAAAAATAGTGTCTTTTGTTTGTGATCCTCCTGTGCTTCCACACTACTCTCTCTCTCTCTCTCTCTCTCTCTCTCTCTCTCTCTCTCTCTCTCTCTCTCTCTCTCTCTCTCTCTCTCTCTCCCTCTCTCCCTCTCTCCCTCCCACCTCCCACCTCTCCCTCCCTCTCCCTCTCTCTCTCCTCCATCTCTTTCCCCATTTTTTCCAAGGTCAGGCAAATCTCTTAAAGTAAAATAGCTACCTAGTGCCTTCTCCCTGGTTGTATTAGGAGCTGTCCATTGGAATCACCCCAAGTCTATGAGATTGCTAGTGGAAACTTGATTAAAGGTGAGATTTTTCATAGGGTGTGGGCCTTTTGACTCAGCTTCTTTTATGTTGTACATCAAATAACAAACGCTATTCAGACTTAAGAAGATGTTCAGGCCGATTTTTATTTCAGCAAGCAAGGGTTATTGTCTGTTCTTGTATTTCTATATACAGAAGATTACAAATATGTGATAATTGTTTCTGGCTCTTTAGACTGTATCAGGCATGAGCGTGGGAATGGATGAGTCTAAAGTTTGCATCGGAGGGCTTTGCATTTGTTCTGCATTTTCCTTCCTTTTCTTTCTGCATGAAAAGAAACTCAGTCGGAGTCTGAGGAGGAAAGTACAGACCCATTAACTTTTTCTACCCAGTATTATTATTTTTTAATCCTGAGGAAGAATACCAACTTTTATGATCTTATCCAAACATAGAATTTTTAAATAAAAGTGAAGCCTCTCACTTTGTTTAGTTCAAAGCTGATAGTAAAATCACATACCTCTCTTCTTTTTTGATGGCTTGGCTTCTATTCATGCCATTTCTAAAACAGTGAATAAAATTTTAGACTAGGCGACTCAGATTCAAGTCCACTCTTAGACATCAACCTGATTTAAACTAGTCCACCAAACTAGTTTGTTGTTATGGAAATAAAATTAAAAGAGATTCTTATGGAAGCTGCTCTGAATTCTTGGAGGAATGATGAATGTAAGCCCTGTAAGGTAGTTGAGACTAAAAAAAACCTGTCCTTCAAGGCTATTAAGTATGTATTCTACATCAGAATATAACTTGAACAAACTTAATTATTAACATGGCCAAAACATTTTACCGACTCAGGCAAGGAACCAAATGGCAACCTGTCTTCTTAAAGCAAATTTGCTTTGATAAAACTGGTGTTAGGACAGTGTTCTTCACTACACCTGTTGAAAGCAGTACCAGCCCTTTGAGGTAGGCCAGGTCAGGAAAGAGACTCCGCAAGGAATATTGGAACTCTACTTTATTGGTACAGGGTATAAGAATTTTGAAAGCCTAGTCTAATTTTTCTCATCCCACTATCATACTTAAGAAAATCAAGGTGAGTCAATCTTGAGTTTCTTTCTCATTCCCTCCTCTCTTTCAAGGTAAGCTGTTTATACAACTGCTTTTACATTCACACTTCCACAAGCAGGCAGAGCATTCCTTATAGCGGTTTCCCTTCTAGAGCCCTTTTGTCATCTTCCAACATTTGCTATCTGAAGTGACAGCTCCTTTCTCTCTTTGATGGTAGAATCATCCCCCACTTCTAAATCTTTCCCCTAAAAACAATTTAGTTAAGATGTTGCATGAGGCCAAGGCACTAGGAGAATTTTTCAACATTTTAGCATCCAAAAAGTAGCCAGTGAGCCTGAGCCAATGCCAGTCTATATGTCTCTTGCAATTTTTAGCTGATGAAGAGGAAATTATCTTTATTAATTTATTTTTAAAAATCTGGAAAACATCCAGCTCAGTTGTGTCTCATGCTGCTAATGGGATTGTTAAGGCATGGCATAGTTTGAAGAAACATGATGCAACAATGGTGCTATCTTGCTCAAGTCAAGAAAACGTGGATTGGGTCCAAACTTCATGGGGGATCCCTGTGAATTCCAGGGCTGAAATTCCTTCTGTTTTGTCATGGGGAAAAAAGGCAGACTATAAGCATACTAAATGAGTGTAATATAAAGTTTAGTACCCCCATTATATTATCCTGGAAACCTGAGATTAAACAACACTTCTGTGGATCACACTCAGCAAAAGTAAAATGAATACACAATTGATAATGTTTTACTGCATAGCTTGTGAACTAGCACAATTATTGATCATACAAGGTTGCCAGAGATGGGTTGCTCCTGGTTCGGACTGGTTCTATAGAACTGGTAGCGGGAATTTCCCCCTGCTTGCCCAACTGGGAGCGATCGCCTGTTTGCCACGCCCCCGAACTGGTTCTAATGGCAGCATCGTAGTCGCCGCCATCTTGTTTTTGGCTTCTGCGCACACACAGAAGCTGTTTTTTTGCTTCTGCACATGCGCAGAAGGTTGGTTTTTGGCACTGTGCTTGCACGTGCATGAAGCATGTGCACACTCATGTGGCGTGCCCACCCAAACAGCGCGGGAGGAAGCAAACCGGCGGCAAGTTAGAACCCACCCCTGAAGGTTGCCCATCCAGGGTTTAATAGATCTTGTGTTGGTACTTTTCTGGGATTGCAAAGACAGACAGCTTGTCAAAGTTCTTGGCAAACCACAATCCATAGTTCAGACAGGTGAATCATTAAATTATGGAGATTTCTCCCCCCGCCATAAGATGGGAACATAAAATAATTATCTCCTCTATTTGATGTTGTGAGCAGAGCACTGAGAATTTTTGGGGGGACATGTAGAGGACTGACATAACTTTCTGACTCCAAATAACTTGGGAGATAACTCTTGGCTTCTGCTAGAGTAAATTAAATTTGTAAAATACTTTAGGAAGAGCCAAGAATGATTTTTGGGTCCAAACATGGCTATATGACAGTCATGTTCCTCAGTTTAGAATTTTTTAATTCCATATGTGGCTGTTGTACAAGATTACAGCTAGTAGAACTGGAGGTTTTGTTTAAGAAACCAAGAAAACAAAAATGTAAAGTTCACTCAAGCCTCAAATCAATGGTGTATAAAAATGAATTTAACTGAAATCTAAAAGAAACTTCTGGAGAAGAGCAAGATTAATAAGCAGAAAGGTTCATCCCAGGCATTTTAGTAAAATGTGGGTGTGTCTCAAACTAGCTGTACTTCAAAGATGCTACTATGCCTTGAGCAATTGGTTAGAAGTGCTGACTTAAACATAATTCTCCATACAAATTCCTTAACTAGTATATCAGTTATGCACTCGCTCCACCTCACTGAGATTTTCCAGTGACTAATAGCTTCATATTCTTCTTTTTGAATAATTCTTCATTGGGAAATTGATACTAAATATGGCCTCTAGGTCTATTGCTGAGTCTTCTTACACTGCTGCTTGTTTCTTTAGGGAGGTTTTCAACAGGGGAAATTACCGTAGATGGAGATATAGCTGCAGTAAGCCAAGATTTATGCATATAAACAGTGGCATGTTTTGTTTTCTTCAGTTGCTGTGAGTTCAGTTGCCCTTTGTTTTGACAGGCCTCATCTTTGCATGTTCAGAAAATTGTTAAGATTTCCTTTTTGGAGAACTTTTTTCAAGGTGTAAGCAGACTATGCACAGTTGCACAAAACTGTGCAATAATTCCTGCATTTTGCCTGAGACGAAACATGCACTGTTTGAAGACAAGTAGGAAATGTTCTAGTCCAGTGTCATCATAAGTGTTCATTTGACGTACGAGTTATACTTGGGAACAATATACTTGGGAAGGTTTTCAAATAATTTTTTTTAACACTGATATGGATAGGCCCACATGAGGATTTTGCGACCTCAGTCAAGACAATGATTGTTACATCCAAAGCAAAATAAAATAAAATAAAATAAATAGAACATTAGTTAATTGGTTGTTTACACACACACAACTTAAGCACTCTGTGTCTTTTAAAAGAATAAAACATGAGTTAAGAAAGAATTCCAAGGTGGCACTTAATGGAGATGACCAAATTCTTCTTCATCTTATAGTAGCATGTACTGAGCAAAAGGGTGTAGTACTGTATAAATAGAGAATTAAGGATTTCCGGAATCTCCTCCTGGTAGGATGTACTAAGCTAGGTGCTAGGCTTTGTCTATTCTTGTGACATTTCCCCCTCTAAGTAAGTCTTCTTTCTGCTAAATTTTTATAAAACTTGCTTCAATAATCACTTCCCAGGTCAAATTCCTGCTCTCAGGAATGCTCATACCATCCACAGAACACGACGTCAACTCCCAACAACAATTCCTCTCACATTTTACGAATTCAACAGTTGTTGAATCTCTGAAAAAAGTATATTTGTGTTTGTGTGTACATGTGTGTTTATGGCTGCAAGCTAAGAACATATATGTATCAGTTGAATGTCTGGTGTTGTATTATGATAGGTTATAGTGAGGTTTTATACCACTAATTAGTGGATCTGATGTGAAAAGGCAAAATATTCCCAAACATTTAAACTTCTTAGGAAGAAAGTTTTAAATTTTGAGGAGGTAAGGGAAACTAATGAACATATATCTGATAGCCCTAGTCTGAAACTTTGATAGATCTGCTTCAGCTTTCAGAACTATAAGAAGAGAAATTTTGCCAGTTTATTTTATTTTTTATTTATTTATTTTGTCAAGTACGTGTTAGTAATATACATAGATATAACATTGTTTATGTACATAAGATGGGTACTGATAAGAGGGAACATTAGGACAGGGACGGTAGGCAGCTGTAATGTTGTGATGAGATAATTCAAGAGTTTGGTTCAAAGCTTTTTGACCCAAAACAATTTGAGAGCAGATTGTGCCCACCTTTCTGTACATACCACATGTAGATAGTAGTAAATGTCATGATTGTTACTTCAGGTTAAACATCTGTTAACTTGTACGGCAAGGTTGCAGTGCCATTCAATGTTTATTTGGCATGTGGGGTGTGAGAAAGTAGCAATTATTCATACACAAGATTGTTTGGCTGATCAATTATTTTGCCCTTTTGATTTCAGAATCATAACTATGGATGCTATACAATCTGCAAATATGGCTTTTTCGGTTGATCTATTCAAAAAACTCTGTGTACTGGACAAAAGTGCTAATTTTATTTTTACTCCACTTGGCATATCAACTTCTCTTGCTCTAGCATATAAAGCAGCTAATGGTGACACAGCAACCCAGATGAAACAGGTAGGATGTTTACTTTTATCCTAATAGAATAGAATAGAATAGAATAAAATAGAATAGAATAGAATAGAATAGAATAGAATAGAATAGAATAGAATAGAATTTTTTATTGGCCAAGTGTGATTGGACACACAAGGAATTTGTCTTGGTGCATATGCTCTCAGTGTATATAACTCTTGCTTATATGAAAAGTCTATTTTTCCTTTGCTACATAGATGAAGATTGACCCTTCTATATATTCAAATACTGTTATATTCTTCCAGTAAATAATATGGGTAGAAAATCTTGGCTTGGTTTAGCAGCAAAGGTTCTTAACTCTAAGACAGGAAATAAACCTTAAGATGAAACGAAGACAGACGACATTGCCATATATTTGGCATTAAAAAAGAGATTTACAGAACCTGAAAGGTGCCTTAACTATTTCCAATTGTTTATAACTTTTTCTTGTTCTCTCCTCCTCTTAGTGTTGCTGCTTGGTAGAGCTGCATTTGCACAATGACATAACAATGTGTGGGTTGACATTTTGTGGTTTGCTGTGGATGCCACTGTTAATTTATTTTATCTAAGGCTAAATCTGGAACTAATTTATAACAGTAATATCTTGATATCACAGAGTTGATAAGAAAACATTAAGGAAGCTACTTGGACCATGTAAAATGATATGTTTAGAAGTAGTTACACTTTAGGGGACTTCCGGTTTCTCCTTCGGCGGCATCGGAAGCTGGACCGCAAGCTCTGCGGCCTGCTCCGAAAACTCCCACACCTGAGGGTCCCGGATTGGGACTTAAGCCCCCCTGGAGAGGGGGAAAAGCAAAGGGGGATGCCAGGAAGGAAGAGGGGAGCCGCATATCCCCTCCCTGAACTGGAAAGCCCCCAGCCAACGACGTTGTGCAGAGGCAGCAAACATGGCTGCCACAAAGCCAAATGAAGACCAGAACAGCAAGACTGAGCAAGAGGGAAAAGTGAGTGGTTTGTGATCTGGGATTGTTGTCTTTTAAAAGAAAAAAAAGTGACCCCCCAAAAAAAATATGAGGGGGAAAATATGGAAGCTAAATGTTAGCGGCGGGACAAGCTTACTAAAAACCTGAAGAAAACATTTGGGAACTAATAGAAAAGAAAAAAAAAGCTTTGTTGGTAGTTTTAAAAGAAGATGTGGTTTTGGAAAGATACTTTGCTTTAAAGAAAAATACTGACATTTGAACTGGAAGTTGCCTTTACCTTATTAAAACTAAATTAATTATTAAATACTCATCTACATATTGGACTTAATGAAATTGAAAGTGCAGAACAACAAAGAGGAATAACACTGATGTGAAGCACAAACTCCATCTGAAAGAAAGAAAGAAAGAAAGAAAGAAAGAAAGAAAGAAAGAAAGAAAGAAAGAAAGAAAGAAAGAAAGAAAGAAAGGCGCAGCACTTGGAACTTTTGTTTTTGTTGATTAAAAAAAGCGGAATAAACCAAAAGAAGGAAGAGAGGTGGTTAACCCCCCGGTTTTTTCCTTTGAATTTTGGTTGAATTGTAAAAATGATAATAAGTGGAAACAGAGACATGGAATGGATACTGCAGGATATTAAAGACATTATAAATGAACAGTGTATGGAAATGAAATAAATACTTGAAGATATGGACTGCATTGAACTAAAACTGGAGAATATAATACAAAGAATAATAAGTGCAGAACAGATAAATGAGGAAACTATTGAGGACACTGGAAGAGTGGAAAAAACAGAGGAACTGGGGGGGGGGGGGGAACAAGAAAGAAAACACAACAAAGGGATGATGGAAACACCGAGGGTGAAAAAGGGATTGGAACAGAAGGGGAAGATCATAGATGGCAGGGAAAAGAAAAGAGGGAGAAAAGATGAAAACAAAATAAAACAACAAAGGGGTAAAAGAGAAGAGAGAAAGATAGAGAGTATAGCAAAAAAATGGAGTTAAGAATAGAAATGAAAGAGTTGAAAGAAATTTGGGGGAGGCAACCCAAAAAGAGAAAGAAAAGAGGATTTAAAATATGGAACAGGGTAAAAGATAAGGGATAAAAAAGAATAAGAATGTGTATGTTAAATTAATATAATAGAATTAAATAATTTTGAATGAATTGTTTTTTGTGCTGATAAGACTAAAAAATAATAACACTTTTGAATATAAGATGAATATAGAAGAGTCATAATGTGGAAAAAATAACTTGTATTAAACACATGTATGAACTAGTATGTAGAAATGAAACTATAAAATGACATTAGAAAATATGAAAATTGGTAATGTTGAAATGTGTTTTGTATGGGACATAAAAGATAAAAATTAGTTGTGAACTGATAAAATGATAGGTGATAAAGTGATAGAATTAATTGTTAAGAAGATAAAATTAGTTTGTATTAAAGAGTAAGAATGATATGGAGAAGTGAAGTAAAATATTTGAAAGTTAGAAATGTATGCATGTATATTAGAAATTTACAAAGTGGGAAAAGACCACATCTATGATTGTTAGAAAGGAAGGAGAAGAGTAGGAAAAAGGGGAAAAGAAAAGAGGATTAAAATAGAAATAAAATAAGAGGGGGAAAAGATTAAAAGATAGATATTAAGATGAAAAGAAATATGAGAGATGTATCAAAAATGAAATGATAATGAATTGTAACCATTTTTTAAAAATATGTATTGTTAAGACTATTGTATGGATGTATGAAACTCAGAAAGCAAATGCTCACAACATGAGATGTTAAAAGACCAAAAAATAAATAAAACTTATTTGAAAAAAAAAGAAGTAGTTACACTTTTTAAAAGAGTGGAATATGGAAATAAAATTGTGAATCTCTTATATGCATTTTTTGGTTCAAGATAATGTAGTTCCTCACACTTTCACTTAGGACCCTGGCATTAAATGTTGTTGGATTAATCTGTTACAGAATAACATAATAACAGAGTTGGAAGGGACCTTGGAGGTCTTCTAGTCCAACCCCCTGCTCAGGCAGGGAACCCTATACCATTTCAGACAAATGGTTGTCCAGTCTCTTCTTAAAAACTTCCAGTGTTGGAGCACCCACAACTTCTGGAGGCAAGTCGTTCCACTGATTAATTGTTCAAACAATTAACAATTAATTGTATAATTATTAATTAAAGCCATCAAAATTGCAATCCTGATTCCCAAAGGTGAAACCCATAGTATTGAACAGGCATTAGCTATTGCATTGCTAATCTCTGCATATGGCAGCGAAGGTGAAGTAAATCTATGGAGGCAAACTGAACTGCCTATACATTGATGGAGCTGAATTAATTCAAAGTAATTAAAAATCTGCTACATTGTTGGCCAACACTACACCTCATGTTAAAAGAGTTGAAGCCCATACAGGAAAGAAAAGGTTATTAGAGGCTATTTGTGAGTAATAGTTGCTGGTGAAGGCTTCACTTTTCATGTCCTATTTACATGCTTCTCAGTGGCCACTCCTTGGCTGCAGGCAAATTAAGCTGGACAAAATATCAGATAGAAAAGAATTCTTATGTTTCATTTGATTGTGTTGAAAATACTACAGAAGAAATGTTTACTGAAATCAATACTTATACTGGTATTTGTTTATTAACAGGGGCTCCATCTAGAAGATGTCAAAGATATTCCATTTGGATTCCAGACAATTACCTCTGATGCTTCCAAACTTAGCTCATTTTATTCATTAAAACTGATTAAACGGCTTTATGTAGAAAAATCCCTTAACCCTACTGCGGTAAGTTGGGAAGAAATAATAATAATTTCTATCTGGCTCAGCAGGTTCACAGTTATCATCTAAATTCCATAATTCATTACAATATGCTCATGGTTGCTTCACTAAATTTAATTTTTAAAAAACGTATAGATGTTCTCAGTTTATGACTGTAATGGAAACAGCCCATTATTGCTGTAAGTTGTGATGATTGTAAGGAGGATTGGACCTGGCTGATCTGATTTTATGACTTTTCCCCCAGTGCATCACCATGGTCATTAAGTGACTCTACAGTTGTTAAATGAACACCATGGTTGTTAAGCGAACACATTTTTCACTATAGGACGTTTTTACCGAAAACTAGAAGTAAGCAACCTTCTCAAGGGGCTGATAATAACCCAAGAGTTCCAACCATGGAAATTGTTCTTGCTGACAGCAAAAATGATGCGTGAAATTGCAGCCCAAATTAGAATCCCCACAGCAGGGATGTCCAACTTTGGCAACTTTTAAGACTTGTGGACTTCAGTTCCCAGAATTCCCCAGCCAGAATTCTGGGAGTTGAAGTCTACAAGTCTTAAAAGTTGCTATAAGGATGGACACTCCTGCTTTGCAGGATCTTAATTATAGTGTGTGTTTTTAATGAGAATCCTTAAGATTCAGTTTTCATACAATGGGTTGTACCCAGTAGTGTTCTTCGGTTGATAGAAGATGTCATTAGAAGCTTTAGGGATGTAGAATAAAAATAGAGGTTTGGGTTGTTGTTGTTGTTGTTGTTGTTGTTGTTGTTGTTGTTGTTGTTGTTGTTGTTTTGGCAGTTTGAATTCCCTACCATATCCAAAAAAAGAGACTCACTAAAGAATTATTGGGAGAATCCAGGGGGCTCTGAGAGTCTGAAAAATTGATTTTCTCTCTTTTCTGCTGCCAGAGATCTGCAAAGAAATTTCCCTTGAGGAATATAAGTTGGAAACAGACCTATACTTTTTAATTCCTTCTTTATTTAATGTTAACTTACACATTTATCTTTATTTTTATATGCTAACTGAAGAATGTTTAAAGTTGAGTTTCATGTTTTTGAAGCATATGCCACAATAAATATTTATTTGATTTAAGTTATTGAATTTTGAAGCTGTTCATCTTAAGTCCAGACATTATTCATGTAATGCCACTCTTACTGACGCGGGAGATCATACAGGTAGTCCTTGACTTATGGCCACAATTGGGATCAGAATTTCAATTGCTAAGCAAGGCAGTTGTTAAGAAATGTAGTGGTGCAGTGGTTAGAATGCAGTATTGCAGGCAAATTCTGCCGACTGCCAGCAGTTTGATCCTGACTGGCTCAAGGTTGACTCAGCCTTCCATCCTTCTGAGGTCAGTAAAATGAGGACCCAGATTGTTGGGGACAATATGCTGACTCTGTAAACCGTTTAGAGAGGGCTGTAAAGCACTATGGAGCGGTATGTAAAACTAAGTGCTATTCCTATTGCTAAGTGAGTCTCCCCTTCCCCACTGCAGCTGTTAAATGAATCATGTAGTTGTTGAATAAATCTGGCTTTCCCCATTGACTTTTCTAGCTGAAAACCAGCTAGAAAGGTAACAAATGATGACCATATGATCTTGGGATGCTGTGTCTGTCATAAGTACATGCCAGTGGCCAAGTGACTGAATTTTGATCCCAGGACCACAGGGATGCTCCACTGGTCGTAAGTGTGAGGATCAGTTATAACTCAGTTTTTTTTCAGTGTCATTTTAACTTCAAATGGTAACTGAATGAATGGTTCTAAGTTGAGGACTACCTGTGTATTAATGTTTCATGTATAATTTGGAATTAAAATGATTTACACAGCTTTAAAATAGGGGGCTACCCTGTGTTGTGTATGATAATGTTGTACACTAGACTAAAAAAAAAATTTCAGTTTGGTTTTTTTTACTTTGCTGCCTTAATATTACTTGATCATGGAAAAATCCTAGCCCATTGAAGTTCATGATGGTATAACCCAGGGGTCTGCAACCTTAAACACTCAAAGAGCCATTTGGACCTGTTTCCCACAGAAAAGAAAACACCGGGAGCCACAAAACCTGGGTGGGTGTGGCCAATTCATCACTCACTTCCACCAGTCACATGACCCCCAAGCCACGCCTACCCAGCTGGCCATTAGGGCAGAGAACCGATTGTTAAAAAACACCAGGAACCACAAAACCATTTTGACATCTCTCTCTCTCTCCCCCCTCCCCCCTCTCTGTCTCTCTATCTCCCCACCCTCTCTGTATCTCTCTGTCTTTGCCCTGGCCGCTTCTCCATCCCCCACCATCGCCCTTACCTTCTCAGGCCAGGAGAGGAGTGACTGGGGGGCAAAGGGCGGGACCAGCCAGTGGTGGGATCACCTGACAGGGAGCCACAGCAGAGGGCCCAAAGAGCCACATGCGACTCCGGAGCCACAGGTTGCTGACACCTGGTATAACCGATGTGTTCTAGACAAAGCTATTGAAATCCAATTTCGTTTTAATTAATTATGAAAGCAGTGGATGGAGATTTGTAAAGGGGACCTTTGCTGTGAAATGCACAAGAGCAAGAGTCATTTGGGCCTCTTGACATATTTGGCTTTGGCTCATGGAAATACAAAAGCGTGAATAATCATGTCTTATTTATTGTGCAGGTTTGGCTTAGAGATTGCCAGCTGGCCCCAAAACTGCTTAGTGGGCCTGATGGTTTCCAGTCCTCTTGTGCTAGTGCAGGCATGTCAAACTCAAGGCCTGTAAGCCAGATCTGGCCCGCAGGGTCTTAGATCTGGCCTGTGGGCCCACCCTGGAAACAACAAGGACCGGCCCGCGGTGCCTCTGCCAGCAAAAACAGAGCTCAGGAGGGCCATACGTGCGGCCCTCCCGGGCTCTGTTTTCACTGGCAGAGGGCTGCAGGAGGCTGTTGCGTCTGAAAACGGAGCCTCGATGAGTGACGTCGAGCTGGCCGTGTCCCCTGGCCCCCCAAGGTCAAACACAACCGTGATGCAGCCCTTAATTAAATTGAGTTTGACACCCCTGTGCTAGTGTGTGTGTAATCCAAGTCAAAGCCCCCACCTAGTTGTCTTTCAAGTTTGAAATTGCCGCATGCATGTGTGTCACAGTTTTTGTCCTTGGCAGCAAAACCCTTGCTCTTCCCCTTCATGTTACCAGTGGGGAAATTAGGTTCTTAACCTGGAGCCTTCTCTCTTTCAGGAATTCATCAATTCTGTCAAGAGGCCCTTCCCATCAGAATTTGAAGTCGTAGATTTTAAAGACAAGCCAGAAGACACCAGGCTGCAGATCAACAAATCTGTTTCTGACCTTACCGATGGCAAGTGCATTCCTTATCAAATAGATCTCTTTTAAGTCATGAATTGGGATGTCCTTGAATAGGGAATTATCCCTTCAGATTGAGAGTTTATGATAGTACACGTTTGCTTATTTATGGCTACTGTGGTAATATTACAGTACCACTACACTGATGCTAATAAATTTGAATATATTTCAGTTTTAAAATGAAAGTCGCTAAAGGTAGTCCTCGAATTACAACAGTTCATTTAGTGACCGTTTGAAGTTATAACAGCACTAAAAAAGTGACATGATCATTTTTCACCCTTTTGACTATTGCACCATCCCTATGGTCACATGATTGCCCATTGGTCTCCGGGCAAAATTCAAGGTGTTGATTATCATCTTTAAAGCCCTACATGGCTTAGGACCAGGTTACCTCCGGGACCGCATTCTACCTCACACTTCCCTTCGACCGGTCAGGTCCCACAGAGTGGGTCTCCTCCAGGGCCTTCTCTGTGGGGGCCCAACTCCCCCCAGAGATACGAATTGTCCCCACCTTGCTGGCCTTCCGAAAAGCCGTGAAGACATGGCTTTTCCGGCAGGCGGGGTTTTGAGACAACTTCATCTTGGTCTCCCCCATGTATGTAAGATGTTGTATGCTTTTTAAAAAAATGTATTTTAAATTGTTTTAAATTATACTGTTTAGTGGTTCTTCAAATGTTGTACACCGCCCTGAGTCCCCAGGGAGTAGGGTGGCATATAAGAACCCTAAATAAATAAATAAATAAATAAATAAATAAATAAATAAATAAATAAATAAATAAATAAATAAATAAATAAATAAATAAATAAATAAATAAATAAATAAATAAACAAATAAACAAATAAATAAATAAATAAATAAATAAATAAATAAATGATTTACATTTGGATGCTTGACAACTGCTTCATGTTTATGATTATTGTTGTGTCCCAGGATCATGCGATCATTTTTTGTGACCTTCTGACAAGCAAATTCAATGGGGAAGCCAGATTCACTTAACAACAACATCTCCCTGATTTAACAACTGCAGTGATTCCTGTAACAGAAAGAGAACAACAAGAAAAGTTGTAAAATGAGGCAAAAGTCAGTTTACAAGTTTCTCACTTAGCAACATTAATTCTGGCCTCTATGGTGGTCATAATTTGAGAACTACCTGTATTCCCTGGGAAGCTTAGGCTTTTTTTAAAAATTGGCTTTCAATAAATGAACTACTGTGTCAGCAATGTGAAAGCTTTTCAGTGTAATTAAACCAAGATTTTTGGCACTATATCTTACATTATTAGACTATTATTTTTGCATATAGTATATGCAAAATAGAAAAAATATCATACTTTCCCCCCCCCCCAAAGGTATGGAAAAACAATGCCAAAAATAGATTCTTTCTCATTTCTCCCTAACCAAGGGTCAAAAATCCCCAGTAACTGTCCGTCCCCCCACCTATGACATTGCCTTTACCTCATTCTCAGCCCATTTCTAAAGTCATCATCACCTGTTCTAGTTTTAAAGTTGTCTTTTTCCTCTTCTCCTGAATCATCCCCCCCCAAGATATAATTTGGTAATGATTCATTGACCATTTGGTTACTGATGCAATCAACAGTTGTGATCTGCCCAACTCCTATTGGTCACTTTAGGCTTCAGTAGGCCTGCCCCCTTCCCGCCCATCATTGATTTTGTCTTTCATGGGGATTTTGGCTTGGGCTATTGGGAGGCATCTGTCTTTATAAATGTCTGACCAGGGCACACCATAATACTCGTTGGGTATTCTACTGGTTCCCTGTAAACATGGGCTTGCATTTGAAAGACCAATATCTTTGGTCGCCACGATGCAAAAAGGATGTTGACACTCTAGAAAGAGTGCAGAGAAGAGCAACAAAGTTGATTAGGGGACTGAAGGTTAAAACATATGAAGAACAGTTGCAGGAACTAGGTATGTCTAGTTTAATGAAAAGAAGGACTAGGGGAGACATGATAGCAGTGTTCCAATATCTCAGGGGTTGCCACAAAGAAGAAGGAGTCAAACTATTCTCCAAAGCACCTGGGGGTAGAACAAGAAGCAATGGGTGGAAATTAAACAAGGAGAGAAACAACTTAGAACTAAGGAGAAATTTCCTGACAGTTGGAACAATTAATCAGTGGAATAACTTGCCTCCAGAAGTTGTGAATGCTCCAAGACTGGAAGTTTTTAAGAAGATGTTGGATAACCATTTGTCTGAAGTGGTGTAGGGTTTCCTGCCTAAGCAGGGGGTTGGACTAGAAGACCTCCAAGGTCCCTTCCAACTCTGTTATTATTATTATTATTCACAATTATATCACAGCGGCCAGTTGTTTTGCCAGATTTGGCATTATTACTACTTGAGTCCCACCCAGGGGCCTAAGACATCATAATATATTTTTGAAGTATATGTGCGGAACCTAACAGTGCGGCTTTCTGCATTTGACTGATGGTGATTTTGTCGATTTTGAGCTGTTTTAAATGTAATTCCAGTGCTTTAGGGACAGCACCCAGTGTTCCAATCACCACTGGAATTACCACTGCTGGTTTGTGCCATAATCGTTGAATTTTGATTTTTAAGTCCCGGTATTTTGTGATTTTTTCGTGTTTCTTTTCATCGACCTTGCTATCACCTGGTATTGCAATGTTGATGTCGATGATGATTGTGATGATGATTGTGATGATGATGATGATGATGATGATGATGATGATGATGGTGATGGTGATGGTGATGGTGATGGTGATGGTGATGGTGATGGTGATGGTGATGATGGTGATGATGATGATGATGATGATGATTATTATTATTATTATTATTATCTTGTGCTACATAGATCATTTAAACTCAGAAAGAAAGCTGTTTCAGCTGTGTATTGCTAGATCTGTCATGATTGCTTGTAATATGGATTCCTGCTGCTTCTGCAAACAAGGGGTTTCATTTAGCTAATTTTTTACTATTTTTTATTATTTTGCTTTGGGAACCTGTACAAGGGCACCACAACTACTACTGACAGGGCAATGCTCAGAAAAATATCTGTAATTTATATGGTGGTTTGTTCAATATGGCATAGATAGTTATGTGACAACTGTCCTCCCCTGAGTACCGTAGCTTTGCAGCAGCTTCATTAGCTCTTTGGGTGTGACCAATATGAACATAAAACATATGAACATAAAAAAAAACTCCTTAAGCTAGTGACATTAACAGATAGGTAGGATTAAAACCATTTATAAATTTTTTTAAAAAATAGAAATTAAGAACGTGTGATGAATTCTTTATTGGAGAAAAGTTAGGAAGTCATAATGAAAGACTTCTAATGCGTGTCAGGTTTCCAATGCAAGAACTTTTATGGAATCAATATGAAAAGTTTTTTGACTTCTCCTTTTTTCTTATTCTATTAATGGGCTACTCAGTCCCTCCTTTTTTGTATTTGTATTTGTTTATTTGTCAAGCATATATGATTATAAGACCCAGCTTCCATCTGCCATTTGTTTGGTAATGGCTAGAAATGACATCAAGTGTTTTCCTCTGGCCATATAGAAATTAGCTCTCATGCCTACAATGCATGATTTTAGATTTGCACAGAAAACAAATTAAGGTTTCCACTGTTCAGCTGTTGGCACTGTTGGGTCAATTGTATGATAGAGATTCAATTTGCTTCCTATGTGTTATGTGTCAAAAGGAGAGCAGATTGTACGAAAACGTTGGGTGGATTGTTTGTTTATGCTCAATACATTAATTTTTCATAGACTGGTATCCTTAGTTTTACTGAACTAAATTTCCTATCTTTGCTATGCAGGCTGGATGGAGGAAGTGCCAGTCCAGTACAATTGAGCAACATCAGATGGATAAGACAACCTTAAGGACCAAATCTTTTTCTTAAAGCAAAAAACTGAGAGACTCCATAGTAGTATTGCTAAAGAGCGAAATGCCTTTTCTAGAATCTAAACTCTTCTGGAGAGACAGCATCTTGAATGGCCTTTTCCTAGAAACTTTGGCTGTTCTTTCCCTGTATCTGTGGTTGCACCTCTAACGAAGTATTCTTGCCCTTGTATGTGCAGGTAAAATGGAAAACATTTTAATTGAGGAGAGTGTCAATGATGAGACCAAGATAATCCTGTTAAATGCAGCCTATTTTATAACAAACTGGATGAAGAAGTTTCCTGAGGCACAAACCAAGGAATGCCCATTCAGAATAAGCAAGGTATAGGAAAAAGCAACCTCAAACTGTTAACACAAATATTAAATGCTGCAGAAACGCCTTCAATTTCTCGCTGAGTTTTAAACTAGCATTTACTTGAATTGACAGAATCCTAAATCAGCTCTAATGAGTGATTTTATAGCTAATGACCCAAATTGTCAATGTGTCGTAATAATTCATTTATGGTCTATCCCAGGGGCGGGTTCCTAATTTTTTTACTACCACTCTGTGGGCGTGGCTTATTTTGTGGGTGTGGCTTGCCAGCCATGTGACCGGGAGGGCGTGGCTTCTTGGACTGCTGAAGGGAGGGGAACTGAGATAGGTCCTGCTGCCCTTTTCCCCTCCCCTCAGCAGCTCGAGAAACCTCGAATGTGCAAAAATGCCTAGGATCATCACTGCACGTTCGTGGCTTCTTGGACTGCTGAAGGGAGGGGAACTGAGATAGGTCCTGCCGCCCGTTCTTTCAGCATCTCACGCGCTCCCTCAGCCATCCTCCCCTGCTTGGACTCACTGTGGGGTAGGAAGGCAGCACATGAGCAGTGCCGGAAACTCGGCTTCTGGGCATGCGCAGAAGAAAATTTTTAAAAATAAATTAATTTTTTAAAAAAATGGCGGCATCCAGGCACCGGCAACCGACCGCACCGTACTGTGACGTCACCAGTGGGCCGCTACCGATGCTATAGAGTGGACCGCACTGGTAGGAACCCACCACTGGTCTATCCCTCAAAAAAGCTCATATGACACATTTAGAAAACATCAGAATGTTCCTTTTTGCAGTTAAAAGTGATGGGCCCCAAGATGGTAAAAATATAATATGATTTTGGAACATTATGGATAGCAAAAAGATTTGGAGCCAATGTCAAATGGATTACATTTTCTTACACTTTTTGTCACCATTTTGATCAATGGTTCCTCATCATCTCTCTTTTTAGCTTCTGTTGTGTATAGCAAATTCATTCCTTAATGCAGGTCAGGATTTCAAATGGATTAAAATACATGGTGATCCATCCCAGAATTCTCAATATGCACTCTTGCTATGAATCTAGATTTCATATGCCAGTTCTAGGTTAACAAACGCGACACTGAATTTCGCAAAATAAGATGCTGAGCTTAATATTCTCAGGTGTATTATTATGAAGAAGCAAATGTAATGTTATTAATCACACAGAATACACCTTAAAAATACTATTTATTTTTAAAAATCCAGTAGAAGGACTGCAATTTTTCAAAATATTAACTTTTATTTTACAGAATACACATTTGTACACAACTTTTGTAATAATTTAACGATGTAACATTTGAGTTCTATTCTTAATTCATATTTTCAATTTATGAAGACAAATAGACACATAATCTATTTGCCGAGATGGTGCAGTGGTTAAAAGCAGCACTGCAACCTTCAGCTGATTGCTAGTTCAGCAGTTCAGCTGTTCAAATCTCACCAGGCTCAAGGTTGACTCAGCCTTCCATCCTTCCAAGGTGGGTAAAATGAGGACCCAGATTGTTGGGGGCAATATGCTGAACTCTGTAAACCGCTTAGAGAGGGCTGTAAAGCACTATGAAGCGGTATATAAGTCTAAGTGCTATTGCTATTGCTATAATCAGGAATTTTGACCATAACTGGTATTTAAGTGAACTTTCAATTTCTGTTTTTTCCTTACTAGACAGAAACCAAACCTGTGCAGATGATGAACTTGGAAGCTACATTATGCTTGGGCTACATAAATGATCTAAAAACCAAGATTCTGGAACTCCCATGTCATAATAAACATATAAGCATGCTTATCTTACTACCTAAAGATCTAGAGGATGATACAACTGGATTGGAACAGGTAGAAATAAATATTCAGATAAATTTCAATGTATTTTTTTGAAAGCTGCATATCAATCACTTTCTTCCTTGAATGTTTCAAAATAGTCTGATTAGAAACAAGTGAAAAATATATTTATTTATTTATATATTTATTTCTTAATGTGTCTTGTAACCATTTGTTTAGTTCATTGAATGTAGCAGGGCCATATCATGGACCCTATATTAATAAAAAGAAGCTGGACTGGACAATTCATTAGCTCAAATCACAACAGCTAGTAGCATTCCAGCCGTGATATTAATTAATTAATTGCATTAATTGTCCTCAGTCCTCAGGCAAAACATAATGCCACAGTAAATTAAAAAACAACAGTTGCCTGCATTAATGAACCCAAATTAACTTTGACTTAATATTAAATAATCTCCATCTGTGATCAGTGGTTTGTCAGCTGCTGGACAAATTCCACTGTGTATGACTGATAATAATACAATATAATACCATACCATGCAATACAACACTATTACCATACCATACCATACCATACCATACCATACCATACCATACCATACCATACCATACCATACCATACCATACCATACCATACCATACCATACCATACCATACCATACCATACCATACCATACCATACCATAGGTGGGTTCCTGCCCGTTCGGACTGGTTCCATAGAACCAGTAGCGGGAATTCCCCCCCCACTCGCCAAACCGGCAGCGATGACTAGCTGGACACGCCCCTGAACTGGCTCTCGGCAGCACCGTAGGTGCCACCATCTTGTTTTTTGCTTCTGCGCATGCGCAAAATCTGTTTTTTGCTTCTGTGCATGCGCAGAAGCTGGGTTTTTTGCACTGTGCATGTGCACCTCCATGCGGTGCACCCGCATAGTGCACCTGCGCGGTGTGCAACGTGCGTGCATCCGTGTGGCGCATGAGGAAACAAACCGGCAATGAGGTAAGCCAGAACCCACCCCTGTACCATACCATACCATACCATACCATACCATACCATACCATATCATACCATACCATACCATACCATACCATACCATACCATACCATACCATACCATACCATAACACAACATAACATACCAGCTGATACTCTATTCACCTATTTTTCTTATTTCTTTAGCTTGAGAAGGAGATCACCCCGGAGAAGCTGGTACAGTGGACCAATCCTAGTGTGATGGCAAACAGTAGAGTTAATGTGTTCTTCCCCAAATTCAAAGTGGAAAGTGAATATGACTTCAAACCCATTTTAGAAAGCCTTGGTATGACTCACATGTTTGATGAGAATGCATCAGATTTCTCTGAAATGTCAGAGTCGAAAGGCATTGTTCTTTCCAAGATCATTCACAAAGTCTCTCTGGAAGTAACTGAAGAAGGAGGAGAGTCTCGAGATGTTCCTGGATACCGGATCCTACAACACAAAGATGAATTTAATGCGGATCATCCTTTTCTTTTCTTCTTTAAGCACAACAAAAGTCGCAGTATTGTATTTGCTGGTAGATTCTGTTCTCCATAAACAGAACTGCCTATAAAGAAACCTGTTATCAATATTTTCTGGGTATGAAATATTCAAAGGTAATCTACACACTTTCTCTTTTTAATTGAGTTGAATAACTTCCCATACAAGTGAATATACAGAGGAGTGGCCATATCAGTTACCGTAATTGTAGCAAAAATAAGTATAGGGACACTTAAAAGACTAAAATAATTCATTATGGTATATCTTCTAGTGAACCGTAGTTGAACTTATCAGCTAGATATTATACACCAAAATTGGGAAGACGGTTTCTTGTTGTTTACATATGAAATAAACCTCAGAACAAATTCAGCAAAATGTATCTTTGATAGGTAGCAATAAAACAATATGCAAAGCTGTGATGTCTCCAGAATACTGCAGTTTGTTTTATGCTCATTGGCAATATTGAATTGCAACTTTATTGAACTGTCTAGCTAGGGAAGAGCTCGTATGAGTTTCTTCAGATCTTAAAAAATCCTGAATTAGTTAAATCACTAATTTGTCATCGGAATATCAGAAATTTTATATCTGTAGTGAGCTTCATTACATTAATCAATTAATATGGATTATTTTCTTAAATATGTTTAACAAATATTTTCTTTTGGTTTTTTTAAATATTAATTTTGGGCAGTTATTAACTTAGATTACCTTCATTTGTTCCAAATAAAGCATTGCAAAAACTGTATTTTCTCATTGCTGAAGTTTAAAATGAAAAACAAAACTGCACCTCTTGCATCATTTGAAATCTGACTTCATATATCAGTGATAATATGCATTAATTAATGCTGTTACTTAATGCTGTTCTTTGTTATATGGGAAACATACACTATTTTAGACCTGAACAATGGAATGAGTTTCAGTTCAAGGTTTGGATTTGTTGATGACCATTTACAATTTTATGTCTTTTCTAGATTAAAGTTTTGAAATAGATGCTGATGTCAATGTTCCAAGTAATGTACCCATAAAAAGGAGAACTCTGAGGCAGGCAAGTTCCTCAAAGAACAGCTTATTGGAAACATCATATTGGCACAACTGGTGAAAGCCGACTCTAAAGTTCTCACGGCTTTCACCTAAATAAAAAGTAAAACTTTCCCATTTTCCCCAAGTCACTTGTCACGCTGTCCAATGCAGTTGCTGTCCAGTTGCTTGGTTACTTCACTCCTCCTCTGGCCAGCCACCTGTGAGAATGTCCCGGTTCCCACAGGAAAACTTTATTATTTTGGCTATCAAAACCCCGTCTAACTATTCCCCCCTCCTTCTGTTGTGTGGCAAGCCTCCAAGATGGCCTCAGCCAGGTTCACTTCAGGGTTGACGGCTAAATCATATACTGTATTTCAAGAAGGTATTTGGGAAAAGGTATTCTTTGGGAGGGTGATTAAGAAATGTTAGCTAAATGTTGGAAAATGTCAGATATGCCATATTTTTCAGAACACACCTTCCAATGGCCTTTTTAAACTTGACTGATAACAAGGCATGCCACGAGCTATACATCAACAATATGTGGTGGGCTACCATTTCTCCAAACCTCCTTTAATATGTAAGTGGAGGGGGCATTCTGTAAATAGAGGCCATCTTAACTGTACTAACACTAATTTACGGTGATCCATGGTGGTAAGTGTGCTATGGTGAGATGGAATTACCTCAGCAATATTTGTGTTGTAGAAAATCAGATTTACATGATATAAGGCCAGTGATGGTTAACTTTTTTGGTGGCCAGTGGCTAAAGCGCGCACGAGCGTGAATGCACATACACATGCCCCAATTCCCACGTGCATGCCCCAATCCCCAAAATGCAATGCGAGTGCCCCTTGCACATGCGCCCACCCCTGCGCATGTGCACATATTTCCTGCACATATGCCCCCGGGCCCATGCGCCCCGGGCCCTGTTTTGGCTTCCAGGTTGGTGCAGGAGGCTTTTCAGGCCCAAAACGGGGCGCGGGGGGGATGCTCACAATCTCCACAGTTTCTCCCCCCCCCACGCCCCCAGGCTTTCTTCTGCATTACTGCCTTCTCCAATTGGCACAGTTTCTCCCTGCATGCCCAGACTTTCTCCTCCATTCCTGCCTTCTCCAATCGCCGCAGTTTCTCCCCACGCGCCCAGGCTTTCTCCTGCATTTCTGCCAGCGGTGGGTTGCTCCCGGTTGAGCCCGGTTCTAAGAACCAGTAGCGTCGGTGGTGGGAGGCTGTGCCGACCCACCCGGGATGCTTCTGCGCATGCGCAGAAGCATCACGTGCGTATGCTAGGGCACGCGCGAACCGGTAGTAAAGGGTTTTAGAACCCACTACTGATTCCTGCCTTCTCCAATCTCTGCAGTTCCTCCCCGCGTGCCAAGGCTTTCTCCTGCATTCCTGCCTTCTCCAATCTCCACAGTTTCTCTCCACATGCCCAAACTTTCTCCTGCATTCCTGCCTTCTTCAATCTCTGCAGTTTCTCCCCGCGCGCCCAGGCTTTCTCCTGCATTCCTGCCTTCTTCAGTCTCTGCAGGTTTCTCCCTGCGCGCCCAGGCTTTCTCCTCAATTTCTGCCATGGAGAGGCACCTGTGGAGGGTGGAACCTGCGGAGATAGGGGAAGGCATGGGTGGCAGGAATACAGGAGAAAGGTAGGGCATGCTTGTGGGGAGAAAGGTAGAGTGCGCTGGTAGGGAAACTGAGGAGATCGGTGAAGGCCCCGCCCCTGCGCATGCGCATCAGAGACCCGAAGACTAGCTGGCCAGTGGGAGGCGCGTGCGCATGCGCGGTGGAGCTGGGCTGGTGTGCCCACAGAGACAGCTCTGCGTGCCACTTTCCTGAAATTTCAGGGAGGCCCTTTTTTGCCGTCCCGAGCCTCTGCGTGTGCCTTGCACTTACCTGCATCCAAAACGGGCCGTGTGGGGACTCCTGGAAGGGGCAGGGTGGGCGGGGCCAACCAGGAGTAAGATTTGTGGGTTCTCCGAACTGCACAGAATCTTAAGCTAATGGTTCTCCCAAACCCCTGCGAACCCCAGCAGCCCACCCCTGGTTGGTGGTATTGCTTCAATGTTTTAATTGAAATATTTTAAACATTTTATAGTTCAACCGCTTTGGGATTTGAGTCTATTGTAAAACAACACAAAAATGGCCCAGTTTTGCAGTGTGACCTAGATTTTAGTTAAACATAAAAAAGTAACGAACGTACAAATGAACAAAAACACGAATATTCTGAGTCTCAACGATCATCCTCACTGTTGACCTGGAAGAAAAAAGCAGAAGTGGAAGACAGTTTGAATGTACCAAACCAATTATTATTTCATGTTGCTTGATTCTGGCACAATGACCTCATGTTATTCTGCATTTCATGTTCAGGTATTCCTTGTTTAATGACTGTCTCATTTAGTGACTGCAGTCACAACAGTGATAAAAGGTTAAGAAAAGGATGCATATTTGCTGTAATTAACAAAGAATGATAAATCTATTAATGTTTTCCATAGATGGAATCATCTTTGGATGCCTAAGAAATATAAATTATAAAAATAAATGCCACCTGGTAAGTTCACCTGTTGCAAAACCAGAATGGTTGCAGTTGGTTCAATTTCTCCAAACGAATTACTCCAGGGTGGTGTTTTATTGCCTTTATAATGACTATCCATGTGAAACTGAGCCCGATTCAAGATGGATCTGGGTACTTTCATGCCTACTCTGACTTGTTGGGAGTCGGGAAGTTTAAAAATTTATCCAATCAATCAATATCACTCCAATATATAAATATATATAAATATATATGTACATTTTACAAGATTATATTTTAATATTGTTACTGAGAGAAATTTAATTGATATGTACAGAAAGACATGTGTCTTTGCACAACATTCAGACTGTGGTATGGTCTTCTGAGAGAGGTGGTATGAACACTAACTTTGAGACAGAATATTAGTTGAACTGTCAAATTAAAATATCTGCTTTGCAAAGACACTTTTAATTGTGTGTACACTATGTGTTTTATATACACTGTATTTGTTTTTATAATATCATGGATCCCATCTTGGGATCCCAGGTGTATGAAGGAGTACTTTAGAGTAATACTTGGGGTTGATGTGCACAAAACATGTACACCCACACCCACCTATATATTCATTACAGGTAAACACGGGTAAAAATGTAAACATTTACCACCTATTATTGTCATTTTTAAAAATAAAAATCCGGATTTGAGTTTTGGTATTATGTAAAAATATCTTTAATTATGTATTTTATTCCTTTAAATCTGCAGTCTTAAATATATTGTTAAAGCCATTTGGAATCATCAGATTAATCTATTCCCGAGTGGATTTGCAATGGATTATGCCATCAAATTGCTAAATCTCTCTCTCTCTCTCTGTGTGTGTGTGTGTGTGTGTGTGTGTGTGTGTGTGACGAAGCGCAAAATTAATTGTCCTCATTTCCTAACTTGTTAAACTTGTACAGGCAAGAACCTGCTTCTATTACTCTCCAAAAATACTCTATTGTATTGGATATTATTTTGTTTGACTAAAGGTAGCCTAATCAAATGGGATTAAATAAAAGTAGAGATTGAGATTATTTTAGGGTAAAGAAAAATCACTTGAAATATAGACTCACACATAATAAAAATAAAGATTTCATACGATGGGAGGTGGATACAAATTTCTCCAAACATCACGAAGTCATCTGATGTCTACAGCCTGGAAGGGTGTGGTAATTATAGACTTCCTCAGAAAGGAAGCTGAAGAGAAGCATTGAGTAAAGGCAATCTCATAACAACCAAAGTCAAGCAGCCGGTAAATATGATTTTGTTTAAACATTAATATGCCTAAGTACTGAATGTGAAAGCAATGTTTTTCATAGCTAACAGGTGGTGGTGGTGAATGTGTGAAAACAAAATGCTGTTTTAGGAATTCAGAGGACAGTCGAAAATTTAATACAAGATAGTGAGGAACAACAGATAGTTATATCTGTACAAACAAAGCCAAGTGAAAGGTGTTGTCAGTTTTGTGAATGAACACTTGTTAATGAAATGAAATTAATGTGACTGATTTTTTATTTTATATGTAAATATAGTACGGGCTGGATCTATAGTGTCATGACAGATGCTCTGTTTGGAAAGGACATGAAAGGGATTGCAAACAGGACATTTTCCAGTATAGGTTTCAGTTGCTGAGAACACATTGGTAAAGATTCCTAAAATGGATAGAGGAAGACAATGCAGGGGGAAAGTATCTCTTGGTATACTAAATTCTGCAGGCCACTCTTGTCCCCTTGTGAATATTTCAATTTTCAACTTGCCATAAGAAATTTGTTGAGGAAGAGGGAAAGAATTTAAATACCTGTTTCTCCAAAGACAATGACTGGTTTGTCCATGCAGTACCAAGAATACAGTTCAATTCAGCAGCACCCAACATTATCCTGCAACCCTGGTACTCAACATGGAGACTTCAGCCCACGCATCAGACATGGGCAGAGGTGGGTTCCTGCCGGAGCTGCCCAGTGCGCAGCTCCGGTAGGGAGCGGCTGATTGCGCAATTTGCGCGTGACCGCTCCGGAGCCCTTTCTGCCGGTCCACCGCGCGCACCGCCATTTTTTTCTGGTGATTTTGGGTTGATTTTGCTTCTGCGCATGCGCACTCGCTTCAGGCGTGCACATGCTCACTACGCACACTTGTCCCCTTGCACGATTTTGCTTCTGCGCATGCGTGGAAGCAAAATCGCGCCAAAATCTCGTGAGGGGATGCGAGCGCGTGAGAGAGATTTTGGCGAGATTTTGCTGCTGCGCATGCGTGTAAGCAAAATTGCTTACACGTCCCCTTGCGAGATTTCGGTGCAATTTTGCTTCCACGCATGCGCAGAAGAAAAATAGCGCAAGGGGGCACGCGTGCATAGTGAGCGTGTGCGTGCCCGAAGTGAGTGCGCCTTCGCCCACAGCGTGGACATGCATGTGCAGCGCCCCGGCACTGGTAAGAGAGCAACCCGCAGCTGGACATGGGGATATGTTTTTCCGCTCATGTACACCTACGCAGTGGCGGGTTGCCGTCATACCAGTGCTGGTGTGCTGCGCGTGCATCTCCAAGTTTAGGTGGGATGCGCGCTCGCTAGGTGTGCATGCCCCCTCACGTGATTTTGCTTCCACGCATGCGTGGAAGCAAAATCGTGCTAAAATCTTACGAGGGGACACACGTGCGCAAGAGATTTCAGCACAATTTTGTTTTCGCGCATGCACGGAGGCAAAATCTCACCAAAATCTCTCTCTCTCGTGTCCGCTCACAAGATTTTGGCGTGATTTTGCTTCCGCGCATGCGCAGAAGCAAAGTTGCCCAAAAATTAACAGAAAAAAATGGCGACGCGCGCGTTGGACCGGCAGAAAGGGCTCCGGAGTGGTTGTGCAATTGGCCGCTCCCTACCGGAGCTGCGCACTGGGCAGCTCTGGCAGGAACCCACCTCTGCACCTACGGCATGATTTACAGTATCTTTAAGCTGCACCGCTCTAGAAAATATCCAATGTTGCATGTTTGTTGTGAATTGTATTTGCTGCTAAATATATCACCTGCTTCCAGTCTAGTTAGTTTTTTCTGTAATTTCCTAAATAGATTTTTTTTCTAATGCTTTTTGCTTCACTTTTTCTATTCTTGGCTCAACTGCTCCAGTTGCAGGAACTTTGAATATAAAATATACTTGAAAATAATAGCTGTGAAAAGTGCAGCTTGACAGATGCTGTCATATTAAACAAATTTCTTCTGCTTCCCCTCCCCCACCTTTCCCTTGGGTGTGGCTTTCTAGACTTCTACATGCAATATCTGAAACCTGTTGCTCCTGAGCATCTGGTTACTTATAGGTTTTCTCTTCTTTTTCCCTAGCCAGTCATGGATTTGAGTCTCACCAGGCAGTCACTTTCCAAAGCCATTACTGCATTTGCCCTGGATCTTTACAATACATTAAATTCCAATAAACTTTACCAAAATGTTTTTTTCTCCCCTGCAAGTATTTCAACGGCCCTGGGCATGGTTTTAATTGGTGCAAGTGGGAATAGTAAAATGCAGATTGAAAAGGTAAGCATGACCATGATAGGAATTAAGCAAATGATACATTTACCTAAGCCAAAGCTATTACATCAATTGTCCGCTTTAAAGAAAACAGACTGTGCTTTGGGAGCGAACTCCAATTTTATCCATTGCATTCAAAGTCAGTTGAAAGGGAGTTTGTAAAATTGAAGTTTTCCTATGCCCTTCTTTTTTTAAGACTCTCCCTTTTTGCTTTTTCTATTTCTATAGTGAGTATTAAATTTGAAGTTATGTGATTTTTGCTAATATAGTTGTATACAGCTATACTTTTCTTAATTAGTGCAGTCAAATAAGTAAACTCTTTTTCCTGTTTCTGCTTTCTGTTCAGCATCACATGTTCATAACTGATAACAGGACAACGTTCTCTGCGTTTGAACCCTTCCTCCAGACGACTTAGACTGTAATTTCCATTTTACTAGCCATCTGGAGGGCATCAGTTTGGGGAAAGTTGGCCTATTCTCCCAAGCCTAATTCAGCGACTCGAGATACCCACTGGGTATTCCCTATAGAATTATCCATCCATTCTTGAACGGGCAGAAATCTCTTTTAAGATTTGATGAAATTTGCTCTTCCTCCAGTTGCGATCTTTTTCCTGCCTCTGTTCCAGTGGTGAAATCCAATTTTTTTTACTACCGGTTCTGTGGGCGTGGCTTGGTGGGTGTGGTGTGGCTTAGTGGGCGTGGCAGGGGAAGGATACTGCAAAATCCCCATTCCCACCCCACTCTGGGGCCAGCCGGAGCTGATATTTGCTGGTTCTCCGAACTAGTTAAAATTTCCACTACCAGTTCTCCGAACTACTCAAAATTTCCGCTACCGGTTCTCCAGAACCTGTCAGAACCTGCTGGATTTCACCCCTGCTCTGTTCCCACTCTCTGCAGTTCCTTGCCTTCCAACCAAGGTAATGAGTGACGCAAAGCCTAAACAATTTGGCACATCTTGACATGCCTTTGGATGGTGTTGGAATAATACAGAAAATATTCCATTACATCTAAGGGTGACTTAATCCTTTTACACTTGTGGGCTAGGGATGAGATGATATCAGAAAAAAAATATTGAAGGCAATATCTTGAGTGCATTGCCAAAAAGAATATAGGGCTGGGACATGTTTGTGTTATGTTTAGGTAGAAATAGAGACTAGTAAGTGGTGTTTGTTATAAAAAACATAAAGTTGTCGTAAATCATGGCAATTTTGCACATGAACATACTTGGAATTTTGAGTGCATATCAAAATTGAGTGGAGAATTGTACAGTCATGAAGTGGACCAAAACAAAATACCGTATTTTTCGGAGTATAAGACGCACCTTAGTTTTTGGGGAGGAAAATAGGGGGGGAAATCTGCCTACCAGGTATTCATCTGGCTAGCGTCCTTAGTCTGGTCAGCTTCAGCACATTATTTTATCCCCTGGTTAGGACTTAAAAAAACCTTCTTCTGAGAGAGTAACAATGAAAGAGCCTGCAAACCAGTAAGAGCTGGGAAGATAGTTAGCACCTGGTTAGGGCTAGAAAAAAACTTATTCGGAGCAAGTAGAGCAATAAAAAAAAATCTGCAAAGACTTAGGGCTGGAAAAACATTCTTTGGAGAGAGTAACAATGAAAAAGCCTGCAAGGTAAGAGCTGGGAAGATCTGTTAGCACCTAGTTAGGGCTGGAAAAAAAAAGCTACATTCGAAGTATAAGACGCACCCAAATTTTCAGCCACTTTTAGGGAGGAAAAAGGTGCGTCTTATACTCCGAAAAATACGGTAATCACACAAGCTGCTCTTCGCTCAAAGGCATTCTGCAAATAAATATAATCCAGAGAATGCTGCTTTGTTTTGCAGTAGGTTATATTTGATTACACATCGTGGACAGCCCCACAACCTGTTAGATGTCAAGGTCCTCCTTGAACATGATGGATGAACATCATCATTTGATTACAAAAAATTATTGTTGGTGGTTTTAAGTTCAGGTGGAGACACAAACCAGTTGGGACCAGTTTCCTTGTTTGCAGATGTCATGTTGCCTGCCTGTTTACTTGCTTGTTTGCCTGTTTTATTCTGTGTTGATTGCATCTATTTTTGCTATAGGTGCTACACCTTGCTCAAACTCTTGGAGAAGCAGGACCACGTGATTCTGAAAGAAGAATGGCTGAACTTGAGCCAGAATCTGTGAGACAAGACATACCTCTTCCAGCAGTATGTCCAAAAACATTGCTAAACCCCACAGAATGATATAATTTATCAAATTATTTGTTCCTTCCAGTACTTTGGTCAATAATACTTTGTGGACGGACTCAGGCTGAGCTATATATGGTAGTGGTGGAGATAAGGTTCAGAAATGGATTCCTCCCGGTTCGAACCGGTTCTATGGAACTGGTAGTTACTTGGTGGCCTGGGTCGCTGGAACCGGCAGCGACCAGGCCTGCCACGCCCCCTAACTGGCTCTCTCAGCGGTGCCATAGGCGCCGCCATCTTGTTTTTTGTTTCTGTGCATGCACAGAAGCTGCTTTTTGCTTCTGCGCATGCGCAGAAGCTGGTTTTTTAGCACTGTGCATGCATGCGCGCGTCGCGTCAAGGAGCGAACCGGCAGCGAAGAAAACCAAAACCCACCCCGATAAGGTTTCAGTGTCAGAAGAACTATGTAGCCTTTACCCTTTCAGCATCATAGTTGGAGAGTAAACCACACAACAGATACACAAATAGGAAAGCAATGAAAAATACAAATGTTCTAACACTGTAGGAACACAACCAGAGTCCAATCATTAGAGATTACACTAGAATTTGTAGTGTTCATGTACCACATTATACAAAGTAAGTGATCTGACAGTAATAAGCAATGGCCTCATAGCATATTATCTGGGTCACAACTCAAAGGACACACAAAATGACACAGCTACACTTGGTCCCTCAGCCACAAAGGCACAGAAATCACAACCTTAGGATCGATAGCCCAGTGCTTCTTCCTTGGTTAAGTGTTCAGTTATTCTCTCCTTGTTTTGAAAAACAACACAAAAAGGAGTGCATTTCTATCTGTCATTTTAGACAACAGCCCAAAACAACAAGAACCAAATAAAACAAAATTAATTTATTTATGAATTTTGCCACCCATCTCATATCTAAGGACACTGAGCGACTTACAACATTGAATTTAAAAAAATCAGATTAAAAAGTGTCTGAACCTACACCCTAACCCCGTGATGGCGAACCTACACCCTAACCCCGTGATGGCATGCAGCACCCTCTCTGATGGCACGCAAGCTGTTGCCCCAGTTCAGCTCCGCCGTGCATGCGCACGTGCCTCCCGCCGGCCAGCTGGTCTTTGGGTCTCTGCCATGCATGTGCAGAGGCCGGGGTGCATGCGTGGGGGTGTGTGTCCATGCGTGGGGGTCTGGGGCACCTGCAGGGGGGCCACACACGCATGCATGAGGGGGTGGGGCACATGTGTGGGGGCCATGCATGCATTGTATTTTGGGGGTTTGGCACACACGTGCACACGCATTGGGCACTCGGTCCAGAAAAGGTTAGCCATCACTGCCCTAACCTAACCTGCCCTAAGGCCTAGGTGAAAAAGCCATCTTTTCAAAGTCTATAATCAGATTAGGGGCCATACAAGTCTCTAGGGGGAATGCTATTCCAGATCAGGCACCATGCAAAGCTTTCCACCCCTCCATATCTCTGGCACATTTGGTGCATAGTCCTTGTGAGAGAAAGATTCAAAATCTGTAGGAGAGAACTTAATGGTTCCCACACGACTACCATAAGAACTTGTGAATATTACATGGCTGCCACAGTGATCCTAGCTGAGCACAAAAGACTCATTTATCCGAAGGGAGACTGAGGTTACTACTGGTGACCAGGGGTGGGTTCCTGCCGGTACGCTCTTAGCTGTTGGTCGCCGCAGAACCAAAGAAGGCGGTGGCGTTCGCGGTATGGAGCTTCCCCCGCCCGCTTTCCCCACCCGCCTGGATGCTGGCATTTGCATTCTTTTGCCCTCTGCGCAAGCAAAATGCTTTGCGCATGCGCAGAGGGCAAAAGAACACAAATGGTGGCGTCTAGGCGGGCGGGGGAAAGTGGGCGGGGGAAGCCCCGTGCCGCGAACACCACCACCTTCTTCAGTTCTGCGGCGACCAACAGGTAAGAGCGTACCGGCAGGAACCCACCCCTGCTGGTGACCTACTCTAGTTTTACTCCTCTCTACCACTTTGGGAGGCAATTGTAGAAATATAATATTGGAGGCTTATGTTTTTTTTAAAATACCAGTTTCATTTTTTAAAAAATAATAAAGTCAGGCGACTCAGAGAACTTGTGTGCCCCGAGAGAGATATCAGCAGGTACCCTGACAGAAATGGGCACCAAAGGTGCCCTACCGTGAAATAAATTGAACCTTGTGATATGTTTCCTGCCTTTTATGCCAAGGAGTCAGCAATATAATTATTCAGTTTCCAATCTTTTCTTTCATATCTCGACTAGGAAGGGACAATTTATTCAGAGTTCAAGCAACTCCTACTTCAGCTGAATAACCTCAGCCATGGCTACCAGCTGAATCTGGCCAATAATTTGTTCATGCAGAAAGGATACCAATTTCTTCAGGTAAGGCATCTCTCCTTTAAATAAAGTTAGAGCCTTTTCATTGCTTGCCAAGCATTCTAGATTCACTGTGTGTAATTTTCATGTAAAGCTGGGGAATACCCAGGGCTGGATCTGTCAGTCAGTGTGGGCGATACTGAAATAGATGGACCAGTTAGCTGGCTCAAGTTCAAAGCAGCTTTCTATGTTGTTGTAATCCTAACAGGGGTGGGTTGCTCACGGTTCGGACCAGATCGCCCAAACCGTTAGCGACCCGCTGGTGATGTAATTTTGTTGTCACGGATCTGGTTCTGTCTGTGCTGGTCCGTGCTCGCCGCCATCTTTTTTTCTGAATTTTCGGCCGATTTTCCTGTGTTTGGATGGCGTCACAGCATTGTGTGCTTTGAAAAAAAGCCCTCCCGCTCACCCCCGGGTTAATACTGACCTTTATTTCTTTGTCCGAAGCACAGCTGAGGAGCTCCTCAGCTGTGTTTCGGGCTGAATCCACCTTCTGAGCATGCGCAGAAGTGAAATCGTGTGAGGGGACGTGCGTGTGCGCGAGGAGCGCTCTCTCATGCGTGAAACGTCGTGATGCAAACCGGTGGCAAAGGTAAGTGAAACCCACCCTGAATCCTAACATCAGACACTTTCTTTAAGAAATGATGGAAAGTGGAGAGCTCATATCCAAGACTTGCTGATTCTTTGCAGCATTTTAAGCCATTGTTAAAAATGGTTGTCTTAACTGAGGCCATTTTCAGTTTGATGTTATATTGCCTTAGATCAGGGGTGTCAAACTTCCGGCCCACGGCCCGGATGCGTCACACGCTGACCATGCCAACCCCCGTTTTAGTGACGCTGCATGTTTGACACCCCTGCCTTAGATCCAACAGAGGAGGAAAAAATGTGTCCTTTCCTTTTGGAGTCACCATGAATATTTTAACATTCCATTCCCCACAGAGGTGGGTTCCTACCGGAGCTCCCCGGTACGCAGCTCTGGTAGGGAGAGGTGGATTTCGCAACCGCTCCGCAACCCTCTCTGCCGGTCCCACTGGCACGTCGCCATTTTTTTCCAGTGATTTTCAGGCAATTTTGCTTCTGCGCATGCGCGGAAGCAAAATCTCGCTGAAATCTCATGAGGGGACGCGTGCGTGAGAGAGATTTCGGCACGATTTTGCTTCCGCGCATGCGTGGAGGCAAAATCTCATCGAAATCTCGTGCGCGTGCGCGTCCCCTCGGGAGATTTCGGCTTGATTTTGCTTCCGCGCATGCGCAGAAGCAAAATTGTGCGAGGGGGGCGCGCACGTAGCGAGCGCCCCCCCGAAGCGTGGAGATGCGCGCACATAGGTCCGGCAGCAAGGTAAGTGAGCATCCCGCCCCTGATTCCCCAGCTCTTAATGTCTCAGAGGAGCCTCCATCCAATAGCAGTATGTTCTGGTTAGGGTTACCCAGATGTCCAGCAAAAGGAAGAGGTGCCATCTTTTTTGTCCCCATGTCCTTCTTCTGGCAGGCATAGCCTTAAAATCAATTACTGTCCAGCTTTTTGAATACAGGTAGTCCTCAACTTAGAACAATTATTTTAGTGACCTTTCAAAGTTAATGAAAAAAGTGACTTATGATTGTTTTTCCACACTTATGACCATTGCAGCATCCCCACGGTCACACGATCAAAATTCAGATGCTTGGCAACTGATTCATATTTATGACGGTTGCAGTTGCCCCGAGATCACGTGATTCCCTTTTGCGACCTTCTGACAAGCAAAGTCAATGGGGAAGCTTGATTCACTTAACAACAGTGTTACTAACTTAACAATTGCAGTGATTCACTTAACAACTGTGGCAAGAAAGGTGGTAACATGGGACAAAAGTCACTTAACAGTTGACTCGCTTAGCAACAGAAATTTGGGGGTCGTAAGTTGAGGACTACCTTTATTTTCCTGAGCAGCTTTTCTCCACAGTGCGCTAACCACAGGTTTACAAGCCCTACTCATTAATTTAATCACTTGATTAGTACCCACAGGTCAGCTTGCCCAGCTGCCTGAAATTAACCAGACCTCAATCGGTTACAAGCTGAAGGCTTTTGCCTCCTAACTGTAGTAGCATAGTCCTTTTATTGAAAAACTCTTCTTTCTGATGCTGGAAGAAGTTCATTTTATATTCACATAGACCTAAATACATTTTTGGCAGTCTTTCACTGTAATTTTTGCAATGTTGTTCTTGTTATTGTTAGTTGCGAAGTCATATCCGACCCATTGCAACCCCATGGACAATGTTCCTCCAGGCCTTCCTGTCCTCTATCATCCCCCGGAGTCCATTTAAGCTCACGCCGACTGCTTCAGTGACTTTAGCCAGCCACCTCATTCTCTGTTGTCCCCTTTTTCTTTTGCCCTCAATCTTTCCCAGCATTAGGCTCTTCTCCAGTGAGTCCTTCCTTCTCATTAGGTGGGCAAAGTATTTGAGATTCATCTTCAGGATCTGGCCTTCTAAAGAACAGTCAGGGTTGATCTCCTCTAGGACTGACAGGTTTGATGGCCTTGCAGTCCAAGGGACTCGCAGGAGTCTTCTCCAGCAACATAGTTCAAAGGCCTCAATTCTTTGGTGCTCAGCCTTTCTTATGGTCCAACTTTCACAGCCATACATTGCAACTGGGAAAACCATAGCCTCGACTATACGCACTTTTGTTGGCATTATTTTTGCAATAAGAAAGTTAAAGAGTTAGTGTCTATGGGGGTCTATGACTGTTCTCCTTGTCCACTTCGCCACCCTTGGTTCACCCCCAGGGTTCCGCCCCCAACCATTTGCCGCTGACTTTTCTCCTTGGCTGAAACGGCCTTAGCTCTTTGCCCCAGCCCCTCCATCCCATGTCCTCCCGTCACAGGCCCTTCGTCACAGCCCAATCGCCAAACGGGCCCAAAAGCCCATTCACCCTGGGCTTTTGGGTGCACAGGACATTTTGCCACCAGCCAATCAGAGGAGCAACGGGAGAAGAATTCCATCCCCTTCTCCAGGGGGATGCTAGTCCAGGGGGAGTCTCATTCTTTCCTTTCCATTCCCCCCCTCCCTGTGTGTGTGTGCGTTTGCATGAGGATCCACAATAGCAATGGGAGAAGAATTCCACCCCCTTTCCTCTCCAGGCTGCGGGGGAAGAAGGGAGCTCCCATTCCCTGGCATTGTCTGAAAAGTGAAGGAGGTTCGGGGAAGGGGAATGCCATGGGAGCCTCAGTTTCCCTAAGAGAGTGGGAGAGGAGGAGCGAGGAGTGGGAAGGGGCGTGGGAAGTCCAGAAGCGCAGAGTGGCTTCAATCTGCCAGCCGCTGCCGGTGCGAGGTTGCTCCCGGGAACAGCCACCGCCTCGGATGTGGGGGCGCTGCAGACCTCGGCCATTCCCTTGCTCTGGAAGCGGTGTGGGGAGCCTGGGATTGGGTGCGGTGGGGGAAGAAGGGCAGCTGCTGGTACATATTCCCACACTTTAGCTCCACAGATCTAAGTTAAGGCCGGCGCCGGCTTGCCACCTCAGGTCGGAGGGAAAGTGTGCAGCCTGGAGAGGGAAGGGGGTAGAATTCTTCTCCTGTTGCTGTCGTGGATCCTCATGGAAACCCACACACACTCAGAGTGGGGGGAATGGAAAGGAAGGAATGAGGCTCCCACGGAGAAGGGGGTGGAATTCTTCTCCCATTGCTATCATGGATCCTCATGCAAACCCCCCCACACACAGAGTGGGGGGGGGAATGGAAAGGAAGGAATGAGGCTCCCCCTGGATTAGCATCCCCACAGAGAAGGGGGTGGAATTCTTCTCCCATTGCTCCTCTGATTGGCTGGCCACGAAGTGTCCTTATAGCAATAGCACTTTTCTTATATACCGCTTCATAGTGCTTTACAGCACTCTCTAAGCGGTTTACAGAGTTCAGCATATTGCCCCCAACAATCTGGGTCCTCATTTTACCGACCTCGGAAGGATGGAAGGCTGAGTCAACCTTGAGCCTAGTGAGATTTGAACAGCTGAACTGTTGAACTAGCAGTCAGCCTGCAATGGCTGCATTTAACCACTGCACCACTTCAGCTCCTGTGCACCCAAAAGTCCAGAGTGAACGGGCTTTTGGGCTCGTTCGGCGAATGGGCTGTGACGAAGGGCCTGGGATGGGAGGGGCTGGGACAGAGGGGCTGGGGCGAAGAGCTAGGGCTGTTTCAGCCAAGGAGAAAAGTCAGCGGCAAATGGTTGGGGGCAGAACTCTGGGGGAGAACCAGGGGCGGCGAAGTGAATGAGGAGAACAGTCCCATTCTGTGTCTATGGAGATTCTCAGTCATCCAGGTCATGGTTGTCCCAAAGGTTCTTTTTCAAGAGGCAACTGAACTTTCAGAAAGTCCAGTTGCCTCTTGAAAAAGCACCTTTGGGTTAAAGAGTTAGTGTATCCCTCTTTCCCCCAAATTTGTCCTCCTTTCCACTTGTCCACATCCTCCTTTGTGCGTTCAGCTCTTTGGTAAACCTGATTCCAGCAGATCTGAAAGTCCCCTTTCTGTGGGAAAGCGCAATGAATTAGAAATCTTCTTGAGCAAAGCCCTGTTGAATGGGGAAATGTATGCTCGTAGGCTTGTTGGATTTGTGTCTTGCTTCTCCATGTAAGAAAAATTCCTAGCATTTCACAAACAAAATTCTGCTGACTAAAAATGCATCACCTCAGGATGTGTTTTCCTTCCCTCCTCTCTCCTCCTCTCATTGAAATTTTCCAGCAATATCTCACAAGTACTAAAGATATCTACAACGTTATGGTGCAGATAGTGGATTTTTACCTTGCTACCGAAGAAACAAGGAAGAAAATTAACTTTGACATTTACAGGCAGACCCAAGGTAAGAAAGGCAAGGGTTTCTTGTCCCGACAATAGGTTGCCCTTGCTTAATGACCCCAAAAGTCACTAGCAAGTGACATTGTTGCTAAGTGACACGATCGTTAAAAATTACATGACTGCAATTTGAAATTTTATTGCTGGCTTGTCAATTTTATTGTTGGCTCTGCTTGCCGGAAACCAGTTGTGAAGGAGCCGAATCTTGGCCAGGTGAGTATGGGGATGCTATAATAGTCATAAGTGTGAGAACTAATTGTAAAGTTACTTTACAAAGATGATTAGGGGACTGGAGGCTAAAACATATGAAGAACGGTTGCAGGAACTGGGTATGTCTAGTTTAATGAAAAGAAGGACTAGGGGAGACATGATAGCAGTGTTCCAATATCTCAGGGGTTGCCACAAAGAAGAGGGAGTCAAACTATTCTCCAAAGCACCTGAGGGTAGAACAAGAAGCAATGGGTGGAAACTAATCAAGGAGAGAAGCAACTTAGAACTAAGGAGAAATTTCCTGACTGTTGGAACAATTATTCTGTGGAACAGCTTGCCTCCAGAAGTTGTGAATGCTCCAAGACTGGAAGTTTTTAAGAAGATGTTGGATAACCATTTTTCTGAAGTGGTGTAGGGTTTCCTGCCTAAGCAGGGCGTTGGACTAGAAGACCTCCAAGGTCCCTTCCAACTCTGTTATTCTATTCTATTCTGTTCTGTTCTATTCTATTCTCTTCTATTCTCTTCTATTCTATTCTAGAGCTGAGGTGGCGCAGTGGTTAAAAGCAGCACTGCAAGTTCAGCTGACTGCTAGTTCAGCAGTTCAGCTGTTCAAATCTCACCGGCTCAAGGTTGACTCAGCCTTCCATCCTTCTGAGGTCGGTAAAATGAGGACCCAGATTGTTGGGGGCAATATGCTGAACTCTGTAAACCGCTTAGAGAGGGCTGTAAAGCACTATGAAGCGGTATATAAGTCTAAGTGCTATTGCTATTGCTATTGCTATTGCTATTGCTATTGCTATTGCTATTGCTATTCTATTCTATTCTATTCTATTCTATTCTATTCTATTCTATTCTATAATAAATGGAAACTTTTTAGGCAGGTAGAGGTAAGAAATTCAAACCGTGGATAAGTCATGATTCTTTAAACAGAGATGGAAAAAAAAACCTTCCCGGAAAAGCCTAGAAATTTGCTCTCAGTCAGTATTGCCAAAATGGAACTAAATATATCTATAGGCAGCTTCCTATTTTCCCAAGAGACTCTTAGTTCTTATACAAGTCTTCTTTTCTAGCTATCTATGCATCTTTTCCATGTGATATATTATGGATGAAAGCTTCTGTAGCCTATTAAAAATAACTGTTTTGCTTTTATGAAAAGGTGAACCTGGGTATCCTAGAGATGAGAAATAGGTATAAACTGAAAAAATAAATGTCTATGGTCATCTAATGTCTCAGTCATCCAGGTCCTGGTTGTCCCAAAGGTGCTTTTTCAAGAGGAAACTGGACTTTCTGGTTTTTCTTTGAAGACGTTTCGCTTCTCATCCAAGAAGCTTCTTCAGCTTCGGAGCTGAAAAAGCTCCTTGGATGAGAAGTGAACTCTCATCAAAGAAAAACCAGAAAGTCCAGTTGTCTCTTGAAAAAGCACCTTTGGGACATAAATGTGTAAGCATTAACAATTGTGGGGAGACTAGACTCATACATCAGGCACTTAGGGCATTGGCCTAAGGATAGCATTTAGCTAAACTTGGCTGATTCTCCTTCCACCTTCACACACACACACACACACACACACACACACACACACACACACACACACACACACACACCAGGTTTCTTGGAGGAGAAACCACCAAAGAATTGTAGGATTATAGACTTGGGAAAACATAGTAAAATAAGACAATGGCAAACTACAAGTTATTGCTGCCAAGAAAACTCCATGTCTCCAGAAATTTACTTGAAGGAGGCTTCCTCTTTTCTTATGCTTTTCAATAGATGCCTAAAGATTCCTGGAAAGTCCATGTTTTTGGACATCAGCCCTGGGAAATCCGTGTCAAAATGCACACGAGTCTATATGGTGTAGCTTAGATGGAGTAAAATAAAGAGCAATTTCATGCAGAGCAAAGTTAGATAACTGATGGGCTGTAAGAAACGCCTTGAAGATATGAGACTTAACTGACTGGGGAATTCTGGGAGTTGAAGTCCATATATCTTGATGCTGCTAATTTGAGAAATGCTGCTCTAGAGCAGGGCTGTCAAACTCGCGGCCCGTGGGCCGGATGTGTCACACGCTGGCCACGCCAGGTTTAGCGAAGGGGGGAAAAGTCATGATACATCATGTGATGCCGCCGTGATGACGCGAGTTTGACACCCCTGTTCTAGAGTATTACCTGTTAGTGAAAATAAGCAATGTGGTTTGCCAGCTTACTTATTTATTTCCTGTTTAAATGTGTAGATCCTCCCATTCATCAACAATTCTAATTTCTCCTAACCTACCAACTCTCCATTTCTTTATACTGATTTTTTTTAAAAAAGGGTATGCTCTGCACCATTCAGTATGCCCTTAGTCTATAAAATATTGTTCAAGTAGATACAAGGGATATTTCCTTACCAGGTTAAAAAAAAGGCAAGCACACGATTCATTTTGTTTCCCATATCCATTCATATTTCTTTTTGTCGTAGGAAACATTAAGGAACTTTTTGCTCCAGGTGTGATTGGACCACAAACGGTGCTGGTGCTGGCAAATGCCATTTACTTTAAAGCAACTTGGCAACATCAATTTGATCCGAAGTATACAACTGAAAGAAATTTTAGGCTGAATGAGGTATTGCAGTGCTACATAAAATATCATTATAGTACAGTACAGCAATATGTGACCTTTTAAATATGTCACAATATGGCATGACTTGACTATACGTTTGAATATAATTGATGTGCTACCAACATTCAGAGCTGTTCTATCATTCATATGTAGGGAACCTGTGTCCTTTTAGATGATGGTGGACTACTGTTTCCATAATGTGTGATGAATAGCCATTGGCTAGGGCCAATGGATTTTGAAGTCCAACAACATCTGAAGGAACCACAAGGTTACATAACCATTTTAAGGTACAGATGGGCTGACTTTCCAGTAACACAGAACACAGGGTTAGTATACATCATTGGATAGAAGTGGGAAATATCTATACCCAAAGAGACCTGTTACTAATCATTTCCCCCCTGATAAGTGGCCATCCCCTTTATAATGCCAAATACAAGAGACTCCATTGTTTTATCTATGGAGATTTTAAGTCATCCAGGTCATTGTTGTCCCAAAGGTGCTTTTTCAAAAGGCAACTGGTCTTTGTTACTCAAAGCCTACTCAAACAAAGTCCAGTTGCCTTTTGAAAAAACACCTTTGGGACTCCATTGTTTTATTTTGTACAGTTAGACAGTTATCACCTAGCACTTTCTTCCTTCTGCTCAGTCAAATCTCTTTTCTTCTTATTTAAAACTCAGTAGCTTGGACTTTACTCCTCTCCAATATACAAAATAGAGAGAGAATAGAACGTCTGCAGAGATTTTTATTTCTTTACAAACACAGTCATTTCAATGGCTAAAGGCAGGACTCCTGTTTTTCTATCTCCTTGTAGCAACTACTGGTGGAGATGCCAGCAGTTGTCTAAATAAAGTCAAAGCAATGGTGGCAGCCATCTTGAGACCTGTAATCTAAGGTCTGCGCCTGAAATTCTTTCGAACAAACCTGGATATGATCTGCTGCAGGGTCAATGTGCAGCTATCCATGGAGTAGCAGGTAGAAGCAGACCAAAGATAGTCCTCATTTACCAATCATAATTGGGACCAGCAACTTGGTTGTTAAATGAAGTGGTTGTTAAGTGAAACCGGGACTATGCTTATGAACTTACGTTAGGTTTCCTTTGCTTTCCAGATCTGTTAAAGGTTATAAATGCAAGGATTGGTTGTAAAGTTAGTTTATCACCATCGTACCTGCAAATGAGGCAGTAGCTAAACAAAGACTACTTGTACACTCAGTGCAGTGGCCAATCTCAGTGCATATGGATAGGGTGACCACTAGGTGGCAACGGAGAAAAGAAAGAGGAAAAAACATGCTACCTATTGGATTTTGTAATGTGGATTTGGTAGCTCTAGTAGTAGTACAACTTCAAAGAGTTGCTCCATCCCTAAGAGAGTTCCCTGAGTCATAATTACTACTGTTTGTCTGCATGAAGGGCTTAAATATGCAAGGTCTGGTTAGCTGAAGAGGTGCGCTCCCTGCAATATAAACTTTAACTCTTGATTAAAGCTAGGATGGAATAGGTTTCCCTTGGGGTCCAGAGCACTTTATTTACACCCATGGACACAAGCCATTTTTGCAGTTGTCTAAACAGACCACTTGCAGAAGCTTTAAACCTTAGGCTGAGCCTAATAGCGTATGTTGCCAAACAGAACATGCCACCTTGAAAAATTCCAAAGAACCACTAGCAAGCTTTTGATCTGCATAATGCCTTTTTTTAATCGAGGGGAAGTCAAAACCGTTCCTCCATCTGCAGCTGGATTGATACAATGCTTTCTACTAATCAACATCATAAAGGGCAGTTCTAATAAAAACAAGAGTGGTGATCCATGTTCTGTCCTCCCTACATGTTAGTCTGTGTGCAGCTCGACATGCAGCTAAACCCACCTATCCTCCAATAAAACAGACTGTGTGCATAGATCTGGATGCTTTATTGAAAGAACAGGATATGGTGAAACTGGGGAAAATAGGAATACATACAAAGAGAACCAAATACAAGATAGGCAGTATTGAGTTACTGCTGAACATAACAATTAATAAATACAAGCAATTTAAATCTCACCAGCGATGCTCTGTGTGTGGGATGGGTTTGTCTTTGGATGACCATGTGCCACAGATTAAGGTGGATTCTTCTTTGTGCTTCTGCCTTCTCCAAATGCTAAGGGAAAATGGAGTCTGGCTTCCCAGCGTGCACTTGGTTTGAGAGTGAGGACTGATGGGTTGGGTCACCTTCAAACAATATACTTGGTATTTTGTCTCTCCGGCCACTAGATGGGGATAGAGCGCAACCACAGTATATAAAGATAGTATGTTGGGGTATATTTGTCCCTCTGGCCACTAGATGGGGCTAGAGAGCAACAACAGTATATAAAGGTTATATGCTGGGGCATGACAATCCAGCTTTCTCTGGTCTAGCCTGGTAGTCCTAGGCAGGCAGTCCTTAAGCTCCACACAACTGTTTCCTCTCTTATAAGCAACATCAGTTTGGACTTCTGCCTGACTGATGTCTGCTCACTTGGAACATGTTTACTTGTTAATTATTGTTCTGCCATCCACAGAGCTATTATTGTACTGAGGGGTCCTGGGTGCTCTCTGAGCTTGCTTGTTTTCTTGCAGACGTTTCATTACCCAAACCAGTGGTAGGTTCCTACCGGTGCAGTCGACTCTGCAGCACCGGTAGCGGCCGGCAGATTGCGCAATTTGTGCGCGACAGCTCTGGTGCCGTCTTCACCAGGCCGTTGCATGCCGCCATCTTTTTTTCAGAATTTTTGGGCTTTTTTGGCTTCCTGCGCATGCACGGAAGCAAAATCTTGTGAGGGGACATGCGCACGCATGTGTTTTCGGTGATTTTGGTGAAACATCACCAAAATCGCGCACGCGTCCCCTCGCGAGATTTCAGTGATTTTTGCTTCCTGGCATGTGCGGAAGCAAAATCGCGCAAGGGGGTGCACGTGCATAGCGAGCGAGCGCACGAAATGTGGCAATACGCGCGCAGCACTCTGGTAGCGAGGTAAGAGAGCAACCCGCCCCGACCCAAACCTAGGTAATGAAACATCTGCAAAAAAACAGGCAAGCTCAGAGAGCACCCCTCATGTCAATCCTGAGCTTCATATATTCTCCTTTATTATTATTGTAGTCCATGTATAAATCAGGCTTAAATTTTTAAAGGATTTGTCCTAATGGTTTCACAAGGGATCTTCCTCTGCTGCTTAAAAAAACCCAGACTCCCACAGCAGTTGGACAATATATTTTGGGAAATCTGAAGGTTGTAATATAGTGTATGAAACTGGAAAACAAATCTCCCTAAAATATTATCAACATGAACAATGAGCATAATAGGAGGGGGGGGGGAAAGGGGCAAATGGAGTGTGGATTTTAGTCTTCTATATTGACAACATATCACACATGTAAAATTTTCTACCCTGTAATTGACTTATCCCTTCTTTCAACTATAACCACTTGCCAAATTTGCGTGTTACCAAATCCTAGTTCTGTATTTTGTTTTCAGCTTCCAAAAGTCGTAAACTGTGCTATGTTGGTCCTTAACATAAGAGGATGGGGTTTTTTTTGTCTTAAACATGTATCTACTCCTATCTTTGGAAACAGAATGAAACTAAACCTGTCCATATGATGTATCAGAAAGGGAGATTTAAACTGGGACACACAGATGGAAAAAGTGCTCAGATCCTCTGCCTGCCATACGTTGATGATTTTTTGTCCATGGTTATAATATTACCAAATGACATCAGTCACCTGGAGCAGGTAAATTCAAAGCACAGCACTGAACCATAAAACTTTTATGTATTTATTTCACAGTTTCTGCAATCTACTTCAAACTTAGCAATGCATACATAAAACAGTCACTTGGTTTCTGCATTTTTTAAATTTAGCCTACAAATATTATGCTCCTTCCTCACTGTGCAGTATCTGAAGACTGCTTCAATTAATCATACTTTTCTATTATGTCTAAAAAAAAGGAGGCTACAACCAACAGGATGCAAATGAATTAGCTTTTGAAACAAACTTCTTGTTTTCAAATCCTGGTTTGCTTCATGCCTGTCAATCCTAGTTTCCTTGTAAAGGCATAATGGCCATGTGCAGACTATATATTAAACCAGATCAGGTAACATCCTATTGAGCGGTGGGTTACTCCCGGGTTTGGACCGGTTCTTAGAACCGGTAGCGGTGGCGGCAGGAGGCTCCGCCCACCTTCCCTGGATGCTTCTGCGCATGCACGAGCACGAACCGGTGGCAAACTAATTCAGAACCCACCACTGATTCTATCAGATGGATTCTCACTACATATATATCTTGGATAGTATTATTCTTACCAAGCTTTTTACAGAGCAAATAAATGAACAAATAAATTAGCATGTTGTATCATGCATGCATGTCTGATTTCTGAGTTTATGGTACCGAATATTGGGCAAATATTGTAAATAGATTAATTTAGTAACCAGGTTAAGCATGTTGTGTGAATGCAGCCAATGGGAAACTACGGTTAAGTCACTTAGCAAATTTAGAGAAGTGAAAAAGAAAATGATGGCTGTATAAGCATAAGCCAAGGCAGTGTTGCCTTTAGAGCCCAAACTAACACTGCACTGATTCAAGGTAGATGAGTTACCTGCAGGTGGCAATAGTGTTGAAGAAAATATTGTACCAGCTTGTGGGCTGAAGGCACTCTCCAATCTATGGTTTAACAGCATGCTTGTAGCAGCACCTTTCAGGCGTTAGAGGGAGCTAACAGAAAAGAAAAGGGAGGGAATTAAGACTCAGCCATATAGAATGAAACATTTGTTTCATGAGAAATTCTACTAGATCCCTGTTCACTGTTGGCTCAGTGTTTGGTAGATTCAAGCTAGATAAAATCAGGGTTTAAGTGAAGGAAATGCTCTTTTCTATTAAAAATGTGTTTATATGAGGATAGATGTAAAACTCAAGTTATCAAGTGAAATACAATCTCCATGTGACTGTAGGGATTTACTGTTAAAATGATAAATTTCTACCTCGATTTAGTTTCATTCCTTCATTCCTTCATTCCTTCATTCCCTCATTCCCTCATTCCTTCATTCCTTCATTCCTTCATTCCAGGATAGCTGTGTTGGTCTACTGCAACAAATTTATAATTGCACAAGAGATGGCAGAGTAGAGTAAAGACCACACATGAGATCAACACTGACAGCCATTGTGAAATCACACAGAGGCCACAGATATTGCCAGGAACCCAATGCTGCTTTTCTCATTATATTCATGAAATAAGAGGCATCACTTTTTTTTTTTTTGCTTCTTAAACATTCCCCAAACTCCTGAAATGGAGCAATATTCTTGCTTGTCAGACTGGTAATGCAAAGGGATGAAATTGCAGTCTGCAGCTGTAATGGGCTGTGAGAATAACCTTTGGAGACAGGAGGAAGATCTTTAGCCTAAACAAGGCTCCCGCAAGAGAAATCTGAGTCCAGATTTCTGAAGGTGGAGAAAGCAACTCAGAAGGGATCCTCCCTAGTTTTCTGGAAACTAAAGGAGGGAGGAGGCAGTGCTTTCAGACTTGCAAGGTTTTGTTACTGTAACCTTATCATAAAGGTAGTGTTAGTATTCATGGTTCGGGTTACTGTCTAGATGAATGGAAGCTAATGGAAGCTGACAGAAAGCATTCATTCCTAGTATAAAGGTTCTGGATTGTAGGATATGCCATCCAATTGAGATGTATGATCACTTATACAATGTGTTCAATTTAAATGAAAATACACCCCATTTCAGAGGTGGGTTCCTCCCGGTTCGCACCAGTGCTATAGAACCGGTAGCAAACTGCTGATGATGTCACGGAACCGGTTCTGTCAGTGCTGGTTCATGGACGCCGCCATCTTTTTAAATTTTTTTTTTGGAATTTTTTTTTGGAATATTTTTGGGGGATTTATTGGGGGGATTTTTTTTCTTCTGCGTATGCGCAGAAGCCGAGTTTCCTGCACTTTTCTGCCATCTTGTTTTTGGGTTTTTTTGGTGGGGGGCATTTTTGGCGAATTTTCGGCACTGCGCATGTGCGGCATGGGAGGAAGCGAACCGGCGGCGAGGTAAGTTAGAACCCACCCCTGCCCCATTTCACCATATGCATGAAAGATAGGGTCCGCTACCCAGGTGCCCCATCACTTATTGCCAATTATGTTTAAACTACACAGGTGGAGGCTGCCCTGACCTGCAAGAATTTAGCAAGCTGGCTTTCTCCAGGAAACCTGAGGGAGCATCCTGTGGAAATATATATACCTCGCTTCAAGTTAGAAGCCTGCTATGATCTCAACCTGACGTTGCAAGGCTTGGGCCTCATTGATGTATTCAGTGAAGCAAAAGCAGACCTCTTGGGAATGTCGCCTTCCCGCCAGCTCTTCTTGTCCACAGTTGTTCACAAAGCTTATGTAGACATCAATGAAGTAGGGACTGAAGCAGCAGCTGCGACAGGTGTCGCAGTCTCCAACAGGAGCTTAGAACACCATGAAGTATTTGTGGCTGACCATCCCTTCCTCTTCTGCATTCTGCATAATCCTTCAGACACGGTCCTTTTCCTTGGGAAACTCTGCTGTCCTTAAAACTCAAGCAGTATAATTTTTTTCCTTGAAGCTTATTAAAGTGTACGCCAAACCACAAATTTCTTTGCAATAACTTGATTATAAAATGGCAGTTACAACGCGCCTTGAATATATTGCTTAATGTCATCTCTCACACACAGAAACACTTTTTTGGTAAAGCATTTCTTAAGTTAATTCAGTAATACATACAGCACTACTTTTTTGAAAGCACAAATAAAAGGAATTATATACAAGGAGCATGGCATGCAGTGGGAAAGACTTGTGAATAATCTTACAGCACCTAGAACAGTCTTCTCCAATTCGAAAAGCTCAAGATACGTTGGACTCCCTCTTTTCACAAATGTTGAGAAATGCTGCCTGGGAAGTATACAGGGTATCGGTCAATGTATTCAAAGGTCACCTGGTGGCAGTCTAGAACAATTGGCATTGTGGCTGAGGAATTCTGGGCATTGAAGTCTTTGCATCTTAAAGTTGATCAGAAACACTGGTCTAGAAGAATTTTATTTTCTCTGAGCAAGGAATCACTTTTCATGTCTTGCCTCAGCAAATAACATACAGAATGCAGAACATAAATATTTTTTTCCTGCAACCTTCTGGTCCTGAAGTGTAATACTGTAGAAATAGCTTAAAATCAGAGGTAAATTCCTCCCTATGACTGGTTAGGTCCCACAGAGTTGGTCTCCTCCAGGTCCCATCGACCAAGCAATGCCGGTTGGTGGGGCCGAGGGGGAGAGCCTTCTCTGTGGGAGCTCCATCCCTTTGGAACCAACTGCCCCCAGAGATCAGGACTATTCCCACCCTACTGGCCTTCCGTAAAGCAGTAAAAACATGGCTCTTCTGGCAGGCGGGGTGAAAGTGAGACCAATTAGAACACCTCTGGTCTCCCCCTTGTATGAATGATGGATGGTTTTATTTTTTAAAATAATTTTTTACTTGTTGTCATTGTGTTGTTTTTTTATATACTGTTTTTATGAATTGTTCTTTCTCTGTATTGTACACCGCCCTGAGTCCTACGGGAGTTGGGCGGCCAATAAGAACGTTCAATTCAATTCAATTAATTAAATTAAATTAAATTTCAAGGTTTATACACCTTAAATACATCAAGTTCTCCCAAAGAAACAAACTAAACAAATACATCAGGGGTAAAATCCACTTACCTTCCCTATCGGCTCGCAAATGTGTGCACGCTGTGCGCACGCACGCTTTGCTCAAATGTATCGTAGTCCGTGCATGCACAAAGCCTTCTGCGCATGCGCAGAATGTGAAAACCATCCCAAAAAAGGGACGTCATGACATCGGCGCGGGTGGCAGGGCTTTGCGCAGTGGGCCCTACCGGCCCGCGTGAGCCGGTTAGGGCCGGCTGCATTTCACCCCTGAAATACATGTAATAAACCCAGGTAGAGTGCAGCTTAATAGCTGCCACAAAGGAAAGTCTTTAACAGGTGGAAAAAGCATATGCACACTATTGAAAACTGAAATCTGCAAAATTGCTCACTGTGCTGAGATGGAGTTTTTAAAAAGGTATGTTGAAATTGGACAAATTAGCCCATCTATTGCTAAAAGCTTGCAGGACATTTTCTGTTGCAAAGATTAGGAAATGATTTTTTTTTGGGGGGGTCATTTGAACCCCAGACAAGTTCTTAAATTCTCAGTCTGGATTTACCTTCTCTAAAGCTCACAGTTGCCATCAGTGATGGGCTGCTGCTGGTTCGGGCCGGTTCAGGTGAACTGGTAGTTTCCCGGCGCTATCCCGTCCTATATCGCTGTGTTTTTGAAGCCGCGCACATGCGCGCTCACATTTTTGGTGCTGGCCGAACCGGTTGTTACATTATGTGACGCCCACCCCTGATTGCCATGAATCAATTACAATTACGGATGCCAGAGAATATTTGTATTATTTTATCACTTTTACATCCTGTCAACTATAGCGCTACACACTTCATTCACCATCGTTCCCTTTATTACTTTTGCTGAAAATTAACCTCTCATCTTCCAAAAGTAACCTCACATCCAATAAAGGAACAACTCAGAATGAGAACATGGTGATTCCTGCTAGAATAAGGTGTGGAATAGTCAGATGGTACTTACTATAAGGGCATTTGGTTTATCCAAAAATATGGCAGGGTGCAGTATTTGCCTGACTTGTCTTGGCAAACAATACTGCATGACAAGAACAGTATTTCCTCACAAAATACTCCTGACAAGAAAATACCAGTGAATAAATGTTACACAACTCAGTAGGGCTGAGTAAGCTTAAGATGCAATTGGATGGAACTTTTAAACAGGTAACTGGAATCTTCATGCTTGCACCTGCATCTAAAATGAGACAGGAATACTTATTTGTCTTGAATTGTGTAATCTTTTCCTCAGCTCCTCTTTACACTTAGAGTTTTATAATTTTGTTGGTGGTAGCTGAAAGGAAGGAAAATATGTATTTTCTACTCTCTCACCATCACCACTGCCCCACTTCCAAGCTTTCTCAAGGTTGGAAGAAGAGAGGAGTAAGAAGAAAGAGAAAAAAGTGAGAGAATGTTGTTACTACTGCTGAATTCACAATAACACTAAGAGCAATAACACAATAACAGCTCATGAGAACGGAGAGGAGTTACATAGACTTGACTGTTTATCAGAAGTATAATAAGGCATGAATTCACACTTGGAATAAACAAAACCAATATCTGGTTTCTTTGAAGAACAATTGTTTTGTGAACTCTTATGAATTTGAAGTTTCTTCAACAATTTAAAAAATAATAGGTTGGCAAGCAATTATATGCACAACTGCAAAATTTGCTGTCTTGCCGGAACCCATTTGAAACCTTGGCACCAATGTTTCGTTGCCAAGACAATGTCACAATAAAGTCAGAATTGCAGCATCAACTGTATCCATCCATAGATTATTTAAAAATGCTTTCAGAAAACCATTGCTCATAATGGGCTGACGCACTGTCTGGGGTTTCTTTTACATTTTAATTTTCTTGCTCACCAAAATATATGACCCGATTGATCCCCCAGATACTGTTTGCTCTTACAGTTGGAACTATTTGCAGCTTTTTAAAAAACGGAATTGTCTTTTCTGGAATCCATTTTTCAAATGACAAATATGCTCTTGCCAGCCCCACAATGTAGATCAAACCAGGAAATAAACAGGTTAAAAGCAAAACTACCTTTATTTAGATTGGCTGTAATAACAAACTGTCACAAATATAATTGTGCTGTTGTTCCTCTCCCAACCAATTATACTCCAGTGAATTAGGGAGGCATGGTCCTAAACCACTTCCGGATGTTATCTTGTTTTTAGGGCTTAAAAATATTGCAACCTCTTTACCAAAACAACAGTTCTTACATATTTCTTTGAAGTTTATCTTCCTTATGCTTCACAAATGCCACCAATCTTTATCTTATCAATTTAAACCAGTAGGACATGGTACTGAATTAAAAAACAACAACAACCACCCAACCCAATTCAATCCAACCCATCATATCCCTGAGCTGATGTAATTTTTTTCAGCAACAATTCCGAATTTGCTTGTTGCTACTTACTTTCGGGATGCTTTTTCAGTCGTCCTGACAAGCCAACAAGTAATAACCTGGATAGGCTGCAGCAACTATTGTAGCAATTGTGGCATAAATTACCTATACACTCAGATCTTAATTTATGTTCTACTGGAAATACCAGCACAGCTCATATTTATTTATCAACTCAATTCCCAAAGGCCTAACCTAATATGAAAAGTTACAGTGATCTCATTCTCTTAGACTTTTTGTGAATAGGTGACATCACCAGCAATAGAGATGCTTTTTGCTGCCCTCAGAACTATGCCTTTAGGAAGTGACAGGAAAGAGTGTAAAATGCAGACATGTTGGGTACAGCTGGCAGAGTACGTGTGCATGTGTATACCATTTCAGGGGCTGGTTCCTAATTTTTTTACTACCACTCTGTGGGCGTGGCTCATTTTGTGGGTGTGGCTTACCAGCCATGTGACCGGGTGGGCGTGGGCCTCGGGAGCTTGGCAGCGGCTGGAGAAACAGGGGGGCATTGTCCACCCGCAACGCAGGCCCCCGCAGCGGGAGCAGCAAAACTGCGGCAGCAGTTCTTCTAGGAGGCTCCGTCCGGCCTGAATGCTTCTCCCCATTCGATGATCCTAGGCACCTGCCGCCCATTCCCCCTCCCCTCAGCAGCTCGAGAAGCCTCGAACATGCGAAAATGCCTGGGATCATCACCGCACGTTCATGGCTTCTCCGACTGCTGAAGGGAGGGGAACTGAGATAGGTCCTGCCGCCCATTCCCTCTCCCCTCAGCAGCTCGAGAAGCCTCAAACGTGCGAAAATGCCTAGGATCATCACCGCGCATTGGTGGCTTCTCGGACTGCTGAAGGGAGGGGAATGGAGATAGCTCCTGCCGCTTGTTCTTTCAGCGTCTCACGTGCTCCATCAGCCATCCTCCCCTGCTTGGACTCACTGTGGGGTAGGAAGACAGCGCATGTGCAGTGCCGAAAGCTCTGCTTCTGGGCATGCGCAGAAGAAAAATTTAAAAAAAATTAATTTTTTTAAAAAAACATGGCGGCGCCCAGGCACCGGCAACCGACCGCATCGGTACTGTGACGTCACCAGCGGGCTGCTACCGGTGCTATAGAGTGGACCGCACCAGTAGGAACCCACCACTGTACCATTTGGAATATCTGTGCCTAGTGTTGGCAACCTGAGCCAGAAAAGTGACCCTGTTGGCCTAATTCCACTCCACTCTCTATTACTTTCCCTGCCTGAACGCATAGAGGTGGGGGGGTCAATGTCTGAGGACCTGGAAGTGGGATTTTGATGGGATTTAATGTTGCAGGTACCTTCCTTAAGAGCCATGCAGTCATTTATGGCTAGCTGGTCAGCTGTGGCCCTGTCTAATATAATGTGTGGTTCAATGCATGTAAAGGTAATAATTTGGGCATGTGTTATTTTAAATAGAATTTGGATAATATAGTACATGAGTTGGGGAAGCAGTAATAACTCATTTAGAATGATCAGATTGGTTTTGACTTTTAGCTACCTGTAACCTTCGTAAGACTGGGAAAACAGACTAAATATTGAGATCCATTCAATATTTCTTGGTTCATCCCCCCCCCCCCCAAACAGTAATATTTTTCATGCACAGCTGTCTGGGAAATCCTAGTTAGTTAGTGCAATAATGTTCCAGATCAGCGGTCCCCAACCATTGTGGCTTGGTGCCTCAGCTGGAGGGGGCAGGGGAACCAGGCCCTGTGAGCAGCAGGCTGGCACGCATGCGTGGGTGCACAGCTCAACTCGCGTGAGCAACAGGCCAGCGTGCACATGCATGTGTGCGCAAAGCTCGACTCACAGAAATTGAGATGGGTGCGCATGTGTGTGCACGCTGGCCTGCCGCTCACATGAACTGCGGCCCCATCGCTAATAGGCCATGGCCTGGTAGTGGGCTGTGGCTCAGAGGTTGGGGACTCTTGTTCCAGACCATCAAAGCAACTTTTAAACTTAACCAAGCCATGGCTCAAATTCAGTGGAAAAAAAATCAGCGCTAATTCTTCAAGAGTTGCTATCAAGTTGTTTTGCATTTTCCAGAAGCCCACTGACTGGAATGGAAGAGCATGGAGGAAGGAAGCAAGATATAGGACTAGGATTAGAATGTTATGGATATTATATATATACACATACATACATACAGGGGTGGGTTGCAGTTACCTTTGCTACCAGTACGCATCGCGACGTTTCGCTCATCCCCTTGCGTGATTTTACTTCCACGCATGCTCAGAAGGATGTTTCAGCCCGAAACACAGCTCAGGAGCTGCTCAGCTGTGCTTTGGACAAAGAAATAAAGGTCGGTATTAACCCAGGGGTGGGCGGGAGGACTTTTTTCCAAAGCAGAGGATGAGGAGAAGTCATCTTAACCAGAAAAAATTGCCAAAAATTCTGAAAAAAAGATGGCGGCATGCACGGACCAGCACAGACAGTACCAGAACTGTGACGCCAAAATTACGTCACCAGTGAGCGGTCCGAACTGGGAGGAACCCAACCCTGTATATATGCTATCTTCCCATGAATATGCATTATATCATTAATGCAGTGAGCTAATAAATAAAATACATTTGTATATCTATGAACATGCATAAGACATTATTGTTATAGTTCCACCCTATCTAAGACTTCCTGTTCCAAATTCTAACCATTCCAGAAACAAGTTGGTTGAAAGCCCTCAACTCCTAGTCACTCAACTCACAAGCTGACCACAAAAACCTCAATTCCTACAGTCTACTCATGAGGAGAATCTGCCTGGGGAATCACATGATCTCTCTTTAAGATGGTGCCTGAGAGTCAAACTCAATTCTTATCCTTCAGAATGTCTTGAAATTCATCGTTAGCTTCTGTGCTCTGTTGTAATTTTACTTGAAGACCATATATTTTATCTTATGTCTACATTTCATGAATATACAGGCCAGGGGTGGGTTCTGGCTTACCTTGCTGCCAGTTCGCTTCCTCATGCGCCGCGTGGGCGCCCGCATGCACAGAGCTAAAAACCCAGCTTCTGCGTGTGCGCAGAAGCGAAAAACAAGAGAGCCCGTTCAGCCAGCCATCGCTGCCAGTTCGGCGAGCGGGGGGGGGGGGGAATTTCCGCTACCGGTTCTATAGAACCGGTCCAAACTGGCAGGAACCCACCTCTGGTACAGGCCCACAGTGTGGTATTGTCATCCTATATGTTTATTCTTTAAAAATTGATACACTTTGATATAATTTTTGCAAAGATTGGGTTTGGGAATCTTACATTTCCCCCCAATTTTGACACAGTGAGATATAACTGTTAACCTTTAATAATTTATTCAGATTGCAAGTAAAATACCACCTGAAGGTTTTAAGGAACATTGCAGTTTCCCCTTTGAAAAGTGTTTCCTACATCACTGGTTTTCTTTTTTTCTTTGAGCAGTTGGGCAGAAAAAGAAAAAAAGGTAAAAAAAATATTCCCCATGAAGCTGCTACAATATAACATTTCTAAATTCCAGTTTCACCCAGCTTGTCATTTCTGCAGATAAGCCAAATTCATCCAACTGGAATGTTTTTTTGTACAAAAAAAAAAGTAAATATATTTCAAATAATGCTTCTTCAAGCACATGCATTTCAAGATGCAATTTTATCTTAGATATTTTCTTGCAACAATGTTTCCTAAAATTATTTATGCACATCATTTTCAAAAATACCTGCATATTTTGTATTTCCCTAATAGCCTTTTTAAAATTGTTGGCAACCTGCACTACAAAATGCAGAGAAATTTGAATTTTGGAACAGATGGATAGATACCTTTATTTATGACCAAGTGCTTTACATAAAAAAGGGAGTACAGGAATAAAAAAAAGATTTTGTATCCAATACAAGATTTTCTAAGTTTCAGTTCATTAAAAATATGAAATTAGACAAATTTGTATTCATATGCAAACCAAATTATTTTCGTTCATTTCCTTATCTACTTTTCAAAATATATGCAAACAACAGAGGAAAATTTAGCTGGCAAAGCTTCTCACATTTGTGAAGATATGAATCTTCAGGTAATTCCAAGGTCACAAAAAGTAACAAAGCCTAACTGATTGTATACACCTCGAGGATACCTTAGGATGGGGTGTCAAACTCATGGTGGTGTCACGTGATGTATCGGGACTTCCCCCCCTTCGCTAAACCGGGCATGGGTGTGGCCAGCGTGTGACGCATCCAGCCCGCGGGCCACGAGTTTGACAGCCCTGCCTTAAGACATCATCACCTAAAGAGATCACCTTTAGCACCACTAAAGCCAGGTTAGTCTATGTGGCAAAAAAAAATATCAGTGGTCTGGTAGCACTTTTCCAAAAGAACATAGATTATTAAAAAGTATAAATTTTGTGAACTGCAGCTCACTTCATTAGAGGCATCTGATTAGATACCTACCGTATTTTTCAGAGTATAAGACGCACCGGAGTATATATCTGTCACCTTAGTTTTTGGGGAGGAAAATAGGGGGGGAAAAATCTGCCTACCAGGTATTCATCTGGCTAGTGTCCTTAGTCTGGTCAGCTTCAGCACATTATTTTATCCCCTGGTTAGGACTTAAAAAAACATTCTTCTGATAGAGTAACAATGAAAGAGCCTGAAAGCCAGTAAGAGCTGGGAAGATAGATAGCACCTGGTTTGGGCTAGGAAAAAACTTATTCGGAGCAAGTAGAGCAATGAAAAAAAACCCTGCAAAGACTTAGGGCTGGAAAAACATTCTTTGGAGAGAGTAACAATGAAAAAGCCTGCAAGGTAAGAGCTGGGAAGATCTGTTAGCACCTAGTTAGGGCTGGAAAAAAAAGCTACATTCGAAGTATAAGACGCACCCAAATTTTCAGCCACTTTTAGGGAGGAAAAAGGTGCGTCTTATACTCCGAAAAATACGGTAATACTTTAGCATCAAGTACAGAAAAGACAAGCCGGTTTCTCTCAGGGATTGAGGAATAAAATAAAGACATCATGATGAAGATACAGTGGGGGGAAAAACAGATTCCCAATGTTTGCTTGTGCCATGGTTATATACATGAGGGAAAAGGTCCCAAATGACTGACTTGCTTCTGATGCTATACAGTATTTGTCTTTCAAGTTTATTGCTACTTGTTAAATTTTGCTGCAATATAGCACACGCGTCTACACATTATTATTAAAATTAGAAATTTTAAGAGCTGTGGAAACCAGTTTTGGCATGATTACATATGGCTTGCCTTGGGCACATATGAGTGACTCTGTTATAATGTTTTCTCTTTTTACCCATTCATTTTACTCGTATGCATTCAGTTGTATTAAAAATTAAGCTCCTGGGCACTGTAAAGGACTAGATGGAATAAAACAGGTTCGGACTGCACCTAGACAAGATGCAATTATTATCTGTACAGAACCCTTCATGTCCAAGGCTTCATGTCCAAGTTCCTGTTGGTGCTCCATTTTCTTTGAAACAACAGATGCACACAGGGGTGGGCTGCTCCGGGTTCACTCAGGTTCGGGCAATCCTCTAGTGAAGATTCTGCACCACCAAAATCTCACTCCTGACTGGCTCCACCCACCCCTTCCCTCCCCTCCCGTCCCTCCCCTCCTGTCCCTCCTTTCCCAGGAGTCTCCATGTGGCCCATTTTGGATGCCAGGTAAGTGCAGGGCTTGAGCGGAGGCTCAGGGAGGGCGAAAAACGGGCCCATTTCCGGCTTCTGGAGAGCCTCCAGAGCCCGGGGAAGCCATTTTTGTCCGCCTGGAGGCTTGAGGAAAGCCTCTGGAGCCCAGGGAGCAGCGGGCTCCCAGTTCAGACTGGTTCTTAGAACCAGTAGCGGCAGTGGCAGGAGCAGTGGTGAAATGCTCCCAGTTCGCTTTTACCTGTCTGTCATCGGAGAGCCGATCGCGAAGGCAGCGCGATGCTCCGCCCACCCACCGGATCACCGTCATTTGAGTTCTTTTACCCTCTGCACATGCACAAAGCGTTCTGTGCATGCGCAGAGGGTAAAAGAACTCAAATGGCAGTGTCTCAGCAGGTGGGCGGAGCATCGCGCTGCCTTCGCGTTCGGCTCTCCGATGACCGACAGGTAAAAGTGAACCGGGAGCATTTCACCCCTGGGCAGGAGGCTCCGCCCACCCACCCAGGACGCTTCTGTGCATGCGCAGAAGCTTCTGTGCATGTGCAGAAGTGTCATACGTGTCATGCGCGAACTGGTGGCAAACTAATTCAGAACCCACCACTGCTGGGGAGGGCAAAAAACTGGCCTCCTGGAAGTTCCGGCAGGCCAGAAATGGCCTGTTTCTGGCCTCCAGAGAGCCTCCAGAGCCCGGGGAGGGAGAAAATGCCCCCTGCCGTGGTGCAGAAAGCCGACTAGGCTACGCCCACCATGGCCACACCCACCCATCATGGACAGAGAACCCATTGCTAAAATTTTTGACTCCCACCCTTGGGTGCACAGGCTGAGAGAGTTCTTGATTTGCAGCAAGTATAGGTTGTAGCCTAGAAATCCTTTCTCTATCTATTTTTATGGTTGTTGTAAGCCACCCAGAGTTGAACCAGGTGGCACAGAAAACATTGTCCTCTAGCATTTAGACCAGCATTTCTCAACTGTGGCATCTTTAAGATAGATGGACTTCAACTCCCAGAATTCCCCAGTTTTGGGGGGCTGCCTTTGAAGATGATCTGGAAGACGCAGATGGGGCAGAATGCAACTGTCTACCTGCTGACCAATACTAACCAGCTAAAAAGAAATGTATCTGTGTGCAGAGGCTGCCCTAATTGGTAATAGGCTTCTGAGTTGAATTCAGGGTGTTGGTTGTCCTTCTTGTGGATTTATTTATTGGTTTACTTATTTGTATTCTGTCTTTATTATTTTTGCAAATAACTCAAGATGGGGAAAATATCCAACACAGCTTCTTCTTCCTATTTTCCCCACAACAACAAGCGGGCTGTGAGGTGGGTTGGACAGAGAGGGTCCTCAGGTCCTGGTTTCCTTCAGGATTATCTTCTCCAGTCAGAATCTTCATTGAATACATGCTGTCTGAATGGGGTGTGCTGTGTATTCTCACCACCTGAAAGGCTGCTGGGGAGAGTCCCAAGGATTGGCCTCAGGGGTGAAATTCAGCAGGTTCTGACAGGTTCTGGAGAACCGGTAGCGGAAATTTTGAGTAGTTCGGTGAACCGGCAAATACCACCTCTGGCTGGCCCCAGAGTGGGATGGGAATGGAGATTTTGCAATATCCTTCCCCCAGGAGTGGGGAGGGAATGGAGATTTTGCAATATCCTTCCCCTGCCACGCCCACCAAGCAGTGGTGGGTTCCTACCGGTGCGGTCCACTCTATAGCACCGGTAGCGGCCTGCTGGTGATGTCACAGTACCAGTGCGGTCAGTTGCCGGTGCCTGGGCGCCGCCATTTTAAAAAAATTTTCTTCTGCGCATGCCCGAAGCCGGGCATGCGCATGCGCTGCCTTCCTACCCCACAGTGAGTCCAAGCAGGGGAGGATGGCTGAGGGAGCGCATGAGATGCTGAAAGAACGGGCGGCAGGACCTATCTCCATTCCCCTCCCTTCAGCAGTCCGAGAAGCCATGAACGTGCGGTGATGATCCTAGGCATTTTCGCACATTTGAGGCTTCTCGAGCTGCTGAGGGGAGTGGGAACGGGCGGCAGGAGCCTAGGATCATCGAATGGGGAGAAGCATTCAGGCCCGATGGAGCCTCCTAGAAGAACCACTGCCGCAGTCTTGCTGCTCCCACTGCGGGGGGCTGCGTTGCAGGTCGGCAATGCCCCCCCCCCCACTTCTCCAGCCGCTGCCAAGCTCCCAAAGCCCACGCCCACCCAGTCACATGGCTGGCAATCCACACCCACAAAATAAGCCATGCCCACAGAGTGGTAGTAAAAAAAAATTAGGAACCCGCCCCTGCCACCAAGCCACGCCCACCGAACCAGTAGGGAATTTTTTTGAATTTCACCCCGATTGGCCTTCACAGTTGTAGCCTTCTAACTCTGAAAAAAAGCTTAAGGTTTTCACTGAAGGTTGCGATGGCTCAACTTTGATAACATTCAGATGAATATCAGGGATCTGTTGTAGGTTCCCCCCCCATTTATTATTGCTCGGTTGCATCTAGAATCGGTGCAATTTATGCATACAAATACAGGTAGTCCCTGACTTACAACCACAATTGGGCCCAAAAGTTATGTTGCTAAGTGAGACAGTTGTCAAGTGAAGTTTGCCCCATTTTACCACCCTCCATGCCATTGTTGTTAAGCGAATCACTGCAATTGTTAAGTTGCTAACACAATTGTTAAGTGAATCTGGCTTTTCAACTGACTTTGCTGGTCAAAAGTTTACAAAAGGGGATCACATGACCTCGGGATACGGCAACCGTCATAAATACGAACCAGTTGCCAATTATCTGAATTTTAATCACCTGACCAATGGGGATGCTGCAACAGTCATAAGTGTAAAAAATGCTCATAAGTCACTTTTTTCAATGCAGTTGTAACTTTGAATGGTCACTAAATGAATTGTTAGAAGTCAAGGACTACCTGTATACATATATATGTATTCCATGGAGCATATTTCGCGGAGAGATAAGGTGCTTCAAAGCTGAGTAGAAACTTGAACCTTAGTTTCCCCATTTTAATTTGATTCTATTACAGCTACATCTCATTGCTTCATTCTTCAAAGCCTAGTATGTTTTCACTACTGCTCATAAAGGTTACCAATATTGGTCATTTGAATAGCAATAGCAATACCACTTAGACTTATATACCGCTTTACAGTGCTTTACCGCCTCTCTAAGCGGTTTACAGAGTCAGCATATTGCCCTCAACAATCTGGGTCCTCATTTTACTGACCTCGGAAGGGTTGGAAGGCTGAGTCAACCATGAGTTTGTTTAGATTTGAACTTCCAAATTGCAGTCAGCCAGCAGTCAGCAGAAGTAGCCTGCAGTACTACACTCTAACCATCGCCAAATAATGTATTTGTATTCTGGATGGTCATTAAAAGGAAGTAAATTCAGCTGAGCTGGAAGTGCTCACTCATATGGAATGCCTTTTTAGGGTGAGAGTTACACCTTGGATTGGAGATGTTTATTTAGGTTGCCTTCAAATGTCTGTGAAGGATGTTTTCCAGAATCACCTTTCTTGATTACGCAGTCTAATGTATGTAATAGGATTAGAGGTGAAGATCATTCTCATGTTTGTAAGCAAACATTTTTTATTGAACTTGATGTTGTGTTTATGGAAGTTTGTCCTGTGCCTAATTGCCTAACTTGTATTTTTTATATTTTCTTTCTTATCTTTTCTTTTCTTTTTATATTTTCATCTCCCTTTCCTGCCTTCCCAGAATTTCCTGCCTTGTAAGGGAGGGGGGAGAGATTTCTTGGACATGGTATCTCTTCCTAAACTGCTTTTCTTTGCTGAGTAGGCCATGCTTCCTTGAAAGGAGCTAACCAGCGCTGGGTTGCCCCAGTTCGGACTAGTTCTTAGAACTGGGAGCGCTGCCGGCAGGAGGCTCCGCCCACCCACCCTGGACGCGTCTGTGCATGCGCAGAAGTGGCGCATGTGTGCTTGCAAGCGCACACGTGAACCGATAGCAAAATCATTTACAACCCACCATTGGAGCTAATCACAAGTTAACTCAGTTCTGTGACGTAGTTTGTTAGTGCCCGGGACCAGCTTAGCTCCTATCTGAAATTGACATGATACTAATCGATTCCTAAGCAGCTAGGAACTGATTAAGGTTGCCAGGGCCAAGGCATTCCTTTCAGTGTGTATTCCCCATTGTGTGAGTTGCTAAGGGTGTCAAATTTTACAGGACATCACAATTGAAAAGAGTTCCAAAACACACAATAGGAGAGTAAAATTTGATAAACTTTGTTTGTTGTTTTAGAACTGTTTCTATCTACAGTTTAGGAAAACACCCACAAAGTCAGTCAAGTAGCAGCAAACAACAGACTAACCAGATATTACCCTGTTTCCCCCAAAATAAGACCTCCCCTGATAATAAGCCCAATCAGGCTTTTGAGTGCATGGCAATAAGGCCAAGCACTTATTTCAGGGTTCAAAAAAATATAAGACAGGGTCTTATTTTCAGGGAAACATGGATATAAGTACCAAAAAAGAAATTATGGTTATGGACCTCAGGAAGCTGAGAAGATTATGAACAAAAGACAAAGGTCTAATAGGAAGATACTGAGCAAGCAAATATCATAACTCTAAACTTTGTAAAATTAAGTGCAGATATAGATATTCTGGTGAATGTTAACAGGTGGTAGAATGAATGAGCTATGCGTAACTTAGCACTGTTGTATACGTTTGATGTGTTTGAACAACACAGGATGGTGGGATGGCAGAAAAGGGTGAGAATGATTGATCATATGGCTGTCTCCCTGCAGTTGTTACAGCTGTGATGTGATAAAGCTATTTAAATTTGTCAGAAAGCAACCAAAGGGTCATTTTGCATACCAATATGAAGCTATTGGACACACTATAGAAGTTTGATAATTTATGCTGGAAGGAAGCCTGAGAAGATTGGTATATTTCTGCTTAAAATTAGTAATGTCAGGTGCAAGCAACCAGTTCTATTCATAAAAGGTTCAAGTCAGTTACTTTATTGGGTTCTACCTATATTACAAGAATATTCCTAGTCCTGTGTTCTTCCTTGAGAATAAATAGATAAGATCCTATGGAACTTAGGGGGGGGGGTTAGGCTTATGCCTTTTGTGGCTGTGCAAAGATTCAAGGCTAGTTCCCTGTTTGACTCCTCCTTTCAGCCTACCTGGCTGGTAATATCCCAACAACTTCCTACTTTCTCCACCTTAGATTTACTCCACCTAAGAATAGGAATTAATTAACATTAAAATGTTGTTTACTTTCAAGAAAACATCGTTGAGATTATAGCCTTGAATACAGGCCCAATGAAATGGTGATGATGGCAAACTATTATTTGGGTTGTATTTTGTGTCATGTAAATTATTTAATAAAGCACAAGGGAAACTCTACATTTCAAATGACATTGAAAATGGAAATGGCTCTTTATATAGACTAGGCTACAGCAGGCAACCAGATTTGGATGAGTAGTTTGGAACTTCATTGTAGAAGGAAAGGTAAATATATCTGAAGAACATTTCTGGGCAATTTTCTTAAAGCTGGAGATGAAGTCTTGTCTTCTAGTTGCTAAAAGTGGACCAGCTGACTGTGCTGATCTTTACTGAGAAATTATCTGTACATCTTGAGAAAATGTTAATAGGATGACAAGTTTAGTTTTATCTCTGACCAATGGTTTCTCATAGTTATGTGTAAATGCTATGTAGCTACTATTATGACTGCAGTTCTGACCCATCTTCCATGTAACTTTAGAGAAAGTCATACTACATATAATTTAGTAGTACCATGGATTTCAATTATGCTTAAATATTTCTGGATTGTTAGCCAAGTATTCTTTTCTGGAATAGTCTTAAGTTACATAGATACTACATTTTTACTGAAATAATTTGCATATTGAAATATTATTTTAGGTTTGCTCATTGAAACGTTTTAGTTTCTTTGAAGATTTGTGGGTAAGATTTGATTCAGTTTTCTTTGACTTGGCCCTCTGCATTGATTGTTTTTCTTTTTGAAAACTGATGTACTATAAAAAATAACTCAGCAAGCTGTATTCAGGGTTTATACATAGATTCATACTACAATGTATCAAAGAAATAATGCTTCTGATATCCTTTATGTTTTACAAAATTCTCCTGTTAGACACATGCAAATGCACTTTTTTTGGTACGTCACATAATCAGCTGAATTTTCTAAAAAATGAATAATATATCAAATATAGGATTATGTTCCCACTCAATAACAAATGGAATACTTTCTGTCATTTTCACAACAGACTTGTACAATGTAAAGTGTAAATGTTTCTGTTGCATATTGAGGGATTAAAGTGAAAATATATGCCTAAGAAAGAAAGTTCATTTTCCTTTCTCCATCAGTGTAAATGATGGCCACATCAGTGTAAATAACTTAACAAATTTTAGACAGTACATTAGCATATGAATATATTATCATCTGTTGTATTTTAAATTCCTGTAGACAGAAAGGAGGGAGCAAGCCAGTTCTCTGGACTGATACGCTCTCCTTTGGGAGAAATTTGACTATTTGAAATCTTCTGCTACCTGCAAACGGCAGGATAAAAATGACGACAAAAGAAATGTGAATGTGTCTCCATCCACATAGCAATAGCAATAGCACTTAGACTTATATACCGCTTCATAGTGCTTTACAGCCCTCTCTAAGCGGTTTACAGAGTTCAGCATATTGCCCCCAACAATTTGGGTTCTCATTTTACTGACCTCAGAAGGATGGAAGGCTGAGTCAACCTTGAGCCGGTGAGATTTGAACAGCTGAACTGCTGAACTAGCAGTCAGCTGGAGTAGCCTGCAGTAGTTGCATTTAACCACTGCGCCACCTCGGCTCCTGGGTGTTGTCCCAAAGGTGCTTTTTCAAAAGGCAACTGGACTTTGTTTTTCCTTGAAAACATGTCACTTCTCATCCAAGAAGCTTCTTCAGTTCTGATTGAATGATGGAGGAGGATGGTGGATCATCCACCATTCAGTCAGAACTGAAGAAGCTTCTTGGGTGAGAAGTGACATGTTTTCACAAGGAAAAACAAGAAAGTCCAGTTGCCTTTTGAAAAAGCACCTTTGGGACAACCATGACCTGGATGACTGAGAATCTCCATTGACATCTATACATTGTTTTCCTTTTAAAAAAATATTTAAATATATTTTTTAAACCCAGAAATAGGAAGGAGGAATCCCATGTTGGAATTCCTCCTACAAAGTAAGAGACCTTTGTCCAACTCCAGAATGCAGAACCTGACACAACTTACTGCTCCTAGACTTCCCTATTCCATAGGATTGGCATCAAAATGAGAATTTAGCCAATAATACAAATCAACTATATACTTAGTAGATTTGCATCCTGCCTTTACTTCAGAAGCTCAAGGTGCCTGCATAGCATTGCCTCCTCCAGTTTTTTCTCATAGCAACCACCCTGTAGTTGGAGTGTGACAAAGTGGCTGGTCCAAAGTTTGTGTCTAAGCACAGACTTAAAGCTGGACCTCTCTTATTATAGATTCACATCTTAACCATTACACATATAAAATAAATTCACGTATTACTGGCTATGTAATGTAATCCTATCACCCATCTCCTCCCACCTAGGACTGCATGACCGTAACTTTGTTGTTTGTATCCTTACGATTTATATTGACTGTTTCCTAATGTGATTTGCCTATTTATACTCTATGACTATCATTAAGCGTTGTACCTTATGATTCCTGACGAATGTATCTTTTCTTTTATGTACACCGAGAGCATATGCACCTAGACAAATTCCTTGTGTGTCCAATCACACTTGGCCAATAAAGAATTCTATTCTATTCTATTTATATATGTGGACAAAATCTATTACAGGTGGGTGGGTCCTTGTCTTACAACTACAATTGAGCCTGAAATTTCTGTTGCTAAGAGAGAGACAGTTGTTAAGTGAATTTTGCCCCATTTTACGGCCTTTCTTGCCACAGTGGTTAAGTGGACTCACTGCAGTTGTTAAGTTAATAACACGGTTGTTAAGTGAATCTGGCTTCCCCACTGACTTTGCTCGTTAGAAGCTTGAAAAAGGGGATCACAGTCATGCAGTCATAGGTGGGAGGAGATTTTAATTTAATTTAATTTAATTTATTAAATGTATATGCCGCCCAACTCCCAAAGGACTCTGGCGGCTTAACAACAGAATAAACATTTGAAAACATCTTAAACATTAAAACAAGTTAAAACCCATAATATCATTTCATGGCCAGATCTCGTCGATTACAACCGCGAGATCAATGGCCCCAAGCCTGCCGGAAAAACCAGGTTTTTACTGCTTTTCGGAAGGCCAATAGGGTGGGGGCAGTCCGGACCTCCGGAGGTAACTGGTTCCAGAGGGCTGGGGCAGCCACAGAGAAGGCCCTCCCCCCCGGGCCCGCCAGCCGGCACTGTTTAGCAGACGGGACCCGGAGGAGACCAACTCTGTGGGATCTCACCGGTTGCTGGGAGCTGTGTGGTAGAAGGCAGTCTCGAAGATAACCTGGCCCTAAGCCATGTAGAGATGGGTGATAGGATTACATTACTTAGCCAGTAATACGTGAATTTATTTTATATGTGTAATGGTTAAGATGATCACTGCAGCAATCATAAATATGAGCCAGTTGCCAAGCGCCTGAATTTTGATCGTGTTACTATAGGGATGCTGCAACAGTCGTAAACGTGAAAAACGGTCATAAGTCACTTTTTTCAGTGATGTTGTAACTTTGAACGGTCACTAAATGAACTGCTGTAAGTTGAGGACTACCTGTATTACAGCAATTGAGTTAGAAGCATGCTTGCACAAATAACACCCCCATGCAGCAGAATGGTCCTTGTACATACAAATCTTTTCTAGATACAATTGCTTGTTCTCTTCCCTTAGAGGTGAGAGCGTAATTAAAAATTCAACCTGATATTGGTGTATATTGGAGCAGAAGGCATGATGTAATTTGAAAAATTAAACAGCAGTTGTCTTCATTGCAAAGATGTAACATTCTCCATAGTGGGCGGAGCTAGCCTCCAAGAAAGGGTTAAATCTGCCCTCTAGCCAATAGGACCGAGTCTTAAAAAAGGTATAAATAGTGCCCTTGTAGATTGGCACCCCCTCTTTTAATCTCGGTCCTAGCCAGAAGGACTAGTGCTTTTCCTGTCTTGGAGGCTAGTTCCATCCTTTCAGCGTTATCCAGATCCAGTGATTCAACTGTGTTGTGAGTTTGACACTTGATGATCCGGCTGTACAGAATCGGATGAATGAGGCTATTCGGAGGGGGATTGAGGCAGCAATGCAAGCAATGGCTGGCCACTCTCGCCCTACAGAAGGCCGGAGGGCCCCTTCCCCCGTCCCACTGGAACAGGCCCAAGCCTCCTCTGATGACATGGAGGACGAGGACTTCTCAGTGCACAGTTCCCCCATCCCGCTGGGAGACCCGGACAAAGAGGAGGGCGAACTGGATGAGGGACCATTGGGGGATGACCACCTCCAACCTCTGCTTTCAGAGGACGAAGATCTGGCCCCCGAACCATCCACGTCCACTGCCCTTTTTCACCCCAGCCTCTTCCGGTCTCTACTTCATAAGGCCAGGACAACCGCAAACATCCCGCCTTCCCCGGCGGACCCCCAGGGGACGGCCGTCTCGGGGGACCCTATTTTCGGGGAGGCCTCTACTTCGCACGCAGAGGTGATTCCTACACCTAACCTCTTTGTGGAGGCCATCACTAAACAATGGCAGTCCCCGGCATCGGGACCGCTTCCGAACGCACTTGATAAGCGTTACTTTAACGTTTCCTCCCAACTGGCCCAACATCTTCCGGTGCCTCCAGTGGATCCTCCAGTGCTGGCCCTATATTCTAGCGCTCCGGTTCCTGGCGATCCTGACGACCTACTGCGACCGGAGGAGAAACGCATGGAGTCCATACTCCAACGCACCCATCAGGCGGCTGCCTGGGCTGTCAAGGCGTCTACGACTGCTTCTTTTTTTTGTCGCACCTCGCTAAAATGGCTGCATGCCCTGCAGGACCATATCCCACAAGCCGACACCAGGGCGCACCATGACATTAACCGCTTAATCGCAGCCGCCCAGTTCACGTCTGATACTACCCTACAGGCGGGTCGGTTCGCTGCAAGATCTATGGGAGGTGCGGTGGTTGCCAGGCGGATGCACTGGCTTCGGAGCTGGCAAGCTGAGCTCCATCATAAATGGAAGCTCGCGGCAGCTCCGATTACGGGTCAGTCCCTCTTTGGTCCGGCACTTGACCGTATTACCACCGAAACGAAAGATAAACGCAAAGTGCTTCCAAATTATTCCAAAAAGTCTTACAACAAATCACCATTCCGTCGCGCCCCAAGGGCCGCGGACACATCTTACAATAGGTCCCAGGGTCAATACGGTTCCAACCAGGCCCAGCACGGCTCTTCCCAGGGACAGTACGGTTCCGCCCAGGGACAGTATGTTCCTCGCCAACGGTCAGCTTCCGATCGGCCATTCCGGGGTGGGCATTCCAAACGGCCCTTTAGAGCAGCCGGTGGTCGCCCTTACCGCCGGTATAAGTAAGCCTGAGCCGATCCCTCCCATTGGGGGTCGACTGGCTCTCTTTGCCAGTCAATGGGAGGAAATCACCAATGACGCATGGGTTTTGCAAACCCTGTCGACAGGACTGTACCTGGAATTTATTTCCACCCCTCCGAGGTTTTTCTTACGCTGCCCCTTGTCTTCAAACATTTCCAAACGGGTCCTCGTAGATCAGGCAATCCAGCACTTGCTGGACATTAGAGCCATCCAGCGAGTGCCTGAGGACCAGCAGGGGCAAGGATTTTATTCCATCTTATTTGTTGTTCCGAAATCCTCGGGTGGGTGGAGAGCAATTCTCGATCTGAAACGCCTGAACAGATACGTGAGGTACAGGAAATTCAAAATGCATACACTGCAATCAATTTTGGTGGGCATTAGGCGCGGCGACTTTCTCGCCTCAATTGACCTCACGGAGGCCTACCTCCATATTCCAATTCACGAATCTCATCGCCAATTCCTCAGATTTTGTTATGCAGGGGTGCACTATGAATACCGGGCGTTGCCCTTCGGCCTGTCATCAGCGCCAAGGGTATTTACCAAGGTTCTGGCCGCCTTGGCAGCCCACCTCAGGGCTATTCCCGTGCGTGTTCAGTGTTACCTGGATGACATACTTATCCAGTCCTCTTCCCTGTCTCAGGCTCAGCAGGACATCCAGGTAACCCTCAACACACTGGAACACCACGGGTTCCTCGTTAATTTGGGTAAGAGCCAGTTGTCCCCCTCTACCAGGGTCACCCACTTGGGGGCCATTATTGACTCTCTGGAGTGCAGGGTCTACCTGTCCCAGGAACGGAGAGACAGCATATTGGAACTGGTCCAGCAAGTTCTGGCTCAAACTAGGGTTCCCCTGAACCAGCTGTCATCCCTCCTGGGGAAGATGATTTCCGCGATACATATCGCCCCATGGGCGCACCTGCACTCCAGAGACCTTCAATGGTTTCTTCTCCCCTTCCAGCGGGCAAATCGCAGCAACTCCCCCGCACGGGTCCGGCTGCCAGCGAACGTGAGGAGGTCGCTCCGGTGGTGGACATCGCCTGCCCTGTCCAGGGGCACCAGGTTCCTGGAACCACCGAGACTCACGGTGACGACCGACGTCAGCACCACGGGCTGGGGGGCCCACACCGGTTCCCTCGTTGCCCAGGGCACATGGGACAGGACGGAGCGAACTCTCCCCATCAACCTGCTGGAGCTCCGAGCCGTTCGGTTGGCCCTTGTACACTTTCAGTCACATCTGGCGGGCAGTCACATCTTAGTTTTGACGGACAATGTGACAACAAAGGCCCACATAAACCGGCAGGGGGGCACCATCTCCAAGGCCCTGATGTCCGAGGCGATGACCCTAGGGCTCTGGGCAGAGCGACATCTGTTGTCCATCCAAGCAGAACACATCTCCGGGGTGAGCAACACGACCGCAGACTGGCTCAGCCGGAACGCCATCAATCCGGCGGAGTGGACTATTCACGCGGACATTTTCCAACAACTGGTCCATCTCTTCGGTCTCCCGGTCATCGACCTCTTCGCCACCCCGGAGAACGCCAGGCTGCCCAGATTTGTAACTCGGTTCTGGACTCAGGGCGCCGAGGATACGGACGCTCTCCGCTGCCCATGGCCTCAGGGACTTCTATACGCCTTTCCTCCCCTTCCGTTGATCCCCAAAGTCATCCGGAGGGTCATAATCCTGAGGGCGGAGATCATCCTTCTGGCCTCCCATTGGCCCAGGAGGACCTGGTTCGCGGACCTTATGTCCCTGTCCGCATCACCTCCTTGGCGGATCCCTTGCCCAGGGGTCAGTTCGTCATCCAGAGCCGCAATGGCTACAACTGACCGCCTGGCGCTTGAGCGGATCACTCTGCAACACCGCCTAGTTCCGGACAATATCTCCAAAATCATGTTGGCCTCTAGGAGACCATCGACGGAGCGCATCTATTCCGCCACCTGGCGTGCCTTTTGTCATTGGTGCTCGCAGGTGGGGTATTCACCGGTTGAGCTCTCCATTATCAACGTCATCCAGTTCCTGTGCCAGGGTCTCGCCATGGGCCTCTCGCCCAACACCTTGTGCAGACAGGTGGCAGCCCTTTCAACGGTCTTATCATGTCACAATTTAGATTCTCTTTCCGCTCATCCGCTTGTGCGACAGTTCCTTAAGGGAGTCACTAATCTGTGTCCGCCGGTGGTGCACAGGTTCCCTACCTGGGATCTCTCCAAGGTGCTTTCAGCCTTGACGGTGGCACCATTCGAACCTTTGGACACTGTTCCCTTGTCCCACCTGACTTATAAGGTAGCGTTCCTTGTTGCAATCACTTCAGCTCGACGAATTTCAGAACTCGCTGCCCTTTCGGTACGGGAGGACCTGTGTGTCTTCCACGGTGACAGGGTAGTGCTTCGCTTGGACCCCGCATTTGTGCCCAAGGTCAATACGCACTTCCACAGAGCGCAGGAAGTTGTCCTGCCTACCTTCTTCCAGGACCCGTCTACAGACTCTGAACGTGCATGGCACATGCTAGACGTTAGGCGCGCTCTGGACATTTACCTGAGATGCACTTCCACTCTCCGACGAACGGAGGCTCTGTTCGTGACCTATAGCTCTTCTTCCCTGGGTCTCAAGGCGTCTTCCGCTACCATTGGGCGGTGGCTCCGGGCGGCCATCTCCCTGGCTTACAAACATTTGTCCTTGCCCAGGCCTTCGGGCCTCACTGCCCACTCCACCCGTAGTGCGGCTACCACTGCCGCATGGAATGCTAGGGCTTCTATTGACGAGGTCTGTAGAGCGGCCACCTGGGCTTCCCTGACACCCTTTGTCCGGCATTACAAATTGGACATTTATGCCTCCGAAGAGGCGGATTTTGGCAGGCGGGTGTTGGGTCAAGTTCTTCCAGCAAGCGATCTTACCAGCCGCAATGGTTGAGCCCGCCCTAGGGACGCAATGCTTTGGTATGTCCCTTTCTTGGAGGCTAGCTCCGCCCACTATGGAGAAGGGACGTTGGTACTCACCTGTGAGACGTCCTTTCTCGTAGGGCGGAGCTAGCCTCCAAGTCCCTCCCTCTTATATGTCTGGCTGGGCACGATCGCATCGTTGTTCTGTACATAGTTATACTATCTGATCAGGGGTTTTTTCCTTCCTATACATAGTTCATATCTTCTCTGGGTGTTTTTTATTGTAAATAGTTAATAAATTGTCTGGTTGTTTTGGAAAAGCACATTGAGTCTGATTTGTCCCTCGATCAAAAGAGGGGGTGCCAATCTACAAGGGCACTATTTATACCTTTTTTAAGACTCGGTCCTATTGGCTAGAGGGCAGATTTAACCCTTTCTTGGAGGCTAGCTCCGCCCTACGAGAAAGGACGTCTCACAGGTGAGTACCAATGTCCCTTTTACTGCATATTTTGTTACGGATACACCGATTAATTTTCTGCACCTTTATAGTTTGATCACTTGCACAATGGCCTTGTCCAGGAATCCAAATGCCGCATTAAGTAGCAATTTTTTCCATCTGCTGAGAGGCTACTATTCCAATGGAAAAACGTATATTGTTTTCTCCATTGAATATTTCAGGGGACTTACAGCTGCTAGATTGTCTCATGCAGAACTCGGCAAGCCATTTTGAAATGGTAAGCATCCATTATCAAACATTTCCTTTCTCTTTGGCTTGGTAACTGTGTTTTAGATTCCACAGAAAAGCTACTTCATTTCCGCCCATTAAGTGTTCTGTGAATGTAACTGCCCTACAGCCAGGGGCGGGTTCTTAATTTTTTTACTACCACTGTGGGTGTGGCTTATTTTGTGGGTGTGGCTTGCCAACCATGTGACCGGGTGGGCGTGGCTTGCCGGTCATATATTAGTTATTTCAGAGAGATGTTACTACTATTTTTGCTATTTTATACCTTATATGAAAAGCTTTGCATACAAAGTGTGTGTTACACCATGGCAACACAGCAACCTTTATATGCAGAAAATGCTATAGTTAAAAGACAAGCAAGTCTCATACAGCATTTTTGGTTTCAGTCATGGATTCCTTAGGTGAAAATATTGAGGACTGTTAAAAGAACAGTACCTTTTAACAGTCCTCAATGTTTTCGTCTAAAGAATAACAGTATAAATGGCGGCGCCCAGGCACCGGCAACCGACCGCACCGGTACTGTGACCGGCGGGCCGCTACCGGTGCTATAGAGTGGACCGCACCGGTAGGAACCCACCACTGCCTACAGCGTCAAGAATTCATTATGTGGGTTTAGACATGCAAGTTTCCAGCCTTCACAGAAACGATAAGTTTGGGATTGTGCAATTATGCAGTTCCTATCTGCCCTCAGAATGGTACAGTCCAGGAGAATATATTGTTTAATTCTGCTGCAAATATAGATTAGTTGTGTCTAGATGTGGTAGATCCTAAGGGTTAGATTAACCTGCTGTTTTAGGGATGAATTGTGAAAACCTGTTTGCATACAAAAATTAGGGGCATCTGTCTAGTGACATACATGTGAGCTGATGTTTGGATAAAAGAGGAAAATCACACAATTTGCACGGAGTTTGGAAAAATGTGATGACAAAGAAGTGAGTGACTGTTGATGGCAAAGACAATCTAGCTGAGCTTCTACCAAAAATTGTATATTGAAATATTATTAATATTAATAATATTGAAAAATATTTATATATATTTAAAAATGTAGTTATACAGATGTAATTTTGCACTGATCCTCAGAGGTAGAATAAAAACGTATTTGTTATTGCTATTATTTGACAACAATATTGTTATTATTTTTAGATGTCCAATCAAAATAAAGAAGACATTAAGACAGAAACAGATTCCGAAGAGCCAACAGTCCACAGTGCTTCAGAAGTCAGTGAGAGAGACCACTCTGTGCCTGGTGTGTAAGAGATCATGATTTTGCTTCATGACTGTGTCTCTTGTGTGTCTTTGTATCAGGGGTGGGTTCTGGACTCTTCCTCTGCGGATTCGCTCAGGGACACGCCATGCGGGCGGGTGGGCCCGCAGGCACACGCCATGCGTAGTACTAAAAAAACCAAGATGGCGGCACCTATGGCGCCGCCGAGAAACTGGCTCGGGGGCGTGGCAGGCCTGGGTCACTGCCAGTTTCAGCGACCCAGGCCGCCAAGTTACTAACAGTTCTATAGAACTGGTCCGAATTGGTAGGTACCCACCTCTGCTTTGTATGTGCATAGGTACATAGCTGTATTGACAAGCAACTATAAAACAGTGTAAAACAGACAGATGTCATCTTTGCACATATCTAGTTGCTCTGTGAAACATGCACACTCAGAAGTTGAATGGTATCATCTCAGACTATTCATAAAGTTCAATACTGAGGCAGGAAGATTTCTGCCTTATCATTATATATTCTGGAATTGCAATAGGTACTTGGATTTGCTAGAATGGAATTATGCTGATTTTAAAAATATTATTGTTGAACCAGGAACTGCAATACAAATCCCTAATGTTTTGCATTGGGCAACTATGCAACATTATATTGTCCTAATGTAACAATTTTCCTTCAATCCAGCAACTTCATGCATTTTTTTTTATATTTCTTTCCCCCCCCCTACTTTCAACACTTTTTCTTTACTCTTGTAGAGTTCCTAAATTTGGTGCCTTTCCACCGAAAAGCACTTTTCTACTTGGGGATTATGTGAAGGAGCTATAGACCAACATATCTAAAGGGCACTTACCGTATTTTTCGGAGTATAAGACGCACCGGAGTATAAGACGCACCTTAGTTTTGGGGGAGGAAAATAGGGGAAAACAAACTGCCTACCAGGTATTCATCTGGCTAGCATCCTTAGTCTGGTCAGCTTCAGCACATTATTTTATCCCCTGGTTAGGACTTAAAAAAACCTTCTTCTGAGAGAGTAACAATGAAAGAGCCTGCAAGCCAGTAAGAGCTGGGAAGATCATTAGCACCTGGTTAGGGCTAGAAAAAAACTTATTCGGAGCAAGTAGAGCAATGAAAAAAAATTCTGCAAAGACTTAGGGCTGGAAAAACATTCTTTGGAGAGAGTAACAATGAAAAAGCCTGCAAGGTAAGAGCTGGGAAGATCTGTTAGCACCTAGTTAGGGCTGGAAAAAAAAGCCACATTCGAAGTATAGGAACCCAAATTTTCAGCCACTTTTAGGGAGGAAAAAGGTGCGTCTTATACTCCAAAAAATACGGTAGTTGGAGAAATCTGCAATCAGTGAACTTTAAAGTAGTTGAAATGCCCACCCACACACAGAAAATGCAACAAAGATAATAAAAGTACAAGGCAACTTGAAACCTAAGCCTTTTTAAAAAATTAGTTCATGCTTGGAGCAATATTTTAAAACTAAGCATGCATTTCTTGTTCTGTCTCTTGTTTCTCAATTTTGTTTTCACAATTTCCCCTCTGTGTGCAGTTCAGGAAGCTACAGAGAAGACTTTGGCAAATGAGCCTCTCAAAGCAAAGGAAAATTTCCCCTTCCTTACTTCTAAACAAGATGTTGACTCTACGAAGACCCACATTCTCACGCCTACTATTTCTCAGCTTAGCACTGATGAAAATTTGTCTTCTATTATTCCACCTGGGAACAAATCTGTTCTAGAGGGTGAAGCACTTGAAGTTCAGAGCGAAAAAGAGATTCCTCCAGAAGATGAAAGTTTTGACAACCAGTGCCAAGGTCTGGAAAACCAGAGTGGGTTGCCAAATTGCAACCTGGCTTCTGAAGATGTAAGGCTGCCTTCTACAGCTGCAGAAAGTATCGGCAGTACCTCACAACAGCCATCCTGCAATACCACAAAGCATGCAGAAACGAAGAATCCCATCCAAAAGCAGGGAAACGCTGTCTCTCCTCTAGATTCTGAGGTAAATAATCAACAACAAGAAAATGATCCCGTTGATACCACTTCTCAATCTAATTTTGAAGATTTTGCTTTACAGCTGTTGACAAGAGAAGATGGTAAGGGTCCAGGACCAGAACAGCTATCTCTGGGAAAGTTGATGCCTCAAAATCAAATAAACCCACCTCAGAGCCAGAAAGAATTACCTCAAAGAGAAACCATGGGCGGCTGTGAGTCACCTTCACCTTCAACCACTGCCCTTCTTTTAGAGTGGCACAGAGGAGAAAGGGTGCAGATTAGACAGGCTGCAGAAAGGATGCTAAAGGCTCTATTTCAAGAATTCAAATATAATGTGGAGTCTATTGAAACTAGGGATTTGGGGGCTGAAGCTGGAGCTGCAGCCGCTTCCCCATCCGTCAGTCTTCTACATTTTAGGCTGGCATGCAGTTATCTGATACAGATTCTGGCAAATGCCATCCATTCTGAAGCTGACTCAGAAGAAGAGATTTCTTCCGATTTTCTTCCATGCAGTGAAGAAAATCCAGGAAGAGAAAAGAGTGAGAATGTAAATGAACCTCCAGAAACCAACATATCTGGTGGTCAGATGAATGCGACAAATTCCCAGGAGGAGTTATTCTCAAGTAATATGGATCCAAATCCAAATCCAAAAAACTTACTTTGCAACTCTGGAGCAGAAACAGCTGCAAGAACGCCGTTTACTGATGGTACAGAGATGGATTCCAGAAGCAACTTGAATCAGGGGAATTATGAAGTACCTTTCCCAAGCGAAGGTATCTCCAGTTGGATTTCCCAAGCAAGTGCTAGGCTAGCTGATAACACTGCGACCTACAGCTTCAATACTTGTGTCCCTCAATTAGTCTCTCCATCACACTGTTTGCCCTGGAATAAATACCTACAAGGGAGGGAGAAGAGGAGGGCTTTTCTCCATTCACTCAACAATCTTGAAAAAAACGTGATGGAAAATCAGTGGCTGCTCAAAACCAGGAGATACAACCAACATGCCTTGGGGCAAAATCCCCCCATTGCTTCCAGATTGATAGGGCAATCCCATAGAAGTCTATTCAGAAGTAACTCCAACTGAATGTAATGTAGCTTATTTCCAAGTGAAAGAATATATAATTGCTGTCCAAATTAGCTGCTTTAGCACCCGAACACATTCATCTTATTTAAGAGAATGAATTATCCTGAATTTTAACTCCATTTCTCAAATGATGCCTTTAGTGATTTTCTCCTCTTTGCCACTATAAAAATAGCAATACGTCCAATAGATGTGAACCTGGAATCCATGTGAAAAGTCATTTCTGTCACCAAGTTTCTATAGACCAACAGAGTGTAGATGATTTCAGGAACATGAGGGTAGACCAGGGGTCAGCAACCTCAAACACTCAAAGAGCCACAAAGGTCCTAACTGGAAGTCTCCCGTTCAATTCTGGAGCCGACCGGAAGTCTGGTTCCCCCACCATAGAGTCTCCTTCTAGCACAGCATCCTTTTTCCTCTACCAGTCCTAACCAAAAGCCCTATCAATTGTGGAGCTGACCGAAAAACCCGCCCCCTTGCCATAGAATCTCCTCCTGGCACCTCCTGCTTCCCCCTCCCCCAACTGGAAGCTCCTCTCAAAGTTGTGGTGCCAACTGGCTACAGGGAGCTGCAGCAGAGGGATGAAAGAGCCACATGCGGCTCCAGAGCCACAGGTTGCTGACTCCTGGGGTAGACAGTGGGTTGCATCCTTTATAAAGGCATTTTTTATTACTGATTTTTCTTTTCTTTTAATGCATCTCTGAAATCAGAAGTAACCTCCTGATTGCTTATTTGTACCCTGTGACAATCATTAAGTGTTGTAGCTCCTGATTCTTGACAAATGTATATTTTCTTTTATGTACACTGAGAGCATATGCGCCAAAGTCAAATTCCTTGTGTGTCCAATCACATTTGGCCAATAAAGAATTCTATTCTCTGGTTTCAGAGATGGAACAGTTTTTCTTAAAGGGCAGGTAGGAAAGAACTCATGCTAGCCATTAAGAATAAGATACCAGGAACATAAATGAAGCATCAATCATGACAGAAAGGGTTTAAGCCAAGAATGCAATTAAAAGCTATGCTGGCTGGAGAATTCTGGGAGTTGAAGTCCACAAGTCTTAAAGTTGCCAAATTTGGGGACCTCTGCCTTTGGGACTAATTTCAGTAGGTCTTTCTCAAAAGTTAGTAAATTAATACCTTGCAATATCAGTTTCAGCTTTGATATGCAGCATCAACTTCCCTAACTGGAGAGTTGTCAGAGCAGGAAAAGAGAACATATCTGCACTTACCATTTAAGATCCTCCTCTTTGTGGATGCTGGCTGAACCATAGTCCAATTTCAGAAAAAAATCTGTCTGAGTTGCCATGCTTTGGCTGTGTTTACTAAGTGTTCAGCTCACACTGTTGGCTTCTGAGGTCTCCCACTGAATAATTCAGCTGCCCTAGGCCCTCCCCATTTTCCATGCAAGAAAGCAACTGCCAATTTCCTTTCATTGAGCAAGTCTTACTAGACATATATACTGTTGTACACCTGCATTTTCACTCTGAAGAACATCTATGTGGTTGCTAAGTATCAACACTGACTTGATGACACATAACCAACATTATGTCTGCAGATACATGATGTATCTAAAACTAAAGATTTTTTTTCAAAAAAAATCTGAACCGTACATGATGGTGTCTACCACAAACACATTTCTCCTGTGGTAGTTTGGGATGGAGAACACTGGGGATGGAGTAGATCTAGCTCTGCAGGCTTTCAGTTGGTCAAGGGCATTTCCAGCAGCAACATCACACAACATAGGAAAATCATGTTGGATTAGACTAATGGTTCCTATTTGTCAACTATGTACCTAGAACAAACCTGGAAGTATTGTCTTAAATATGTGCCCATAGCAGAGGTGGGTTCCTGCCAGAGCTGCCCAGTGCGGAGCTCCGGTAGGGAGCGGCGGATTGCGCAACCGCTCCGGAGCCCTCTCTGCCGGTCCATCGTGCGTGCTGCCATTTTCCCCCAGTGATTTTGGGTCGATTTTGCTTCTGCGCATGCGCGGAAGCAAAATCGCGCCAAAATCTTGTGAGGGGACGTGCGTGCGTGTGAGATTTCAGTGAGATTTCGCTTCCGCGCATGCGCAGAAGCAAAATTGCACCAAAATCTTGTGAGTGCGTGCGTCACCTCACAAGATTTCAGCGCGATTTTGCTTCCACGCATGTGCAGAAGCAAAATTGTGCAAGGGGGCGCACGCACGTAGCGAGCGTGTGCACCCCCGAAACTTGGAGATGCACACGCAGCGCACCAGCACCAGTAAGAGGGCAACCCGCCACTGGCCCATAGAAACATTCAGGAAAACCACTAGTGTCACCTGGAGATTTGTGTGTGAATAAGACATCATGTGCATTAGTGTAATGTAATATGTAGAAGATCTTGGGGAATGAGAGGAAGAGATCCTGCCAGTGAACTATCAGACAAGACAGGCAGAAGGCCCCAGTGGCTTAATGGTCAGAGAAACAATCTTAGGAAGCATCTGTCCCAGAGGCGGGTTCCTCCCGGTTCAGACCAGTTCTATAGAACTGGTAGTGGGAATTTCCCCCCACTTGCTGACCGGCTGGCCACGCCCCTGAACCTGCTCTCTCGGCAATGCTGTAAGCGCCGCCATCTTGTTTTTCGCTTCTGCGCACGTGCAGAAGCTGTTTTTTGCTTTTGCGCATGGGTAGAAGCCAATTTTTCAGCACTGTGCACGCACACGTGCGCATGCAAAGCGTGCACGCACACATGGCATGGGAGGAAGCAAACCAGCAGTGAGGTAAGTTAGAACCTACCCCTGATCTGTCCGAATGGATCAAACAGTTAAAAGTGGCCGTATTTTCAGACATGCAAGATTGATGCCAGCCTCCCAGATAAACCAGACAGGAAACACAATTAGATGAACTAATTCAACTTTACTCTAAGGCTACATTAATAGAAAGTCTGAAAGTACAAATTTCACCCCACTGAAAGTAAAAAAAAAACAGATATCAACTTTGCTTTACTGATATAAATGGTGAAGCATACATAAGTCAGCAGATATAACAAGGTAAGCAATGTGATGCCCTCTTCCACAACGGTAACTAAGAATGGCTTTATTGCAGATATCACTAAAATTATTGGGACAGCCAGACTCAACATCATGTTTTTTGGCGCCATTATGAACATGTAATGCATCCTTCCCAACAGAGACACCATTATCTTATACATAGAATCTGAGGTCATTTCTGAAACTACACCATAAACCACATCAGTCTTTTCCTGGCCTTTCCTCTCCATTTTTGTTCATTCATTTGTTTACTATATATTCCAGCCCAAGGAAAAGAGAATAATTTTTCAATATTATGCTCCATTACAACCTGGCATTGTGTTGACAACATGGATGCAACCAGGTTACTGAAAATGTTGAAGCCTTTGTCACTGACATAGGAGCCAAGGTGGCGCAGCAGTTAGAGTGCAGTACTGCCGGCTACTTTAGCTGACTGTGATCAGCAGTTCAGCGGTTCAAATCTCACCGGCTCAGGGTTGACTCAGCCTTCCATCCTTCCGAGGTAGGTAAAATGAGGACCCAGATTGTTGGGGGCAATGTAAATATACATTGCTTAATGGTGTAAACCGCTTAGAGAGCGCTTGCACTATGAGGCGGTATATAAGTCTCACTAATAAATAAATAATAAATAAATAAATAAATAAATAAATAAATAAATAAATAAATAAATAAATAAATAAATAAATAAATAAAAATAATCTGGTATCTCCAACTGCAATTGAAATGTTTACAAAACAATATACAACTTTGTCCAGAAGGTTAGGGTTAGGGTGCTTTATAACTGCTATAAAGAACTGTATCAACGAAATAATATAACATAACAGAATAATATAATATAACATAACATAACAGATACAAACTCAAAGTGAACCGCTCCAAACTTGACTGTAGAAAATACGACTTTAGCAACAGAGTGGTAAATGCCTGGAACTCACTACCTGACTCTGTGGTTTCGTCACCAAACCCCCAAAACTTTACCCTTAGACTGTCCACTGTTGACCTCACCTGATTCCTAAGAGGTCAGTAAGGGGCGTGCATAAGTGCACCAGCGTGCCTACTGTCCCTGTCCTAATGTTACCTCTTATCAGCACCCATCTTATGTATTTAAACAATGTTACATCTATGTATATTACCAACACGTACTTGACATAAATAAATAAAATGAAAAAAACTTTAATAATATAATCCTATGCAAGTCAATTCAGAATGAGCGCCTATTCAATCCAGTGAGGATTACCATCTTATTGAATTTAGACCAATTTGTAAGGTTTATAATATCTTTCTGGTTCACTCTTGCTCATATTGTACCAAAGATGAGTAAGTCACAAGTTGGTTGTCATTCCAGAATTTGACTCTGCAAAAGTTGTTTGACCCTAGCATTTGAAAGCTCCAGCTATGATGAAGGAACAAGACAAGACCATGGTCCTGGACAGAGTGATGCTAAGGGAATTATTTATTTGCTTCAAAACCTTCAGGTGAAATTCAAACTCCTTTTAGCTTGGATTGGAATTCTCCTTATCAATACATTAATATGAATATATATTTATTTGTAGAATTGTTATTGGAAAATAATATGTTTTCTTTGTTTTTCCAAGTTCAGCCAATATTAGCTAAACAAAGTGGGGTCTCATGGTGTCTGCCAGAGTCAAAGGAATCAAGATGGCAGACGCAACCACATAATGGAAAGCCATCCCAGTTTTATAATGAGTGACACATGCAAAAGGGGGTAGGGCCTTGATTGCACAGTCATGCTACCATCCTGACCTTTCAGACACCCTGCTCCTCACCTCCAGAAGAGATTCCTGCATTTAGTGCTTATCTAGAAAAAGAAACTCCTTTCAGGTTGACCAAATTGGATTGCAGTCATCACCGTAGACCTTGCTCCAATTCTTCTCTTTTCAGGAGTAGAATCTCATCTACATGTTCATAGCATTTTAACTGAGATTGATGGGATGGGTGGATAGGAAGTTGCCTCAATGCTCCAGAGATATATATCTAGGTCAGGAACATGTAGAGTTTGGGGTTGACTCTACTTTCCTCTATTGCATCATGTATAAGTCTACCTACAGTATATTGCTATCTTTGGTAGTTTCACTGAGCCAGAGGAAATGGAAAATGTCCGACCAGCAGAACCAAAGTTCTTGAGTGGTTGCATACTGAAAACATCCTTGGAATAGGTAAAGTAATAACAATGACAACCCAAAAGCAGTGATTCATTCATTCATTCATTCATTCATTCATTCATTCATTCATTCATTCATTCATTCAATTCAATTCAATCTGCATAGCTGTCCATCTTACATATGTGACTTACAACAATTAAAAACAACATCAAACATAATGAAAATATAAATGAAAACAACAAATATACAACCATACTAAGACCATTACCGGTATTAAAATCTCAATTTTAGCATCTACTTTGGAAATCTTAATTTTCAGACCTCATGATTCTGGCTGATCCTACTGTGGTCCCCTCTTATTGAGCACTCAGAGGCTAAAGGAAGCACTCAGAATGGCAACAGCTATAGAGGTTTTCTCTAATCTTGTTAAGATTTAAATTCCCATTGTCACTGCTGACAATTCCTGACAATGCCATTTGATTGGGTTTTTTTGGCCATTTTGGCTACAACAATGGTCGCAAAAACAAGTTTGAGATGGAATTTGTTATTAATTTATACAAAGCTGAGAAAGTTACTGGAGAAACAGTTTGGTCTTTCTTTCTTTCTTTCTTTCTTTCTTTCTTTCTTTCTTTCTTTCTTTCTTTCTTTCTTTCTTTCTTTCTTTCTTTCTTTCTTTCTTTCTTTCTTTTTTTCTTTCCTTCTTTCCCAAAAGACTCTATACAATCTCACAACTTCCTGATTATATGCAAAATAACTTATGGAATATAGTGGAATATGCATCCAGCTATGAGGAAAAGGAAGTTACATGGTTTGATTTGCATATATTTCATGCAAAAGATGCAAGAGAAACATAATTTGTTTTCTCATCCCTAAGTCACTTTATTTTATCAGTCCTTTTTCTATTGCTTCCAAAAAACCAAATATATTAAAAAGCTTCCCTCCATTCTCCTTTATGAGTATATAGAGGAGATGGGGAAGGTTGCGGAGGGTGGTCAATCTGCAGCTAATGAGAATCCTAAAGGACACAGAATTGAACTCATTTCAATCAGGTTTGAGACTGGAATTTAATCCTGATATAGCCTTAGCTATGTTTGTCAATGAACGGAGATGGAACTGGGATGGCTGTGGAACATCCAGTCTTGTGCTTCTTGATCTTCAGCAGCCTTCAGTATATCAAGCATGGCATCTTCCTGAGCTGACTCCATACGTGGTGATTGGGGACACCAATTTATGGTGATTCTCTTTCTTTCTCCAGTTGGCGTTGGTTGTGGAGGACAGATCAATCCCTAGGCCCTAAAGAAATGGCAGCTGTGACTTCACATTTTTGTGGAAATAATAATAATAATAATAATAATAATAATAATAATAATAATAATAATAATAATAATAATAATAATAATAATAATAATAATAGTAATAGTAATAGTAATAGTAATAGCAACAGCAACAGCAACAGCAACAGCAACAACAGGTCCTTGGGAAAGATTTGATACATAAATAAAAATGCCAAATCCAGTCTAAACATCTGGCTAACTGAACAACAATAATAATAAGATACCCATTTGGGATATTTTTGTCCTAAGACAAAAAACAAAGTTTAGATAGTGTTTGTGACACTACCTGGAGACAGCAGAAGAGAAGAGAAAGAACTGGAAAAAAACCACAAAATACAAAAAATTGCAAATAGAAGTAGAAGGACTGAGGCAAAAGAAAGCAAAGATAATACCAATAATAATAAGCACCTTGGGTACAATCCCAAATGTGAACACCATCGGTATTGGCAAAATCACCATCAGTCACTTGCAAAAGCCAGCTTTACTTGGAACAGCTTACATCATGTGACAATACATTAATCACAACAAACAGCAACATCTGCCTAGCCCAGGTCCTTGATAGGTGGATTAAAATGCCAAATCCAGGTTAAACATCTGTCTGACTGTAAAACCATCACTACCACCACCACCACCACCACCACCACCACCACCACCACCACCACCAACAACAACAACAACAACAACAATAATAATTCCTGATCCTGCCTTTCTGCTACCAAACAGGCAGTTATGATGCTTTCCTTCCTCCCCCATTCCTGATCCTAACTTCTGCCACCAAACAGGCAGCTGGACAGCCATCCAGTGCAGTTCCTACGGTTATGGGATTACCGTCTTTGGATCAATAGTGGCTTAGCCACTGTGAACCAACCCAGGCACCTACCATCACTAATGATGAGAAGAAATCAACAAAATTCCACACCGGATAGGTCGTCACCCGGGTCAACAATGGCCACATCAGATACTATGGCTCCTGAACATGCTAAATTAATCCACTGGTCATTATGTAAAAAATGCCACTTACCTGTGTCCAAAAAGTCATGGGAACATAAAGTGGAAAAAGTTATTGAAAATGAGAAGGTGAAGATCTTGTGGGACTTTCGAATACAGACTGATCATCATTTGGAACACAACATGCCAGATATCACAGTTGTCAAAAACTGAAACATATAGTTTATTGATATCGCGGTACAAGAAGACACCAGAGTCGAAGAAAAATAACTGGAAAAAAATCACGAAATATCGTGACCTGGCCATCGAAACTATGTAATTATGGATGAAACATGTAACAGTGATACCCATTGTCATCGGGGCACTTGGTACCATGTCCAAGAATTTTATAAAATACTGGTGCATCAAGAAATTGCAGCTTCCTGTAATAACACCAGTGGAACTGCAAAAAACTGCGCTACTTGGAACATCAATATATGCAAAAACATATGGACTACACAATTCGACCAGGATAAAGCAATATATGCAATTTACATAGACTTCTGCAAAGCCTTTTATTCAGTAGTACACGACAAACTTCTTTTAAAACTCAAATCTTATGGCATTTCCAGATCCCTGCATAAATGGATAGCTGCGTTCCTGTCAAACAGACAAGAAGTAGTCAAAATAGGGAGTGCTCTATAAAACCCTGCACCTCTTAACAGCGGTGTCCCCCAAGGCAGCGTTTTAGGACCCACACTCTTTATACTTTACATAAATGACCTTTGCGATCATATCATAAGCAACTGTGTTCTCTTCGCTGATGATGTAAAACTATTCAACACCACAGACAATGCTGCTGCCCTACAAAGAGACCTTGACTATGTGTCAGAATGGTCAAACAATTGGCAACTCCAAATATCAACAAACAAATGCTCTGTCTTACACATTGGCAAAAAAAATTCAGAAGATCAAATACAAACTGGGTGGATACGACCTCGTAGACGACCCTCATTCTGTCAAGGACCTTGGAGTATTCATCTCAAATGATCTAAGTGCCAGAGCTCACTGTAACAGGATTCCCAAAAAGGCATTAAGAGTTGTTAACCTAATCTTGCGAAGCTTTTTCTCCAGTAATATTGTACTGCAAACTAGGGCTTACAAAACCTTTGCCAGACCAATTCTCAAATACAGCTCATCTGTCTGGAACCTCCACTGTATATCGGACATTAATACAATTGAGCGAGTCCAGAGGTATTTCACGAGAAGAGTCCTCCACTCCTCTGCTCACAACAGAATACCTTATGCCACCAGACTTGAAATTTTGGGACTAGACAACTTAGAACTATGCCGCCTTTGGTCTGACTTAAGCGTAGTACACAAAATTATCTGCTACAACATCCTACCTGTCAATGACTACTTCAACCGCAATAATACAAGAGCACACAATAGATGCAAACTTAAGGTAAACCGCTCCAATCTCGATTGCAGAAAATATGACTTCAGCAACAGAGTGGTCAATGCCTGGAATGCACTACCTGACTCTGTAGTTACTTCCCCAAACCCCCATAACTTTAACCTTAGACTGTGTACTCACCCCATTCCTAAGAGGTCTGTAAGGGGCGTGCATAAGCGCACCAACGTGCCTACCATCCCTGTCTTACTGTCCCCATTTATTCGTATCCTTATCCTGTATTCATAATCATGTTTATTCCTATATCTGTTATCTTATACGTGTTTGACAAATAAAATAATAATAATAATAACATCGTACATCTTAAGAAGATACTTGGTTGATACCTAGGACGCTGGCAGCAACCCGTATCAACCATTAGCACCAGTCAATGGTATTTGCGATGCATTTTTGAATGTTCAGTTGACTGAGTTTCATGTTTAATGAATAAAGTAAATAATAATAATAATAATAATAATAATAATAATAATAATAATAATAATAATAATAATAATAATAATAATAATAATAATAATAATAATAATAATAATAATAATATAGCAAGTGCTATCTATGTAAAAGCCTACACATATGTGTTGACATTTTATTATCAACAAAGGAGATTGTTCATATACAACAGATTACAGTACCTAATGAGGTTCTGTTCTTCCTATTGTTTATTTATGCACCTTTACATTTATTCATTTACACTCTGAATACTGTATGACAGCTGCTGTCCCTAACTTTTACGGCTCCACAAACAGCTGGCACTAGTATGTGGGGAGGGGGAAACGGTTTTGCATGCACATGCTGCTTGCACAAATGCATCTTGGTGTGCTTGCACGCTCGTCTGCCGTGGATTGGTACCTGGCCACAGACTGGGAATGGGGGATTCCTGCTGTATGACCAATAACAATAGTTGTCTGGACAGACTTACCTCATCCCTTCTCCAAAGAAACCTAAATGAAGTAGACAAGGCTATGGCAGAAGAACTGGTGTCAACTTCATAATGGGAATCAGTTAAATCGTTCCAATTCAACAGAGCCTATTTCCATCTCAGGAAGTGCATACGATGCTACTGTAAGTTGAAGAACCAGTACCAAAGCAGAACACTCCTTACATTCTCACCTTGGATTTACTGGCTATGGTGATGACTGAGTTGAACTCATTCAAAATGTATAAGGCACCGTGTTCCTTATGCAAAGTACCATAAATCCGAACAAATGCAAACTGAACTAATGACGAGGAAGGTGTCCTACATTTTCAATATAGCCTGGCAAGTTCGTGTAGACAGTCACCAGATTCCTGAAGCTTGGAAGCTAAGGTGAGTTTTTTCATTCTCAGGTGTTTTTAAAGACTTTCATGAATGGCACATATGTGTGTGTGTGTGAGTGTGTGTGTGAGTGTGTGTATACAGTATGCATATACAGTGTATATATATATACACATTTATCAGCAAAAAATGTTACACACACACACACACACACACACACACACACACACACACATATATATATGTGTGTGTGTGTGTGTGTGTGTGTAACATTTTTTGCTGATAAATGAAAATAAAGGGAGACTATATACATATACACACATACACAATTCATATATACATGTATATATATATGAATTTTAGTAAATTAGGGAGTAATTAAGGGGTGGTCACCTGACAGAGTCAAGTACTTGTTTGAAAATTGAATAGAAGTCAGCATCTAATTTTGCAGACACTTTGGCGGCAATCCTGAAACCACTGCTCTGAATTTTAGCTTGAAAAATCTGAGCTGGAGTTAGAGACAGCAAACATTTTATGCTGTCGTTCTTAACAGTATCCTCCCAGGTTTTATGCTGCTTCTATTGTGTTCATTGAGGCTTCTTCTCAGGTTTTCGTAGGACGTTGAATTTTCTAAGGATGTACTAATAATTTAGTAATAATTTAGCCACGATGCAAAAAGGATGTTGAGACTCTAGAAAAAGTGCAGAGAAGAGCAACAAAGATGATTAGGGGACTGGAGGCTAAAACATATGAAGAACGGTTGCAGGAACTGGGTATGTCTAGTTTAATGAAAAGAAGGACTAGGGGAGATATGATAGCAGTGTTCCAACATTCAGGGGTTGCCACAAAGAAGAGGGCGTCTAGCTATTCTCCAAAGCACCTGAGGGTAGAACAAGAAGCAATGGGTGGAAACTAAACAAGGAGAGAAGCAACTTAGAACTAAGGAAAAATTTCCTGACAGTTAGAACAATTAATCCGTGGAACAGCTTGCCTCCAGAAGTTGTGAATGATCCAACACTGGAAATTTTTAAGAAGATGTTGGATAACCATTTGTCTGAAGTGATGTAGGGTATCCTGCCTAAGCAGGGGGTTGGACTAGAAGACTTCCAAGGTCCCTTCCAACTCTGTTGTTGTTGTTGTTGTTGTTGTTGTTGTTGTTGTTGTTGTTGTTGTTATTATTATTATTATTATTATTATTATTATTATTATTTATTTATTTATTATGGTGTTCTTATATGCCGCCCAACTCCCGAAGGACTCAGGGCGGCATATTATTATTATTATTATTATTATTATTATTATTATTATTATTATTATTATTATTATTATTATTATTATTATTATTATTATTATTATTATTATTATTATCATCATCATCATCATCATCATCATCATCATCATCATCATCATCATCATCATTATCGTCATCATTATTATTATTAATTATTATTAATTATTATTATTATTATCATCATCATCATCATCATCATTATTGTCATTATTGTCATTATTATTATTATTATTATTGTTATTGTTATTGTTATTGTTATTGTTATTATTATTATTATTATCATCATCATCATCATCATCATCATCATCATCATTATTATTATTAATTATTATTAATTATTATTATTATTATCATCATCATCATCATCATCATCATCGTCATTATTGTCATTATTATTGTTATTGTTATTGTTATTGTTATTGTTATTGTTATTGTTATTGTTATTGTTATTATTATTATTATTATTATTATTATTATTATTATTATTATTATTATTATTATTATTATTATTATTATTATTATTATTATTATTATTATTATTATTATTATTATTATTATTATTATTATTATTATTATTATTATTGATTATTTCCACAAAAAATATTTCAGCATTTTCCATTATTTGTTATCTGAAAAATCTGGTGTGTTTATTACATTAGGATCTTTGACTCTTGTCAAGAGAAGATTTCCAAGTCAGCTAGCATATTTGTTTGTGACGACAGTGGCATATACCATGATCTTCGAGTGTTAAACTAGTAGGGTGGAAAAAGTTTTATCCGAAAAGTCAGAAATTTGTTCATTGCTTAAAAAATATGACAGCTGAGCATATTTGTCCTGTTAAAAATATACTTTACTGTCAAAAGTTTCTCTCTAGGGCTGCCTTGGTATTCATTTCTTCTTCAATTACATAAGTAGACTCAAATATAAGTAGAGGTAGTCCTTGATTTATGACCACAACCGAGTCCAAAATTTCTGTTGCTAAGCAAGAAGTTATTGTTTTGCCCAGTAGTGGGTTCTGAATTAGTTTGCTAAGCAGTTCGTACACACCCTTGCACATGCGCAAAACACTTCTGCGCATGTGCATCCCAGGCAGGTGGGCAGAGGCTCCTGCTGCCGCCACTGCCAGTACCAGTTCTAAGAACCAGTCCGAACCCACCGCTGGTTTTGCCCCATTTTATGACCTTTCTTGCCACAATTGTTCAGTGAATCACTGTTGCTATTTTAGTTAAATGAATCTGGCTTGCCCATTGACTTTGCTTGTCAGAAGGTCCCAAAAGGTGATCATGTGATCCCAGAACACTGCGACCTTCATAACTATGAACCAGTCGCCAAGCATCTGAATTTTGATCACATGACTGTAGGGATGCTGCAACATTGTAAGTGTGAAAAACGGTCATAAGTCACTTTTTTCAGTGCCGTTGTAACTTTGGACGGTCACTAAACGAATGAATGTAAGTTGAGGACTACCTGTAATTCTACATTTAAGGAAAATAATGTTATGACCAGCAGCGTATACAGGGAAGTGTATATCAAACATGCAAGAGACGTTGCGACTTCAGAAAATAAGCCCATCACTTTTTGTACATCTGTCAGTGTCATAACAGAGTACAGAGGGTTGTAGTAGTCTTTGATTATGATTGTCATCTTGCCTGTGCGTCTAGGACAACTCGCCGCAGCCAACTCACCACGTCCAACTCGTCATGGCCAACTCACCGTGGGCAACTTGCCACGGGACATGAGTTACACTAATATCGAAGAAATGATGGAATAGAATCATTAAAGAAAGGATGCCAAAGGAGGGACATAATTAAATGTGAATGGCAAAAATTAAAATAATGTTTTAATTATTTTTAAATAATTAAACTGAATTGTTGAATTGTTCTGTGGTGAGTTGTCCTGTGATGAGTTGGGCACGGCGAATTGACCTTGGCAAAATGGCCATGACGAGTTGACTGCGGTAACCTGTCCCATTCCATTGCCTGTTTCCCCACTTGTGGTTACAACTAGCTATAACACAACTTACAACTAGTTATAACACAACACAGCTAATCCGATTTGATTACAGTATATTGTAGCGTCATGGAGGACAAAGTCAAGTGAGAAAGAGACTAATGCTTCCTGATTCATGGATTATTGCAATATTGACTAAGAAATGATGCTTTTCTGATATTACATACAACTTTACTACATACAAGTATTGTTAAAGTTACATGAAAACATTTTATTTTGTAGCCTGTCTTTGACTATATCACACTTTAATGAGTTATTAGAATAAACAAACTAACTAACTAACTACATACCCGCACAGAAAGAAGACATATTTGACATACAAAATTAGCTCAGTCTTAATGAAATAAACTAGGTATTATTTCATGTTTGTTTGTTCTCTGTAGAACCAATGTACAAGCAATGAATTTGCATTAGAATCTTTAATTCAGCTTGCGAGAAAGTAGAAAAACTTTAGTCTTGTGAAACCCTCTCAAGAGGGTAATAGGCTAAAAAACAAAAACAAAAATGCCATTAATTTTTTTAATCGCATATTCATTTCTTTAGGGAGTGCCTAAAGATTGCCATGCCCAAAGTGTTTTTGCATTTGTTTTTGTTTTAAAAGGATATGGTTGATAACAGACTACCAGTACTTTGACGTTGGGCTGTGATAACCTTGGAATATCCAGTGCATAGCCAAATTCCTGGAGAAATATCAATATCAATAGCAGTTAGACTTACATACTGTTTCACAGTGCTTTTCAGCCCTCTCTAATGGGTTTACAGAGTCAGCATATTGCCCCCAATGATCTGGATCCTCATTTTACTGACCTCGGAAGGATGGAAGGCTGAGTCAACCTTCAGCTGGTGAGAACTGAACTGCCGAACTGCTGGCAGGCGGCAGTCAGCTGAAGTAGCCTAAAGTACTGCATTCTAACCATGGCTCTTGTGGTGAGCTATATGTGCAGGAAAAGGATACAGGAGTTGAATCCATATATACGCTCTCTTTATATTATCGCTAAACAAATACAATATCGCCTGTGAGAATCAGGGAATGGAGGTCAATGTTGCATGAACATATTTTTGAGATATTTTCAGGGAGAATGGTGGTGGAAACTCCCTTTTTTTCTCTTGGTGTCCCACCACATCTATTGGACAAGTACCATTGTTGTTATATTCTTTTCTAAAATGTTATTTATGTATATTTATTAATCACATTTATATAGCTGTCTACAAAATGCAGCTCTGGGCAGTGTACAACAACCAAAGAGCAACAAATATATATAAAAAACAATTACCGTATTTTTCGGAGTATAAAACGCACCATCTCCACCCTAAAAGAGGCTGAAAATTTGCGTGCGTCGTATACTCTGAATGTAGCTTTTTTGAAGCTTTTTTTCAGCCCTAACGAGGCGCTAACGATCTTCCCGGCTCTTACTGGCTTGCAGTCTTTTTCATTGCTACCCTCTCCGAAGGAGGTTTTTTCCAGCCCTAAGTCTTTGCAGGCTTTTTTTCATTGCTACACGCTCCAAATAAGGTTTTTTAAAGCCCTAACCAGGGAATAAAATAATGGGCTGAAGCTGACCAGACTAAGGACGCTAGCCAGATGAATACTTGGTAGGCAGATTCCCCCCCCTATTTTCCTCCCCAAAAACTAAGGTGCGTCTTATACTCTGAAAAATACAGTAGTACAAAACCGTAAAATTCACATTAACATAAAAGAATCTAGGCAATGGGATGATATGAATAGCAACCGAGTCATCTGGGCATATCTCTGGCTCCCTGGATTCACTGTTGTTATTTTTATTTTTTCTGTTTCAACCGATTTAGTGCAACAGAGCAAAGGAACATGTGATTTCCTCAATTGAAATCTTTTCTGGAACTACAACAAGAGCTCCCAATTTGAGAAGAAAGCAAAACATGTATCTTCCAAGATTGTCAAATGGTAAGAGAAGTTTAATGCTGAATAGGGTTGCCTGCAGTGAACTAGTTGACCGGCTCAACTAATTCGGCAAATTTAACCAGATGTAAAATCAGCTCAAAAGTAACATGTACACAGTTCACTATGCCAATAAAAAGTATAGCCAACTCTTCTCAACTTCACCAGAATCACGGGTGAGTTGCTCACTTACCCAGACCGGTGTGCTGCTCCACGTTTCTTCATGCTTCGTGTGTGCACGTGCGCGCTATGCACGTGCGGCCCCCTCGTGCGATTTTGCTTCTGCGCATGCACGGAACCAAAATCGCACTGAAATCTCACGAGGGGATGCATGTGCATGCGAGATTTCGACGCAATTTTACTTCCACGTATGCGCAGAAGCAAAATCTCACCAAAATCTCTCTCTCGCATGCATCCCCTCGCGAGATTTCGGCACGATTTTGCTTCCGTGCATGCGCAGAAGCAAAATTGCCCACAAATTTGGGAAAAAAAGATGGTGACGCGTGCGACTGCCCCGTGGAGACGGTACCGGAGCAGTTGCGCACAAATTGGGTCATCGGCGTGTCCCTACCGGAGCTACGCACTGGATGGCACCGGTAGGAACCCACCCCTGACCAGAATAATATGAAAGCAAGCCTTATCCATATAGTTGTGAATAAGCCAAAAATTCTGGGTGCCAAAATGCACCCCAAAATTGTGTATGAACTTATCCATGATCATAAATGGTAGTAGTTTTTGAAAGTATCCATATACATTCATTTACTCAGGTAGTCCTTGAATTACAACAGTTCACTTAGTGACCATTCAAAGTTACAATGACACTGAAAAAAACTGACTTATGACCATTATTCACACTTGCAGTATCCCCTTGCTCACGTAATTAAAATTCGGATGCTTGGCAACTGGTTTTTATTTATGCCAGTTGTCATATCCCGGGGCCACATAACTAGCTTTTGTGACCGTCTGACAAGCAAAAGTCAATGGGAAAACCAGATTCACTTAACAACCATGTTACTAATTTAACAACTGCAGGGATTCACTTAAGAAATGTGGCAAGATAAGTTGTAAAATGGGGCAAAACCTTCTTAACAAATGTTTCACTTCACAAGAGAAATTTTAGGCTCCATTATGGTGGCAAGCCAAGGACTTCCCTGTATAACCTGTATAACCACAGATAAGATGACTCTCAAATGTTTAACCAGAATACCATAAAAAATGGATAACTCATGGACTACCCACAGAAACGCCAATTGTGAAAATTAAAACATAGGAAACTTTCAAGGGTCAGCTTATCTGTGGATGGGTTTTTCCCATAAGTATACATCATAGGCCAGTGATGGCTAACCTTTTCGGCACCGAGTGCTGAAACGGGAGCGCACGTGCGATCATCTTCCTGGTGCGCGCATGTGCATTGGGCAGCTGCTCTTTCAGGTTTGTCGTGCTCCTGCGCATGTGAAGACCAGCTGGCTGATGCACCGGAACCTGGAAGAGCAACAGGCGATGGCTCGTGTGCCCGGAGAAATGGCTCTGCATGCCATTTCCGGCATGTGTACCATAGGTTCGCCATCACAGTCATAGGCTTTCGTTTAAAACTCAGTAGTCACAGCTGTGTAGTGGAAGGGGAAATTTTGCATGGCCAGCTTAGGTTGTAAACCTGGGGTGAAATGCTCCCAGTTCGCTCTTGCCTGTCGGTCGTCGCAGAGCAGATGGAGCCGGTGGCGGTCGCGGCGCGGGGCTTCCCCCGCCCATTTCCCTGCCCGCCTGGATGCCGCCATTTGAGTTCTTTTGCCCTCTGCGCATGCGCAAAGCGTTCTGCATGCGCAGAGGGCAAAAGAACTCAAATGGCGGCGTCCAGGCAGGCGGGGGAATTGGGCGGGGGAAGCCCCACACCGCGACCGCCACCGGCTCCATCGGCTCTGCGACGACCGACAGGCAAGAGTGAACCGGGAGCATTTCACCCTTGCTGTAAACATACACACCCCTTGTGTCATAGGCTATTAATTGAAAGCAACTCTGTGCATCTAAAGATATTGCCTTCTTTCAGGCTTGCTTCCTGTCTTGTCAGGAGTGGTAGGGCTGGTGGGGACCAAACAATGGAAATAAGGGCGCACAGTAAAGATAAATAGTCAGCAAATGCAACCCAGCTGTTGCCTTCTTATGAATATAATTGCGTGGGGTGGAGTGATGGCTTAAACAGGGCTACTCAGCATTATAATTCCTTTTATTTATTTATTTTTACAGCTCAGGCCACCAGGCATGAATCTCTGTGTGAGAGAGAGCAACATTCTTCAGTCACAACATCTAGAAAAGATGGAAACCAAATGGACCCCTTGGCATTATCAGTTGCCAAAATCATTGCCCAGATGAATACTGAAGAAGATGATTATTTTTCCTTTATTCCGTGGAGAAAACATCTCTTGGGAACAGAAAATGCTGAAAATTCAATCCAAGGAAAGGCAGTTCCAGAAGGCAAGTTGTGTAAAAATTCAGAAGTGCCACCTGAGAACCGGGAAGAATTATTCCTAGATAAAAACATGGCAGTCACAGAAAGGAATCTGGCTACAGCATCCGACAGAGTAGATGCAGCTATAGAAAATATTACTGCCCGGTTGAGTGAATTCAAACAAACAATGGAGCAAGCAAGCGACAATGTGCAGGTTTTCAAAGAGGCCTCCGTTAGCTTTAAAGAATGTTGTGACAATATGTGCAGGAGCATGTCAAATCTCCAAGGTGTTTTAGAAATCCTAATTCAGATTCTGAGAGAGTAGAGAAGGGGATTTAATAAAGACGTTTGTCTCCTTGGAAGAGAAGACCAATATAGATTTCCTAATCACTTTTCATAATGGAACATGCTAAACGGAGATTGTCATTTTGCCATGTGTCTGCTAAAAGGACTGAATTACAGCGTTTTGCAAATGCTTACACACTGTTGTACATTGTACATTTAAAAAAGAATGATCATCTGGCAACACAATTCCATCTCACCAGGGTGCACTCGACTGACTATATAACCTATGTGCCTGATCTGTCTGCTGTCCTCGTGTTTATCACTGAGGAGCAATCCAAGCACAGCTTTCCTGTTGAACCTGGACTTGACCCAATAGCTCTTCAAATAAAAGAGTAACATAAAATGTCAAGTAAGGCGAATGGTCACAGTCTTTATAAAGCAAGACAGAGAGAGATGTGGCAAACATTTCCACCTCATAGGTCAGGATAACACTATTTTTTTTATTTTTATGTTTTTGCAAATTGCAATGAACAGAGAAGATATGTCATTATTAGAGTCGTGCTTATTCTTCATGTATTTATTTAAGGTGTCAGAATGCTGCTTTGTAAAATAAATGCCTTGAGAAATGAAATCTGTAGATGGAACGGCCAAAGCAAAAACCAATTGTATCATTCTTGATCAAAACAATAAAATGCAATACCAATAAAGGTGAATATTTGTAGCTCAGGGTTGAAATGAGGGGTCCTTGGTGCTCTCTTAGCCTGCTTGCTTTCTTGCAGACATTTCATTATCCTCACTAGGTAACATCATCAGTGCTAGCAAGCAGTGCTATTTGCTGTCAGTTTATATTCTGCTGACTTGCCTGTCTGTGTGGGTGTGGGTTGTTCTTAGAGATTATTTGGTTGGGCCAGTCATAGCGAACCTATGGCACTCGTGCCACAGGTGGCACGCGGAGCCATATCTGCCGGCACACGAGCCATTGCCTAGCTCAGCTCCAGCGTGCATGTGCGCTCCGGCCAGCTGATTTTTGGCTCGCATGGAGGCTCTGGGAGGGCGTTTTTGGCTTCCTGGGGGACGGGGGAGGGCGTTTTTGCCCTCCCCAGGCTCCAGGGAAGCTTCTGGAGCCTGGGGAGGGTGAAAAATGGGCCTACTGGGCCCACCAGAAGTTGAGAAACAGGCCACTTCCGGCCTCCAGAGGGTCTCCGGGAGTGCGGGGAGGCCATTTTTGCCCTCCCCAGGCATTGAATTATGGGTATGGACACTCGCGCATGTGTGATAGCACGAGCGCACGCACTTTCGGCACCTGAGGAAAAAAAGGTTCGCCATCACTGGGTTAGGCTGTTTACTGATGGCTCTTTTGCAGTTACCCCAATCAAGGAACTGAGCATCAGAACACTCAAATCAGCTCAACCTTTAAGAACAGTTTTATTTTAACATCACAGTACCTTTTCCAGGTTAAAAAAAAAGAAAGAAATTGGTTGCCCTTAAAAGCCACAACAAGACTTGAAAAGAAGAACTCTGTGTACTTTGCCTGGAAGGGAATTCTGCAGTTGTGGGCTCATAACCACAAGGTCCCACCTGTAAGGTTTGCCATTGTTCTCATTGGTGATCATCCAAAAATGTAGCTGAAGCTGATGATGAAGCCCAGTTAGATTGGCATTAGAGAAGACGAGAGAATCAATTATAAAATGCAAATGCCAGGGTGATTTTAGCATGCATTAAATTCAGCCCTTGGGTAAAATACAATATTAACAAGTTTAAACCTTATATGTATGAAATCCTTGTATGAAATCCTGCCAACTTCTGTGACATATTCATGTGGCAAGGCAATAATCATTCTTAATCTTGTTTATGCCTAGTATTTCTGCTCCAGCTATTGATTTTCAAGTTTCTTCCAATGCTGCTTTATTTTACTTAATAAAATACAAGTAAACATTTATATCTCTAATGCATTTATTTGTGAGGTAGCTTTTCATTATTTGATGGGATGTACTGTATATTCCAGCACTGGAGAATTGTGGCTGGAAGAGGAAACAAGATTAGTTGTTTTCCTTTTCTGATGTATTCTAGTTATATTAGATATACACAGGGGTGGGTTCTAACTTATCTCGCTGCCGGTTTGCTTCCTTCCGCACCGCGTGGCTGCGCCTCATGGGCGCGTGCCCGCATGCACAATGCCAAAAAATACCCCCCCAAAAAAAGTCGAAAACAAGATGGCGATGCATGTGCAGTGCCGGAAACTTGGCTTCTGCACATGCACAGAAGAAAAAAAACCCGGATTTTTTTTAAAAAATAAATAAATTCAAAAAATAAATTCAAAAAAGAGATGGTGGTGCCTACGGGCCGGCACCAACCGAACCGGTTCCGTAACGCCATTGTGACATCACCAGTGGTTTGCTACCAGTTCGGGCGAACCGGTCCGAACCAGGGGGAACCCACCTCTGGATATACAGTATTGAACTTACAACCATTGCCAGGGACTTTGGTTAGTAAGAATTGTAGACAGATATCCATGAAGGACGTGTTTGCCTGGAGAAGTTTCAGCCAGAAAGTTTAATACTAATATTTTACAGTGCAACTTTGAAGAACTGAAAGCAACAATAAACACTTCTAAATATATTTATGCATTTCACATATACAAACAATGCTTTATATAAAGCTAATAATCTCTCTATCCTCCTCTCTCTCTGAATGCACAGTATGCCCATGGAAAATCTATATAACTTCTTCTCTTTTGACACCAGGAAACTGCAGCTAGTGTATGTTAATTCCCTCTTCCTTCTTCTCCATCAACATATAAATCCTCCCAGTATGATAATAGGGTCTTGGATCTAATGTTGACTCCTTCTCTCAGATAGAAAATCTTCTACTCATATTCTACTGAGACTTTTCACATGATTAGAATTATCCTTGGAAAATCATGTTTCACTTTCATCTCAAACTGTACCTGATACCTATAGTTTTCTCTAACATAGGAAGCACATGTTTAATTGCCATGATTCTAGTTCTTCATATTCATACTCTTCATAAACATAATACTGATTTGACTATCTTAAACTGAACCTTGCCACTTGTACACTTAAATAAGCGAAGCACTCATCTTTAATTAGAAACTTGGGATTCTAATTTTTGTTTTTACTTTGGAAACTGCAGATTACATGTTTTGGGAGCCTTGGATAAAATAGTTTTAATTGATCTCTTTAACCTTGACTCGAACCCCTCAATGCTGTTCCAGGGGATCCTTCCAAAAATTTCTACAACAGGAAGATTCTTTCAGCATGTTCCAGGGAGCATATCAAAACAGACAAAAACACAGTTGTTGAAGTGTGATAAAAGATTCATCCTTTTTGCATGTTGGTCAATATTGCACAAATTAAGAATGCTGCAGTATTACCATCTTTATTGTTTTGATGTACAAACCCCTGTAGACATCTCTGGATCCTGCACATCAGGAAAAATTGTGGTCCTTAAGAGCACAAGCTCTGTCCTATCTCATTGCCCTCTACATATATATGCAGCTGGATTTTCCTGTAATGGAAAATTCGAGAGGCCAGATTATCTGGATAAAAAGTGTAGGAGTGTCTGCATTTCCTGAGTCGGACGAGGAGAGCACATCTTTCTCCTTCTGTCCTGGCCACTTTTTACAGAGGCACGACTGAGAGCGTTTTTAAAAATTGCATCCTTTTTTTGTTTTGTGATAGCAGTGCCTCAGATAGAAGGACCATACAGAGAGTGGTAAGGACAGCCGAGAAGATTATAGGAAGCAAGCTTCCCATTATTCAGGATACTGCTTATAAGCGCTATGTGCTTAGAGCTCAAAGCATTGTTAGAGACCCCACACACTCACTTTACGGTCTGTTTTTGTTGTTTCCCTCTGGGAGGAGGTTTTGAAGTATTTCTAGCAGGACTACCAGATTCTGTAACAGTTTTGTTCCCTATGCCATCTGTCTAGTAAACTCGCAAGATTCGTTTCTCTCGCCATGTACATGTATACATCTGAACTAGACTGTGTTGTTTCTCTGTGTGCATATGTGGGCATATGCATATTTTATTTATTTATTTATTTATTTATTTATTCATTTATTCATTCATTCATTCATTCATTCATTCATTCTTTGTCATCTTTATGTAGTGTATATTGGAGGTGGTGGCCCTTTGAGAGGTGTATGCAATGAAATTTCATTTTAATGTATGCCGATTAGTGTACATTTTAAATGACAATAAAATTATTCTAAGCCTAAGTCCAGGATCCCTATTGCAAGCAGGTGCCCTTCACATGTGAAAAACATCAAGAACAATGATGGAAGAATGATGGTAGTTAGCATCTTCCTTCTGTATAAAGCAAATGGTCACATTATGTGGATTGCACCTCTCCTGGACTGGATGCCACTCTAGTTCCATTTTAATGTCTCCAGAGTTTACCATGAGTATGCCACAAAAAGGCAGCTAAATATCAATTTAGATTTGTATTATCTTCTGGTACTTTCTTCAGGGAACCTAATAACACAGACATATTAATTTTAAAATTACATCAATACCTGGGAAGATCCTGGAAAAGATAATCAAAAAACAGATCTGCGAACAACTAGAAACAAAGAAAGTTATAACTAGTAACCAGCATGGGTTTGTTAAGAACAGATCATGCCAAACCAATCTTATTTCATTCTTTGATAAAGTGACTAAATTAGTAGACCAGCAAAATGCTGTGGACATAATATACTTAGATTTCAGTAAGGCATTTAACAAAGTAGACCACAACTTACTTCTTGGTAAGCTAAAAAAGTGTGTAATAGACAACATCACCACCAGATGGATTTGTAGCTGGCTGACAAACTGTACTCAGCGAGTAGTTCTTAATGGTACTACATCCACATGGAGAAAAGTAATCAGTGAGGTACCATAAGGCTCCGTCTTAGGCCCAGTACCCTTCACTACCTCTATAAATGACTTAGATGAGGAAATAGAAGGAGAACTCATCAAATTGGCAGATGACACTAAACTGGCAGGAGTAGCCAACATCTGAGAAGATAAGCTCAGGATCCAAGAAGATCATGACAAACTTGAACAATGGGCCCTATCCAACAAAATTAATTTTAATGTAGAGAAAAGCATAGTTTTACATTTAGGCAGGAAAAAAAAATCAAAGGTATAAGTACAGATTAGGTGATACCTGGCTCAAAAACAATAACTGTGAGAGGGACCTTGGAGTCCTAGTGCATTATCACTTGAATATGAGCCAGCAGTGTTCAGCAGCAGCCAAAAAAGCTAATACAATCCTGGGTTATATAAACAGAGACACAGAATCAAGATCATGTGTAGTATTAGTACTGCTTTATAAAACTCTAGTAAGACCACGACTGGAATACTGCAACCAATTTTGGTCACCATACTACAAAAAAGATGTTGAGACTTTGGAAAAAGTTCAGAGAAGAGCAACTAAGATGATCAAAGGCCTGAAGACTAAAACATATGAAGAACAGCTGCAGGATTTAGGTTTGGCTAGTAGTCTAAAGAAAAGAGGAATTGCGGGTGACATGACATGATACCAGTATTCCAGGATTTGAGGGGCTGCCACAAAGAAGAGGGGGTCAAATACTTCTCCAAAGTACCAGAGGGCAGGACAAGAAACAATGGCTGGAAACTAATAAAAGAGAGAAGCAACCTGGAATTAAGGAGAAACTTCCTAACAGTGAGGACAATTAACCAGTGGAACAGCTTGCCTTCAGAAATTGTGGGTGCTCCATCATTGGAGGTTTTTAAGAAGAGACTAGACAGTGAGTTATCTGAAATGGTATAGGTGAGGGGTGTCAAACTCAAGGCCCGCGGGCCAGATCCCACCTGTGAGGTGCTTATATCTGGCCCACAAGACCACTCTGGAAACAGCAAAGGACCGACCCGTGGTGCCTCTGCCAGTGAAAACGGAGCTCGGGAGGAGCGCTGTTTCAGCTGCAACAGCCTCCTGCAACCCTCTGCCAGTGAAATGGAGCTTGGGAGGGCTGCCGTTTTCGGCTGCGACTGCCTCCTGCAACCCTCTGCCAGCAAAAATGGAGCTCGGGACACTGTTTTCACTGGCAGAGAGCTCAGGCCACCACAGACACCCCCAACATGAGTGACGTCCAGCTGGTCACACCCATTCTGCCCATGCCCACCCAGGCCCTGATGTGGAACACAACCCTGATATGGCCTTCAATGAAATCGAGTTTGACACCCCTGATATAGGTTCTCCTGCTTGAGCAGAGGGCTGGACTAGAAGACCTCCAAGGTCCCTTCCAGCTATTATTCTATTCCGAGTGTCAGCAACCCATGGCCCTAGAGCCGCATGTGGTTCTTTGACCGCTTTGCTGACCCAGTTGCGTAACCTGCTCTCTGCCCTGAGAAGGTGCAAGTCTCTCCACAGGGTCGCATGGCTGAAGCGCCCCTAGCATTTTCTTTGCACTGCCCGTGACCGGCTGCTTTTTGCTATTCTGCGTCCTTCAGGGGCACTCAGCGCCAGCCGCGGTTCCCTTCTTGTTGGGGTGGATGCAGGGAGGGAAGAGCTCCAGCTCTCCTGAGCAACGCGGCTCTCCAGTGCAGTGCAGCAAGCTATTCAGCTCACTGCGGAGTGGCAGCAATGGGAGGAGAAGTCACTGTCCCCACTGCTGCTGTGATCTTGGCCCAGGAGGGTGTCCTGCTGTGGTACGCGTGCGAGAAAGAGATGAGAGAGAGAAAAGGGGAGAAAGAGAGAGAGAAAAATGAGAAAATGATGGAGTGAGAGAATGAGAGAGAGGAAAAAGAGAGAGAGACAATTGAGAGAGAGAGAGAAGGGGCAGAGAGAGGGAGAGAGAAATGAGAGAGCTGGAGGGAGAGAATGAGAGAGAGGGAAAAGATAGGGAAATGAATGCGAGAGAAGGGGAGAGGAAGGAAGAGAAAGAAAAGAAAAGAAAAGAAAAGAAAGAAAGAAAGAAAGAAAGAAAGAAAGAAAGAAAGAAAGAAAGAAAGAAAGAAAGAAAGAAAGAAAGAAAGAAAGAACTCTCTCAGGCCTATGATGAAAGCAATGGCAAGCTAGATCTCTTGCCAAGAAAACTGCAGTTTGCCAGAAGGCACAAATTGGAAGAAAGTCTGATTTTTTAAAAGAAAATAACAGAGTTGGCAAAAAAATGCATCTGAAAATAAGATTATTTATAATTTTGGATAATGTATTATATTGTCAAACTAAAAAAAAAAATCAAAACATATATGCTATTGCTGTTAGCACAATCTTGCCAGCTTCTATCAACTTAGAGTTCACTATGAAAAGATTATGGAGAAGCAATTTCCCACAATTAATAACTTTATTTTGGATTTGCTATCGTATTCAATGAGAAATAAAGAAAAAGAAAAAGGGAAAGGGAAAGGAAAAAGAAGAAAGGAAGGAAGGAAGGAAGAAAGAAAGAAAGAAAAAGAAAGAAAGAAAGAAAGAAAGAAAGAAAGAAGGGAAAGGGAGAGGAAAAAGAGAGAAAAACAGAAATGTGAGGGAGGGAGGGAGGGAGGGAGGGAGAGAGAGAGAGAGAGAGAGAGAGAGCCATTTCCCACAGAAAACACTGAGAGCCATGAAATCTGAGTAGGCATGGCTGGGGGGGGGGGTCATGTGACTGGGTGGGAGTGACGTTGAGTTGGCCACCCAGGTTTTGGGGCTCCTGGTGTTTTCTTTTCTGTGGGAAACAAGTCCAAATGGCTCTTTGAGTGTTTAAGATTGCAGACCCCTGTTCTGTTCTGTTCTGTTCTGTTCTACTCTTAGGGCCCACAGAGTCGGCCTCCTCCAGGTCCCGTCGACCAAGCAATGCCGGCTGGCGGGGCCGAGGGGGAGGGCCTTCTCTGTGGGAGCTCCCTCCCTGTGGAACCAGCTTCCCCCGGAGATCAGGACCATCCCCACCCTACTGGCCTTCCGGAAAGCAATAAAAACTTGGCTCTTCCGGCAGGCTGGGTGAAAGTGAGACCAATTAGATTAAATAAGGGTCTCCCCCCATGATAGTAATGAGATACTCTTTTTAACTTTTGTATTTTTGTATTTTTAATTATTGTATCGATATTGTTATATATTTTAATTATTGCATTTTACTTGTAATGGAATCTAACATGCTGTGAGCCGCCCAGAGTCCCCAGGGAGTGGGCGGCATAGAAATCCATTAAATTAAATTAAATTAAATTACTTTACTCTATTTTCTATTATATTCTATCCTACATAAATCCCTGCCAATGGAAAACTATCCAATCTACAGTTTTAGAGGAATTATTGTGGTATTGTCTTTTTGACATTTTCTTTGGAGCATTTTCTTTGACATTTTGATCTGAAAAGTAAACAGGTCAATCCACAATGCCAACAATCAGCCCAAGATTGTTGACATTGTGCAAATGCAGAGATGTGACATTGAATCTGCATCATCACAGCCCAGCATGTGTCCTATTGGAAGGGACTCAAGTACACTGTCACATATTCCCATTGAAATGCACGAACTTAAGTGAGCTTTGCATTGGATTATTTAGAATCACGTACATTTTATTTATCTGAGAGCTATTCCTTCATAATCTCAACACAATAATTAAGAGACATCAATTTAGATTTCCTGTTTTTTCTGCTGATGTTTTTCACTTCTGACACTCTGGACATCTTTGTCTAGCTGTCACCAGAATGTCTCAGTAGGGATATTTTCCTATTAGACAACTCATCTCCATGCATCATGAAGAAAATTCAAGTTATGAGACAGGAACAGACTTTTGTATCTCCTGTTTCAATGATTATAATGAAAAGTGTCCATGTGCTTGTTAAAAAGGAGTGCCATTATTTACTGATTCTTGCTAAGGTGCACAATAAGGAATACTTGAACTACATTAAGGTCCTTTTGCTACTGGGTGACAAGCAATGGTTTATTGCCAGATAAACCATTTCTTTCTTTCTTTCTTTCTTTCTTTCTTTCTTTCTTTCTTTCTTTCTTTCTTTCTTTCTTTCTTTCTTTCTTTCTTTCTTTCTTTCTTTCTCTCTTTCTCTTTCTTTCTTTCTTTCTTTCTTTCTTTCTTTCTTTCTTTCTTTCTTTCTTTCTTTCTATTCGGTTCTTGTATTTGAAATTTTCATAAACTACTTTGCTGAATCTGGAAAGCAAATATAAGTAAATAAATTATTGTATAAATGTATATCAAGCAAACTCATGTACATAAATCATCTAACCTGCATACCATTAAAACATTTGTCCTGCAATTCCATTCATGTGCATTCAGTAGTCAATCCTACTACATTCACTGCTACTTACCTTCAGGAAAATAATGCATAACATTGCAGTTAGTTTCTTATTACTCTCCCATGCCCTACTTCTCCACTAGGGGTCGGAATTTTTTTCAATATAGCTAAAGGTTTAATGAGCAGGAAGGCAGACAGCACATACTGAGTTACAGTAGTTTCAGAATTATGAAATTCCAGTTTTGCTCTTTAGAAATGTCAGAATATGTTTGTCCTTGTTTAGAACTTTCCACTTATTCTCAAGTTGCATTTTATTAGAGTAACAGATGATATTTTCATCCTAAGCAAACTGGGAGAATCTTTCATTAACCCACAGCTCAATCCTCAGCATGCTTATCTCAAAATAAGGCCAATTATCTTCACTGGTATTTATTTACAAATAAATCCTTTGGTCATTGCAGTTACTGGTCGTACTCTTTTTAAAGAAGAAAAACAACAACAACAACCAGTGGTGAGTTCCTACCGGTGTGGTCTAGTGCGCTGTTCTGCCGCAAACCTGCCGATTGCAAAATTTTCGCGCGACGGCTCTGGTGCCGTCTTCGCTGGTCCATCGCGCGGCGTCATCTTTTTTTCTTAAATTTTGGCCTTTTTTTGCTTTCTGTGCACACGCAAAAGCAAAATCTCATGAGGGGACACTCATGCATGCGAGATTTCGGTGATTTTTTGCTTCCGCGCATGCGCGAAAGCAAAAAACTCACCAAAATCGCGTGTGCGCATCCCCTTGCGAGTTTTTGGTGATTTGTTGCTTCCTGCACATGCACAGAAGCAAAATTGTGCAAGGGGACATGTGTGTGTAGCGAGCGCGCACATGTGCGAAACATGATGATGCACATGCAGCGCACCGGTAGCTAGGTAAGAGGAACCCACCCCTGACAACAACACAGCTTAACTTGTAGGACATTAATACACTGCCTGCCCTATTCAGACATACAAAATTCTCCAAAAGTCATTTAACTTGGTGTTGTAGTCTCTATTTGTCTGACACTAAATAAAATAAAAATCATTTCAGTAGGTTGTGTGTGCAATCGGTGTAATAATTGATGGCAAGTATTTGAGATTATGACAAATATCCAGTTTGTGCATTATGTTGGTTTCATTATACATTTGCATTTAACCTAATCCAGAGGTGGGTTCAAACTGGTTCACCCGAAACGGTAGCAAACCACTGGTGATGTCACGGAGCCAGTTCTGTTGGTGCCGGTCCGTGGACGCCGCCATCTTTTTTGGGATTTTTTTTTGCTGAGTTTTTTTCTTCTGTGCATGTGCAGAATCTGAGTTTTTGCCACTGCGCATGTACCGCCATCTTGTTTTTGGCTTGTTTTTTTGGATTTTTTTTTTAATTTTTGGCAGTGCGCATGTGTGGCCACTGTGTATGTGCATACACAGCCACCGCACATACGCGGCCACTGCGCATGCGGCACGGGAGGAAGTGAACCAGCAGCGAGGTAAGTTACAACCCACCCCTGACCTAATCCCACAGTTTTAGAAATGCAAACTTTGAGATAATGGATGTAGGGGTGCAAACAACTTGCCCTAAATTTCAACATCTCAAAGTAGAGACCATTACATGTGTTTGCAGCTTTGGATCACCACTCCTGCAGTCAAGATGGAAGACCTTTTATTAGGACTTGTGCACCATTCTTTTCTTGGTATTTTACCTGAGACAAAATTACATAAAGATGTGAATCGGTGTTTCTCAAATTTGGCAATTTTAAGAATTTCAATCCTCAGAGTTCCCTAGTCAGTATGAGTTGCCAAGTATAAGAAACACTGAAGTAAATGGAAGATAAAGAGGCTTTCACTGGAATAGTAAGGTAGTCTTCTCCCCATCTCTTGATCCAGAATGCAAATCCTTTTGACTTTGGGTAGTTTTCTCAGATTGTGTATTTACTAAGCAAATTCCTTTCTTGGGCACTTGGTTTGCTCAGACGTGGTAGTAAACATAGTCTTTTAAGAGAATGTGAACTAGTGGATCAATGTTGTTTATCCTTCCTCCATCATGGATCTTCTAAATTGTTGTCCTCAGCATGACTTCCTTGCTGAAGACAATGCTAAATTTGCTTCTTATCTTTTCCATTGGTTGAGTGAGAAACATTCCTCTGACAATATCTTGGTTTATCCATTTAATGCCACCAACAGCCTGGGTCTGCTTCTCTTAGCTTCTAAAAATGAACAGGCAAATGAGCTTGAGAAGGTGAGTGCCATTCAGCTGCTGCCATAGGGATGTTTCTGTCAAACTAGATTCATTATAAATAGTTTTCTATAATACAACTTCCCTGGATTTATTATTGTTGAGAGATGAGAATAAATCTCATAGAGGCGATTTGGATCTTTGCTTGGAATTCAGACAGTTAGAAATAAAGCCAAGATTAAAAGTCTAATAGAAATATTTATTTCGGTACAAAAACAATAAATCCTGAATAATTACATCTTTGCTAAGAAAACGCAACTGTTCCGGTCAAGAGCCAAATCAAAAGTGATTAATGGTGGATCAGGAATGTGGACATGCGTACAAGATCATATCACGTGTTCTGCTTGTATTGGAATATACCATAATATTAGAATAGGGGTGCATCACCCTGCATAGACATACAACTGACAATATTCACACCGTGACAATTATAGTGTAATTTTGCTACGTGTTTCAATTTGGTCATATTTCAGGTACAACAAGCCATTCTCCCTTGTTACTCTATTCCCCTTTTATACTGAGATGATGTGTAGCCTAGAGCAGTGATGGCGAACCTTTTTTTTCCTTTCAGGTGCTGAAAGCGCATGCACGTGCGCTATCTCACACACGCGAGTGCCCACACCCATAATTCAATGCCTGGGGAGGGTGAAAATGCCTCCCCTGCCCCCCAGAAGCCCTCTGGAGGCCAGAAATGGCCCATTTCCCGACTTCTGGTGGGCACAGTAGGCTTTCCTGGAGCCTGGGGAGGGCAAAAACGCCCTCTCCCGCCCCCCTGGAGGCCCTCCGGAAGCTGAAAACACCCTCCCAGAGCCTCTGCATGAGCCGAAAATCAACTGGCCGGCATGCACATGTGCGCTGGAGCTAAGCTAGGGCAATGGCTCATGTGCCGGCAGATATGGCTCTGCGTGCCACCTGTGGCACACGTGCCATAGGTTCGCCATCACTGGCCTAGAGAATAAGGGTCATCTTAATATAAAGAAATTTACAGATGGCTTTGGGGACAATATGAAAAAGAGGTTCAAGAAGGAATGAATGAGCTGTTAAATAAAGATATGGTGAAGAGATTACATAGGCTAGAGCAGTGATGGCGAACCTATGGCACACGTGCCACAGGTGGCACGTGGAGCCATATCTGCCGGCACGCGAGCCATTGCCCTAGGTCAACTCCAGCATGCATGTGCGTGCCGGCCAGCTGATTTTTGGCTCATGTGGAGGCTCTGTGAGGGCATTTTAGGTTTCCAGAGGGCCTCCGAGGGGGTGTTTTCGCCCTCCCCAGGCTCCAGGGAAGCCTCTGGAGCCTGGGGAGGGCGAAAAATGGGCCTACCAGGCCCCCGGAAGTCGGGAAATGGGCCATTTCCGGTCTCCAGAGGGCCTCTGCGGGGGCGGGAGAGGCCGTTTTCACCCTCCCCAGGCATTGAATTATGGGTGTGGGCACTCACACGTGCGTGACAGCTCGTGCGCATGCGTTTTCGGCACCCGAGGGAAAAAAGGTTCGCCACTACTGGGCTAGAGATTGAAGCAAGTGTGAACAGAAACTCAAAACCGCCTTGCTTTGAATTTCTTTAGTGTAAGAAATGGTGGGATATAAAAAAAAAATCTGAACAGGCTTTTAAGATTCTGTTACTTACAGCAATAAAATAGTTTTCCTGAAATCTGCGGTATTTTTTTTTCTTGATTTGGGCAGCCTCAAAGGATTTTTCCAAGTCTTGAAAACACAAATATCAATATTTCATTTCAAAACTGAGAATATTACTGACTTAAAGTATAGCAGCAATACAATTACATATATGCATATAAGTAGGTATACATGTAGAATACTTTACATCTATTAAGAAGGAGACACCCTCAAATTATGCTCAATCCTTGGTGACCATATTGATGCAACTGTGTACATTTCTTGGCAGCAGCATGTTTTCCATGGCTTCTTTTGCAATCTAATCAACAACCCTGGGATTGCATACATGCAAAAAATGCATCTGTACCTTATTTGTCATACATAAACATAGTTAAGCTTTTGTATAATTAGAATATTTCATATCTTTTATATGCTTTTTTGTTGCATTGAACAAAAGCTCAAATATATACCGTATTTTTCGGAGTATAAGATGTACCTTTTACCTCCAAAAAGAGGGTGAAATTTTGGGTGAATCTTATACACCGAATATAGCCCTACCCACCCACCAGCCCTCACCCTTCGGAGGTTTTCGGCCTCCATGCATCGCATTTTTGGCCAGTTCCAGCCATTGCTGTTCCTGCTGCCGCCGCCACCCCCCATCCCTGCTGCCCCCGTTGCTGTCCCCGCCGCTGCCGCTGTCCCAGCTGCCGCTGTCCCAGCCGCCGCTGTCCCAGCCGCCGCTGCCCCCGTCCCCTCTGTCCCCACCGCTGTCCCCGCCGCCGCCGCTGTCCCAGCTGCCACCGCTCCTGTTGTCCCCGCCGCTGTCCCAGCCACCGCTGTCCCCACCCCCATCCCCGCTGTCCCAGCCGCCGCTGTTCCCACCGCCGCTGTCCCTGCCGCCGCCGCTACCCGAAGCCAGCTGCCACAGTCGCTACTGCCCAACCCACCCCACCGCCTGAAGCCTGTTCCCGAGGCACCTGAGGAGCCGCCGCTGCCGTTGCTGTCCGAAGAGAGCCGACAGGTTAGAACTTTTTTTAAAAATGGTTTTTTTAAAGGGTTTTTTTTAAGGTTGCCAAGTGGAGGAGAAATTCTGGGAGTTGAAGTCCACAAGTTTGAAGACCCTTGCACCCCCTTGGCAAGTTTAAGCCTTGTGGACTTCAACTCCCATTCCTGAGTTAGTATGACTGGAGGAGGAATTCTGGGAGTTGAAGTCCACAAGGCTTAAACTTGACAAGGGGGTGCAAGGGTCTTCAAACTTGTGGACTTCAACTCCCAGAATTCCTCCTCCAGTCATGCTAGCTCAGGAATGGGAGTTGAAGTCCACAAGTCTTAAAGCTGTCAAATTTGAAGACCCCTGGGTTAGGGGTTAGGGGTGCAAGGGTCTTCAAACTTGGCAAGTTTAAGACTTGTGGACTCCCATTCCTGAGCTAGCATGGCTGGAGGAGGAATTCTGGGAGTTGAAGTCCACAAGTCTTAAAGCTGTCAAGTTTGAAGTTTGTAAAAAGTGTACATGGTTGTAAAAAGTGTACATGGTTGTAAAAAGTATTCTGCTACACTGGTATTTTATTAAATAATATATTACTACACCATTTGGTTCAGAATACTTTTTTCCTTGTTTTTCTCCTCTAAAATCTAGGTGCATCCTATATTCCGGTGCGTCCTATACTCCAAAAAATACGGTAACTGACTTTTCACTATTTCCCCCCCTCCACTATTGCCCTGTGTATTCTCATTATTTTTACTTTAAATAAACCTGGACTCTCATATATTCTTATAGCCCAATTTTTTTTATCATGCTCCTTAAAGAATGTCTTAAGCCTTCATGGCTGACATGAAATCTCTATGTGAAAGCTTATCCATGAACAAAATCAATATTCAAATGTCTCATTGATACTATACCATGCTTCCCTGAAAAAAAGATCTGTCCTGATATTAAGCCCAACAGGGCTTTTCAGGGCATGCGCTGAAATAAGCCCCCCCCCAAATAAGCCCCCTTCCCCAATTACTTACACGCATGCGCAGCCCGCCCCGCCCCATCCCCTGCCCCACCTGCCACCCCCAAATTGTGCCCGAACAGACTGGCAGCTCTGCTGCTTCTCTCTCTCTGCCGGTCTGTGCTGGGAAACATCTTGCAATGTAAAGAAAAACTTCTCGTGAGTGCGAGCAATTAACAACTTCTCACACTCGTGAGAAGTTTTTCTTTACATTGCAAGATGTTTCCTGGCACAGACCGGCTGGAAGAGAGATGTGGTGGAGCTGCCAAAGTCGAGTAAGATGTGCATCTCAGGGCCCACCCCACCCCACCCCACCCCATCCCCTGCCCCACCTTGCAATTTGGCCTGTCAGGGCCCTACAAATGGTAGCGGTCATCGTCCTATAACCTGTGTGCAGAGCTGAGTAGAATCCCTACCTGCATCAAGTCCTGGTGGATCGGGGTTTTTGGTCTCGAATTCAAAAATCAAATGATGTGGCCGAGAAAGGGACGCTGTCGGTAAAACTTTGAGGTCAGAGGGATAGAAAGTTGCAGTTTACACACACTGGTGAAAGGAACGATGGGGTAGCAGGAGAGGCAGAAGGAGCCGCTTTTCGAATAGAATTGGGAGAAGCCAAAAGGTCAGCAGGGGCGCAAATTTCTTGAGCTGTCTTTGGGATTGGTATGCATGGATAGCAGGCATTGTATGTATTGGGATCGGTGGCAGGCTGGCAGCTCCTTTAAATACTGGTGGCGGTGAGGCTTGAACATTTGCCTTCTGTAAATGACCAGCACCCAGCTAACTAAGTTCGGGGAAAAGCCGCAGATGGGGAAAAGGGGCGTGCATGGGGAGGGTTGTTTTGTCTGTGGTGGAGTTTCCTTGTGTGTGTGTGTGTGTGCTCGCATGAGAGAGAGAGAGAGAGAGAGAGAGAGAGAGTGGGTTGGGGTTGCTTTGGTTTCAATCTGGCCTCCCAGGCTCTGTTAATTTTGAAGATTCCGGAGCTTGCATGGCTCAACATAACAAAATATAACATAACAGACAAAATGACCCTTCCCCGTGCGCACCCCTTTTCCCCTTCTGCGGCTTTGCCCCAGACTTAGTTAGTTGGGTGCTGGTCTTTTGCAGAAGGCAAAGTGGGGTCTGTCCATCACTCCGACTGGTGGATGAAAAAGTCTTCCTGGCGGCACTTGGCTGTTTAAATAAATCATTGGGAAGAGAGTGCTTGGCTATCTCTCCCCCCCCCTGCCACCACCCTTTCCTACCCCCTGACTTCCTTTCCAACTGGAGCATTACACAACCCTGCTGCTTTGGCAGAAAATGCAGCCCAGCCTTGGTGAAATTCATCTCCTTCTGATTGGAGGAGGACGCTGTTGGGTTTGCGGCTCCCCCCTCCCCCCCAAGGAAAAGCAACTGATGCGCATCCCCCGAGTGTCCCGTCTGCCCCGAAAAGGAGCCGGGATTCAGCGCTGGGCTACACTGAGAGGCTGGCTTGATTCCAAATAAATAATAAAAGCCACTGAGCTGGCCGAGATCGGCAGGCCAGATTTGGGGAGCTGAATGCACTGCCACCGCCCGGGCGGAGAAGAACATGAGCAATGGGTTTATTTATTTATTTATTACGGTTTTCTTATATGCCATCCAACTCCCGAAGGACTCAGGGCGGCGTACAACAGAAAAAGATACAAGAATCACCAATAATAAATGTTAGATTAAAAACAAATATAAAAATTAAAAATTCATATTAAAAAACCATCCAACAATCAGACATACCCGGGGAGAGCACAGATGGATTGGGCTCCACCCCCAGCCTGCAGGAAGAGCCATGTCTTAATGACTTTTTGGAAGGCCAGCAGAGTGGGGATAGTTCGGGTCTCTGGAGGCAGTTGGTTCCAGAGCGCCGGGCCCGCCACAGAGAAGGCCCTCCCCCTAAGGCCCGCCAGCCGGCATTGCTTGGCTGACGGGACCCGGAGGAGGCCAACTCTGTGGGCCCTAACCGATCGGAGGGAAGTATGAGGCAGAATGCGGTCCCGGAGATAACCTGGTCCTAAGCCATGAAGGGCTTTAAAGATGATGATCAACACCTTGAATTGGACCCGGAGACCGATGGGCAACCAGTGCAGCTGGCGGAGTATAGGTGTAACGTGGGTGTACCTTGGCACACCCACCACAGCATGCGCAGCCGCATTTTGCACCAACTGAAGTCTCCAGATACTCTTCAAGGGTAGCCCCATGTAGACCGCATTGCAGTAGTCCAGGCGGGAGGTGACAAGGGCATGAGTGACCGTGAGTAGAGCCTCCTTCTCCAAGTATGGCCGCAACTGGTGCACCAGGCGAACCTGTGCAAAGGCCCCCCTAGCCACAGCCGTAAGATGATGGTCCAATTTCAGCTGTGGATCTAGGAGGACCCCCAAGTTGCGGACCCGGTCCGAGGGAGTCAGTTTCACTCCCTCGAGATCCAAGGAGGGACAGTTGACATAGTCCTTTGGAGGCAATATCCAAAGCCACTCAGTCTTGTCGGGGTTCTCTCGCAGTGCCTCCTCTCTCTCTTCTTCTCCCGAGTGACAACGGTGCATCCGACTCACCAAATCTGGCCTGCTGATCTTGGGCGGCAGCAGCAGTGGCAGCGGCAGTGACAGCGGCTATGATCCGATCCTTGCAAGCAATGCTACGGGCAAGAACTGGCCACGCTGATCCCGGTTCATGGCTGTGCAGACAGCCCACACCAGCCACTGCTTGGAGCTCTGGCACTAGTCCCCTCCCCCCAGTCCGAGGTCGACAGGGCTAGGGCTGGCAAGAGTTATTTTGCGGCTGCTCTTTTTGCGGGAGCCACTAAGAGAAGGGGCAAGAACTGGCCACGCCGATCCCGGTTCATGGCTGTGCAGACAGCCCACACTAGGGCTAGGACTGGCAAGAGTTATTTTGCGGCTGCTCTTTTTGCGGGAGCCACTAAGAGAAGCTAGGGTTTGTGGGAACGGCCTCCATGAGGTCATTCTGCATGGATTGCATGTGCGTGTGGGGCATGTTCCCCCCCTTTGCCCCCCCGCCTCACCTCCTGACCTCAGGAAACAACAAAAATGCTGCCACGGTTGCTGGAGGTGGCTGCCTGAGCGGCACCGGTGAAGCAGCAGGTTGTCACTCCGGCATCAATCCCCCTGCTGTGTGCCAAGGTTTAGGGGCCTCCTGCACCCCCAAAATAATAAGACCCCCCCGATAATAAGGCCATATTTTGGGGGTCAAAAGAAAATAAGACCCTGTCTTATTTTCGGGGAAACATGGTATTTATAGATAAGTCTTATCATATCATTCAATGGCAAGGTTACTACTATAGCAAAAGACAAGCTATTAAATTTCTAAAGAGATTTTGAATTACTCTGATATGATTTAAGCATAATGTGTTTAGATGTGGTGAACCATCTACCAGATCAGTATGATGGTTTTGTAATTCTGTGAGTTCAAATTTTTGAGTTCATATTTAAAAGTCAGATTGATCCCTCCGAAAACACATATCTTGCTTAACTGGGCTATTGTTTTTCATTTGAGTATTTAAAAAATTGTTAATTTTACATTTAAGGTGCTTCATTGGGATGAACTGAAAGACTGTGTCAGAGACAGAAACAGAAAGCATTTGGAAGAAGCCAGAAGTTCTCAAATATCAGCAACCAAGCTCAGGGTAAGGGAAACATTAAATTAAGAAAGAACAGGACCTATTTCTTCTCATGCCCTGAGAATCCCATAGCCCTGAGTCCTACGGAATTGAGCGGCCTATAAGAACTTTCAATTCAATTCAATTAAATTAAATTAAATATGTATAATAGCCAGTTTCATGTAGTAATAAAGCAATCTCTTTTATAAGACTATTTTAAATTTCATAAGAAGATGAAAAAAAAACAAGGAAACAAAAAGAGGGGGGAAAGGAAGTTCAAGGAATTAGCAGAGTTGGAATTGCAGAAAAAGAAAAGGGAAGAAAAACATAGAAAAAGAGCAACTTTCAACTTTCATTGGTACAGATACAAATATAAAAAACAGCAATATTTGGCTCTGAAATTAAGCATAATACATAGTGTTGTCCCCAATTTTGGTCTGAGCCTGATGCCAAAGCCAATGAAGAACACCAAACATGAAGTGCAGATTTTGTTTCCTTTTATTGAATTGCTTCAGCAAAAGGGGTCCCGGCCAGCAAAATGCCGGGACCCACAACAAAGGATAAAGAAAGTTTTATACAATTTCACTAAAGCGGAAGGTGGGACAAGGTAGGATATATTACTAAAATAAACATTTTAGTAATAATCTAACAATTTGTTTTATTAGTCTCTAGCCATCCCTGTTCCTAAGTCTTGGCTAATGAATGCTCCAGGAGCTATTGCACATTCTATTTGCTCCAGGGCATCCTTATTTCTATCTTCTAGCTGAGGTATGCAGGATGTCTAACTCTTCATTATTATTATCCGTTCTCTAACCACCTAGAATGGAGTGTTACGTGTGCATATTCTCTGTGAATAAACACTCTTTGATCTTGCCAACAGACTCCACAAATACAGGCTTTCCGGTTTCCTTTCAAGTGTATGCCATAGCCTTGCTTTGTTTTAGCAGACAGCTCATCCATAGTACTTCTATAATTGTAAATAGTTTTAATTGCCAAATCATAAGTTTCCAAGCAAAAAGTCCAGAAGTGGTTCCCAAGCAGAAACAAAGCTAGACAGTCTTTTCTTTAATCAAAGCAGTCAGTTTTGCCATCTCAGGCAACTCCATTAACGTCATCATTCATTCTTCCTTTGTGGGGATCTGTAAGTCCTTCCATCTCTGTGAAGAATACCATGAACACAATGTCATGGATAAAAGCAAAATCCCATGTTTTTTTCCCAACCTGTTTATTTATCAAATGTAAAGGCATGTGCACCTCCCGCCAGCCAGCTGATTTTTGGGTCTCTGCCATGCATGCACGGGGAACGGGGCACATGTGGGGGGGGCATGCCCATGCATGGAAGCCGCATGGGGAGCATGTGCACATGCACATGGGGCAGGGCTCATGTGCGGGGCACGCACACATTGCATTTTGCGGGTTCGGGCGCATGCGTGCGCTTTGGGCACTTGGTCCGGAAAAGGTTAGCCATCACTGGTCTATAACTTTCAATGAGCCCATCATTTTATAATGGTTTGATTCAGGCTGATAATAATAATGACAATGATGATAATAATAATTTTGTTTGTTTGTTTGTTTGTTTTTCATATTTCTTGTATTACATTGCCATTCCAACATAAAGATGCAACACTAACTCCTTGAATTTTGATTGCCAGATTTCTAGAATGTGCCAGGGAAATATTTCTGCTACATTGTTAAATGAAATTCACAATACATTAACACAAAATCTATCATCCATTTAGAAAAGGGAGGAAGACTTTAGATGGATACGTTTTGTTAGTATTTTGCTTTCAGTGGACTGAAATACTAATCTATTCAGAAGTTTTATCATTCTGTCTCAGGCACAGGAAAAGTCTAAAAGCCGCCTCAATTCTTCACTACATCCTAAGCTAAGATGTCGGCATCTCTCTCTCTCTCTCTCTCTCTCTCTCTCTCTCTCTCTCTCTCTCTCTCTCTCTCTCTCTCTCTCTCTCTCCACCTAATAGTCTGAACCAGAAACAGTTAATGCAAGGTAACAGTTAATGCAAGGTTAATCAATAGTTTTAATTAGAAGAAAGATTAAGATTGCATCAGAAGAATCCTGGTAAGAATTTTACCTTTAGATTGGACTTCTACAGTATATAGACAATTTAGGGCTACAAAAAACCCTTGCCCATTTCCTTGGGCATTTTTGGTTTAGTAAGCTTGCAAATTACCTCATTTGAGAAGCTGGACAGTTGGCATTTGTTCTCTGTTTCAATAGTGATCATTCCTATGTGTGTGCTAAGCGATGACAAATTGGGCTTTAAAATGGTATTGATTCAGCTGGTGGCCTTAAGGAAGAATATTGCAAAGTATGATGATGATGATGATGTTCGTCCATCGTGTTCGAAGAGGACCTTGACATCTATGAGAATCCGGGGGGGGGGGGAATTCCTGATTCATCTAAAGTCCTGCTATTGGAGCAAGATGGAATCTGGGAAGAGAGAGTGAGGCTGACTATGCGCACCTCTCCCTCACTTTAATCCAATTCACGCGCAAGTCTTGACATCTCCCCCCCCCCCCATTGCAAAGTATAATCAAAGAAGGAAGGACTGAGAAGAATGTCTATGGAGATTCTCAGTCATCCAGGTCATGGATGTCCCAAATGTGCTTTTTCAGGAGGCAACTGGACTTTCTTGTGCTTTCTTTCTTCCTTGAAGATGTTTCGCTTATCATCCAAAAAGCTTCTTCAGCTCTGACTAGATGGTGGGGAATGGAAGGTTTATACTCCTTGCAGTATATGACAAGAAATGTCAGATATATTTTCGTCTCTTTAAGATCTTCTAAAAATGCAGTAGGTAGAAATTGCAGTTTTCTATAGCTCATTAGTGGTATTATAAGGTAGGAAATAATGTTTTGTGGGATTCTTAAATAGTCCTGTTTCTCTGAGGTAAGATGATCTCAATTCAGTCTTTCCCACCATTGGTATTCTTTAAATATATAGCAGAGGTGAGGAAGTATGGCCTGGGGACTTCACTTTGGAAAAGAGTTGTTTTATAGCTAATATAATCTGGCTTTTTCAAAGAGTGGATTTTAACCATAAAAATCTTTATCTGAAGCTTCTGAGATGCTTGCTTTTCATGGAATGTATGAAATTCTAACTTCCTCTTAATGTATTCCTGTTAACTACAATACATCTTAATAAAGTATTTAATAATTCAAGTTTTGTAATTTTCATTAATAATTCTCAGGTTCACTTTTGCATATGTTAAATATACTAAATTTATTCTTCACGATGATTTTATATTTTGATATATTTAATATATTTTAATATCAATCCATTAATATCAGGTTTTGAATGTGTATTTACTGTAGGTTGTACTGTAGGTTACTTGAAACTAATGCTAATAAACAAATAATTCTCTTTGTAACCTTTTATTAATTATTCCCCTGAATTATTAAATTTGCCTAGTTCAAATCTTCCTGTGATTATGGATTCCTCCACTTCTTTAAATGCACCCTCAGCATCATATTAAATCTTGGGGAATATTAATAATGAATGTCTATTTCTAGTAACCCCTTTTTTTCTTTAATTTTAGCACAACACAATACATTCTTAGGTTACAGTTAGAAATCTATGGTCCAGGTTCTCCATTATCCATAGTCTATAGCGATTCTGTGAACCAGGTCATGGTTGTCCCAAAGGTGCTTTTTCAGGAGGCAACTGGACTTTCTTGTTTTTTCTTTGAAAGAAAAGATAAAGATAAATCTCCAAGTGCTTCAATGACTCTCCAAAAGGATGCAAATGACCAGCTGTCTGTGGGGAATATAAATCCTTCCATTCCCCACCATCTAGTCAGACCTGAAGAAGCTTCTTGGATGAGAAGCGAAATGTCTTCAAAGAAAAAACAAGAAAGTCCAGTTGCCTCCTGAAAAAGCACCTTTGGGACATCTATTGTCCATAGTATTGATCATATAAAACAGTTCTAATGACAAAACAACATCAAAATATACTTTTTAATACAAGCAAACAACAAGAAAGACAAAACCCAATATAGTTATAACAACAATAAGAAATAAGCAACTAGAGGTAGTCCTCAACATACGACCACAATTGAACCCAAAATTTATGTTGTCAAGTGAGAAATTTGTTAACTGAGTTTTGCCCCATTTTCTGACTTTTCTTGCCACATTTGTTAAGTGAATCACTGCAGTTGTTACATGAGTCACACGGCTGTTAAGTGAATCTGGTTTCCCCATTGACTTTGTTTGTCAGAAGGTTGCAAAAGGGGATCACATGATCCCAGGACACTGCAACCGTCATAAGTATGAGTCAGTTGCCAAGCATCCGAATTTTGATTATGTGACCATGGCTGCAACAGCTGCAACAGTTGTACAGTAAGTGTGAAAAACGGTCATTAAGTCACTTTTTTTAGAGCCGTTGTAACTTCGAACTGTCACTAAATGAACTGTTGTAAGTCGAGGATTACCTCTATGTTCCCGGGCCTGGGGCACTCAATGTGTTAAGGGCCCCGTTTCCTGGCTATGTCGCTAACTGGCCAAATATTTTGCTCTTGTGTATGTGGAATATGGAGGTTTTTCGTGTTTTTACTGTTTTACAGTTTTTGTTGTTTATATCGTGTTTCCCCAAAAATAAGACCCTGTCTTATATTTTTTTTGAACACTGAAATAAGCGCTTGGCCTTATTGCCCTGCACTCAAAAGCCTGATTGGGCTTATTACCAGGGGATGTCTTATTTTGGGGGAAATAGGGCATATATGTTAATAATAATATACAGTATTTTCTTAACTGAAAGCCACCCAGAATCACTGGCTGGGATAAGAGGCCTTAGGAATTGAACAAGAAAACGAGAAAACAAGGTGGTTACAGTCTCAGGAGGGCCTGGCGCTACACCCAAGCATTTTCAATGGAAAAAAAAGGGACCAGCTTTTGATGTTCTACTTTCAGTGCCATCTACTGAATATGTAGTAAAGTTCATAATACCAGATTAAATATGCAGTGTATGTAGGAATCTATGATAATTAGTTTATATAATTACAAATGTCCATCTTGCACAATATGCTGTTTTCATAATGCATTTGGATTTAGTCAAATTGCTGCAGATTAGAAATGCAAACATTGTGTAAACAGACATGGGCGTTGAAGTAGTTCATTATAAATATCTGCACTTCACTGTTGAAGGCATCTCACTCATTGGCAGCCTCAGATTGCGGTATCACATCTGAAGTGAGGAAGCTTTGGGCTACCGTTGCTTTGGCATCAAGACTGAATACGGTAAAGAGGTAAGACGAGAGAAAGAGGTCTCTGCTGGAACATCAAGGTATCCTTTTCTTGACTCATGAAGTAGTGGGTTTTTTTTTCTCCTCTTTTCTTTAATGGTCAACAAACCATTGTTTGCCAGAATATCAGTAATTGAGAGAGGCTTTCATTGGTGGTCGGGTAATAATTGAGGCTATTATAATTCACTCGTGGATAAATGTTAGGTGTTGTTAGCCATCCAGGGTTGCTATGGTAAGATGGGCAGATATATCTATCTGATAAATAAATAAATAAGCAAGCAAGTCTAAGATGTGAGGAGAAAATATTTCTGAATACCAGTGTCTAATAAGAGGCTTCTTCGAATTAAAAAATGACTTGTTTCCCAGGAAAATAATCAGCGAATAGATTAATGTACACTAACTGCTGTCCAGGATTTATGTAGAATACCATTTCCTCCAGGAAATGAAGCATTTATTCACAAATGGTGATTTTTTAAAGATTTTGCAGCATCCAATGCTATAGGTCAGGGGTCTGCAACCCGCGGCTCCGGAGCCGCATGTGGCTCTTTCATCCCTCTCCTGTGGCTCCCTGTCACTCAAAATATGTGTCACATCTGCCCATGTGCGACACCTGCCAGCAAGTGATTTATAGAGCTTTTCGACCCATCTTTTTTTTCAGAGTTCAAAATGTTTTTGTTGCATGCAGGAAAAAAAAATTGTTTTCTCTGTAGCAGTTCATTGATTTCAGACACACTATAGTTTTTTTATACATAGCATAAAGGTAAAAAACGATATATGCAGTGTTATCTTCATTTTATATGTCAAAAGGGTTTTGTGGCTCCCGGTGTTTTCTTTTCTTTGGGAAATGGGTCCAAATGGCTCTTTGAGTGTTTAAGGTTGCCGACCCCTGCTGTTGTAGACAATGAGGTTTCTGCTTAACCTTGTATTAATCGGGTTTGTGTCTTTCTTGAAGGAAGAGACACAAGTGAACAAGGGTTCTCCATGAATGGCCAGCTCACAGTTTATTTCAGGCTCTGCTTCCTTCCTTTCCCTTTAATCTAGGAGTTTTTAGTGTTGAAGGTGTACATCCAATGATGCAGATTCTGCAGCACCACATGATTGGTGTTGGTTTTGACCTTTAAAGCCCTACATGGCTCAGGACCAGGTTACCTCCGGGACCGCATCCTACCACATACCTCCCTAAGACTAGTGAGGTCCCACAGAGTTGGCCTCCTCCAGGTCCCATCAGCCAAACAATGCCGGTTGGCGGGCCCAAGGGGGAGAGCCTTCTCTGTGGGAGCCCCATCTCTCTGGAACCAACTCCCACCAGAGATCCGGACTATCCCCACTCTACTGGCCTTCCGTAAAGCCGTGAAAACATGGCTCTTCCGGCAGGCAGGGTGAAGAAGATCAGATTCCCCCATGTATGAATGGTTTTAAAGTAGTGTAATGCTTTAAAATTATTTTATTGTATTGTTCTTATTTCTGTTGTACGCCGCCCTGAGTCCTATGGGATTGGGCGGCCTATAAGAACTTTTAATTAAATTAAATTAAATTTAAATTCCTGACCATAAGTGGGCAGGAGGGTATATATTACTAATAATTCATTGTTCTAATCCATAAGAACAATGATGTGCAGAAAAAAATGGTGAACAATAATTAATGAGCAGAAATTAAAATTAAAACCACATAAATGGTGAGGTTTATGTGGAGATTGACATGCTGGAGATTGACTGAAAGATCCTACAGAGCCTGGAATTCAATCCTGATGTAAAATAATAATAATAATAATAATTTAAAAAATAAAAAAGGAAAAAGGAAATAATAAGGAAGTACTGGCTCAATGTAAAATGAAATAGCAATATTGTATGCACAATGAAGTAATGTATGCTTAAATCCTCTCTCTCTCTCTCTCTCTCTCTCTCTCTCTCTCTCTCTCTCTCTCTCTCTCTCTCTCTCTCTCTCTTCCCTCCCCCACTTGCTCTCCTATATAGCCCTCCTCAAAGCCTTGTTCTGAGTCCTGTTTTTGTCTTTAAATGTTATTGCTTTCTGTTTCTGATATATCAAATGATTTGCCAGTTGTATCAGCTTGTCCCCATACCTGGCATTGTCATTCTCCTTTTCAAAAATTTTTGAAACTGGAGCCACTTTTGCTGGTTATAAATTGTGCTTGCCCAGATGTGTGGCTCTGTTTGCTTTGGAAAGATCCTTAATAAAAGTTTTTCCTCACAAGTGGTAACAGGTTTTGCCTTCCTATATCAGATCACATTAATTCCATGCTTTCCAAAGTAGAAACACAGGATAAGAATAGGAGCAAGCTTTTAAAATCAGACTTAATCAAGTATGGCTTCATATCGAACTGCACTGCCGTACTCCAGCTACCATTTTTGCCAAAATAGTTTGGCTTGATCACATTAAAAAAAAAAGTGTGGCTCCCAATTTTTGGTTCCTGGAAATTAATGAAGAAGATGAGGTGGCTGCAAGGTTGCTATAGACAGTGCCCTTATTTGCATACTAGTATGGCTATCTAAGAAATTGAGAGTGAAACATGTTTTTTTTAAAACTTTATAGCAGGGGTGTCAAATTCAAGGCCCGCGGGCCAGATCCGGCCCATGGGGTACTTAGACTTGGCCTGTAGGGCTGCCCTGGAAACAGGGAAGGACCGGCCCGTGGTGCCCGTGGTGCCAAAGTGGGCTCCTGAGCTCCATTTCTGCTGGCAGAGGGTTGCAGGAGGCTGTTGCAGCCGAAAATGGAGCTCAAGAGGCCATTTTGACTGGCAGGGCACTCAGGCCACCACAGGCACCCCTGACACGAGTGACATCAATCTGGCCACGCCCACCTCAGCCCCCCCCCCCGATGTCAAACACAACCCTGATGCGGCCCTCAATGAAATTGAGTTTGACACCCCTGCTTTATAACCTTGTCTTTCCTTTTGTAATGGTAGGTGAGAATGATTTTGGGAGATCTGAACAGGGAGGGGTGGCAAAAAGCATCTCAGAAGGGATCCTCCCTAGTTTTCAGGAGAGTGAAAGTGAGGGACTGGAGAGGTAATTTCAGACTTGCAAGATTCTGTTAATGAAATCTTACAATAAAGATAAAGTTAGTACTCCTGTCTCCTTGTCTGGACCTCCCCATAGGTCTGATGGAAACACAGTGGCTCACTGGGTTGACAATTTAGCAAGCCCGTGTTTGAGACCGAGTGAGGCTGTGTGACAGTGCACTCTCCAATCATTGACAACCTAGCAGTTCAAAAGTGAGTAATTCCAAGTAGACAGATAGGCACCCTTTGGTGGGCACATTAATGGGAGTGTGAAAGGGGCTCCCAATCGGGTGTCCCTTGGGCAAAGGTGATATCACTGGTTAATCCTTTCAACTTGGATTGCATGCATGCCTAAGGCCAACAACAATCTTGTAAGTCTGAAGATACACCTCCCATCCTTCACTTTGGTTCTCCCGTAACCTGCATCCATAAGCAGCTTGAAAGCAGGTGATTCAGTTTTCAGCTCACCCAGTTCATTGAAGACACAGTTTAGCATCAGTTTTGATTTATGGTAACATGGGAAGCAAAACTGTAGTTTTGATAAGATGGTGTTTTTAAACAAACACGATTTCAAACTAATCATGACTTTTGCTACTTCAAACTTATTGACAAAAATTATGATTCCTTAAAAAGTGCCTTGAATGCTTAGGAGGTCTAATGTTCAAATATATTAGAAGTGGTAGATACTTAAGCTTCAGATATATTTATTTGGCCCACCTTCACATTAGTGAAGGAATGGGCTAAGCCCGTGATGGTGAACCTATGGCACGGGTGCCACAAGTGGCACGCGGAGCCATATCGGTGGGCACGCGAGCTCAGGTCCGGCGTGCATGTGTGCACCAGCCGGCTGATTTTCGGGCCTTCTGGGCCCACTGGGAGTCAGGAAACAGGCTGTTTCCAGCCTCCAGAGGGGGTAGGGAAGGCCGTTTTCGCCCTCCCCAGGCTCCTAGAAAGGCTCTGGAGCCTGGGGAGAGCAAAAAATGGGCATGCCATTGCATGCTGGGAGCAGGGGGGTCATGCGTGCATGTGCAGGGCTGCATGGAATTATGAGTGTGGGCACGCACACACATGATCCCCCGCATTCCCCCGCCCTTTTGGCATGCGAACCGAAAAAGATTCGCCATCACTGGGCTAATCTCTGAAAGATACAATCAGTATAGTTTGTTCATGCAGCAGTTATAGATTAGCTGGCATTTTTCATTTTTCTATTACTCTCTCTTGTACAAAGGGAAAAAAAACAAATGTCAGTACAAACTATTGATCTCATTTCTTTACTGTTCCAGGTACGATTAGCTCCACCATGAAATACTATGTGGAGGATCATTGCAAATTTGCTATAGAACTTTTTCAACATCAACAGAAGAATAAACCTAACGAAAATGTCATGTCATGCCCAACTGGTACGACAGTAACATTAGCCATGATCTTGATTGGTAGTGGTGGAAGGACTGCTGATCAAATAAGAAAGGTAGGTATCCTCAAGTACTTGTGTTCCTTAAAAAATAGTTGTTTTAAGTGTTGTTAAATTATTAATTATAGGTCACACATATAATCCCATCTATGTTATTGCTAGAAAATGTTTCTTCTTGGTATCTTGTCACATGAATACCTGCATGGAATCATGGGGAAATCTCTCCTTATTAGCAGCCTTTCTTCCCAACTGGACTTTCCAAAATTCCTTGGAAAGGAACCTTTATGGATCTTCAGTGAGAAAATAATATAACAAATGTAAAGAAAACTATGCCTTTTTGCAAGAACCATGTCACCATGCACAAAGGAAATATTTACTTATGTACCTCCTTACTTAATCTTTATTTTTACTGACAGCCACATTCCAACAAAACTCCTGGTGGGTTAGAATATTTACACCAAAACTAGTAAAATTAATATAATATATAACACAGATATATACACAGAGACACATATACACAAATCCCCAAAACTTCTTAGCTTCCAGTAATGACAATGGCTTATTAATTTAATGCCCCATAGAAGACTCCTGTCTTTTCTATCTTCCTTTTAAAGCTTTGTATAGTGGCTGTGTTTGTATAAAGCAGGGGAGAGGATGAGTGGCTAGAATATTTCTGCCCTCCAGCTCAACAAAAATGACACCGAGCAATGGTTTTCAAACACTTTTCTGGAAAACTATCATAAGTCTAACAAGTAGGCAAGGTGATGCAAGAACACCTTGCATCACACACCTTGCATCACACATTCAAGAGACAAGATGATCAGAATCAAGAAGAGTCGGTGATGTCCAAATATGGCTCTATATTTGTGCCTTGGTATGCTCAACCCCGATTAAGTTACTGGGACAGGAAGATCTATTAATTTATGGTTTATTTAGAAATATTCCAAGATAAAGAGGATTCTCTTAGAGAGAGAACCTAGAACAGTGATGGCGAACCTATGGCACGGGTGCCACAGGTGGCATGCGGAGCCATATCTGCCAGCACACGAGCCATTGCCTAGCTCAGCTCCAGCGCGCATGTGCGCGCCGGCCAGCTGATTTTTGGCTCGCACAGAGGCTCTGGGAGGGTGTTTTCGGCTTCCGGAGGGCCTCCGGGGGGACTGGGAAGGGTGTTTTTGCCCTCCCCATGCTCCAGGGAAGCCTCTGGAGCCTGGGGAGGATGAAAAATGGGCCTACCAGGCCCACCAGAAGTTGGGAAATGGGCCATTTCCAGCCTCCAGAGGGCCTCCAGGGGAGTGGGGGAGGCCGTTTTTGCCCTCCCCAGGCATTGAGTTATGGGTGTGGGCACTCGCGCATGCGCGATAACATGTGTGCATGCACTTTCGGCACCCGGGGGAAAAAGGTTCGTCATCACTGACCTAGAACATAGGCTTACATTTCTTTTTATAGTTTGCACAATAAAGACATTTCAAAGTATAGCAAATTGATTGGATTAACAAAAATAATCTCTCCAGTTACATCATGAAAAATTAGACATTCAATAATATGTAAGCGTAAGAATGGAAAAGTGTGTTGTATTCTGAGTATAAATATAAGAAAGATTTCCAAGGGAAAAACATCAGTCTAGATGTCAAGCACAACCCTGATGCGGCCCTCAATGAAATCAAGTTTGATACCCCTGTTCTAGAAGGTTAAGGCTTATGGCAAATTATTAGCAATACATTTAAAAGAAAGAAAATTAGGCAAATTAAAATATAAGAAACCCCATGTTAGCTAACCGGTGCAATAATATTATTTACAAAACCCATATTTCAAGTATTACAAAGTACATATTGCATGGTCCTCATGCAAATCAAACTTTAGCATGTTGCGAGTTATCCCCTGAATTCTCTAAAGTTGCCTGCTGCTCTCAGTGACAACTGAAGAAGTGATTCCACTAGCAGTCTTGAGTATTAAGTCAGTTGAACATATTTCTCTAGGATCCTGAGAGGGCAACACCTTGTCCCTCACTTCAAGCAGAAAGTAATTCCTGGATACTACCTACTACATTCGTGTTGAAAGCACAAGGTGCTTTCCTATTGGAAAGATTAGCTAATGACATCACCATTGGCCAGGGGATGCCTGAGGGGGCTTCTTTCATGTCGCCCGAGTATTTTCCCACCAAAGTGGTGCCTATTTATCTACTTGCATTTGCATGCTTTCAAACTGCTAGGCGGGCAGGAGCTGAGACAAATTGATGGCAACTCATTCCATTATATGGCTCCCACTCCTGGGTTTCGAACTGCCAAGCTGTCGTCCTCTCAATGGTCTTCTGATTCAGTGTCCTAACCACATGAGCCACTGCAGCCCCTATGGAATGGCATATAATTAAAGATGAACAATGACAAACAAGTTTTCTTGGTTAAGAGCTAGCCCACTTTTCTTGTTTTTATGTCAGGTGCTGAAAGATACATTTGCCATTTCGAGACATACTTGAGAGTCCAAGTGGCCTGGCCATGTCTCCATGTAATTTAACAGGACACAACTATTTTTCAGTATTTTCTGCAGGAACAATGTTCGTTAGAGGCTATGTAAAACTAACAGGAAAATTAGGAGTTTCCAAAATGGACATATCTCTACTTCCTGCCGTTTTGCTTGTTATATTGCAATAATAATGCTAAAAATACAAACCCCACTAAATAACTTTTAAGAAACTTTAAATAACTTTAAAAAAATAACACACTCATTTGTTTTTTTCATTTCTGGCACCTGTAAAGCCCCAAGCAGCAGCTCCCGATCAAGAAAGCTTGATTGTGAAAGGTTAATTAATCAGGTGTATTGCGGGGGGGGGGGGGGGAGAGTTAGGTTATATAATCTTGGTAACTCTGTAGGCAAGGTAGAGGTGGTGCTATCTGTTTATAGCTATGAGAGGAATGTCCTATCTCTTCATGTTATTCAATATTTTGGAAACATCCATCCTCTTTTCCAAGCTCGGAGAATTCCATTGTGTCACCCATTATCATTGGCCAGGTTGTTGGGGTGGGGCACACACACACACACACACACACACGGACATGCACACACACACACATACACTCGTGCACGCGCACACACACACACACACTCACACTTACCCATGTCCTAGGCTGGCAGACACTAACCAGAGAGACGGAAGTTTCTAAGTCTGCATTCAAAGATGACTCCCAGAGTAGGCAGGCTTTGGGATCTCTTTTATCCCCATAAGTCATTACTCTTTTGATTTATAATTCTGGTAGCTGTTCATAGGATTTGTGCTCAAGTTCAACTTCTTTTGTCTGGTTCAGGTGACATTTTTTCCTTTGTTTCTTTAGCAACTTTGTTCCATCTTAACTATTTTTCCTAAAGGAGCTTTTCTTGGCCACACTGTTTCCATGCTTGCTTCATCTTGAGGTGTGTCAGCTTCAGCCTGATCTTATACCCAACAAAGACAAATTGGGACACAACTAGTATTTTTGTTTTGCAGGTTCTTCACACCCTCTTGTGGGGAGGAAATGAGACCTCTACAGATGGGCATGTAAGAGAATTATCCATTGAATTTCATTTTACTAACTCTACTAAATGATCTATTTGGTATAAAGCATTCTAAGCAGTTGAAAAATAGAAAATAATTTCTTTCCTAGTAAAGAAACATTAAATCTTGGCAATCAGAATTGTATATCCTAACCAAACGCTGTTATGGTGTTCAAATGTTTGTGCCCAATATGTATTGTCCACAAGTTAATGGATAAGAATAATTGTGCACTTCATAGAATAGCATCTTAAAGGAGAATATCTCAGGGATCGGGACTATGACCCCTAAGAGGACTTCTGCTGTAAAAATGAAACATATATTCACATCCTGAAACTGTTTAGCTAAAATTGTCATATATGAGTTGTTATGAGCCATGGTGGAGCAGTGGTTAGAATGCAGTACTGTACATTCGTATATTAACACCTGGGATACCTAGAGAGCAAACTGTTCAACATAAAAAAGAAATGTATGATATAAAGCAATGAAAATATTTTTTTAAAAGAATGCAGTACTGCATGCACTGTTGATTGTCAGCAGTTTGGCAGTTTGAATCTCACCAGGCTCAAGGTTGACTCAGCTTTCCAGCCTTCCGAGGTCAGTAAAATGCTGACCCAATTTGTTGGGGGCAATATGCTGACTCTGTAAACTACTTAGAGAGTGCTGTAAAGCACTGTAAAATGGTATATAAGTCTAAGTGCTATTGCTAAGTGCTATTGCTTTTATGAGTTATTCTGTTATGAATTATGGTAAATGTAAATATTAGAATAGAATAGAATAGAATAGAATAGAATAGAATAGAATAGAATAGAATAATAGAATAGAATAGAATTCTTTATTGGCCAAGTGTGACTGGACACAAGAGGAATTTGTCTTTGGTGCATATGCTCCCAGTGTACATAAAAGAAAAAAAGAAAAGAAAAAAATACATTCAACAAGAATCATAAGATACAACATGTAGTGATAGTCATAGGTTACTAATAAGCAATCAAATCATACTAGGAAACAAACAGAACAATATAAATCGCAAAAATACAAGCAACATGGTTATAGTCATAAGTGGGAGGAGATAAGTAATAGGAAGGATGAGAAGAATAATAGTAATACAGTATTTGGAGGATATTTTGGAGGATGTTGGCAAATATATTTATATGATTGTAAATCTGCTATCCTTTGCTGCTTGAAGCTTTCTGGGACTGTGCATGATAAGTATAGAGAATATTACAAATGGTTAAATGAAAACGTAATGGACACCAACCAGCATTCCAAACAGTCTCTAATGAAGATTGTCTGTCGGCTATATGCATCAACCAATTATCATATCATGAAGGTAAGAAAGAACACTTTTTCTCTCTTCCCTTATTAATCCAATGTTGATGGATGAGCAATGTGAATGTTCACAATAACCAGTAGCTCGAAGCAGCCACATACCTTTCTGACTATGAATTTCAGAGAGCAGAATTAATTAGAACGGACTTCAAAGAAAAACAGGAGCAGTAGCTCTAGATGTAACAACTATGATAAGCCACGCCTTTGTAAATGCAGAATTGATGATGATCCACTTCAGTAGTGGGTTCTAAAACCCGTTGCTACTGGTTCACAGAACCGGGCCGAACCGGGAGCAACCCACCGCTGATCCACTTCCTAAATATGGTGGTTTACTAGAAATTCTACAAGTATCATGTTTTGTGAAGCAGGAAATTAGGTTAGGTCAGGTATAAGACTTCTGGCAAACTGCAATGCACATGTGGGAAAACGTTTGGGTTACATATTAGGTTTAATCTGGGGTGAATTCCAATTTTTTTTTACTACCGGTTCTGTGAGCATGGCTTATTTTGTGGGCGTAGCTTGATGGTCATGTGACTGAGTAGACATGGCTAACTTGACATCACTCATGCCCACGCCCTCAGTCACATGCCCCCCACCTAGCCACGCCCACAGAACCTGCGAAAATTTATGTTTTTCCAGCTGGGAGGCTGGCAAAGAAGCCTCGCTTTCCCTGCCACCATGGCTGCTTCTACCTCAGTGCCGAATGGTCCATGCCCCCCCTACACACACACACACACACACACACACACACACACACACACACACACACACACCATGCTTGCCCTGGCAGCACCCCGGCAGTAGCAGCCAAGTGAGGAAAGGAGAGGGACCGGAGAACGAAGTGGGCATGGTGGCAGCCAAAGCCGCCGCTTATTCCAACAGCCGAGGACGGAAGAGGCACCTGTTGCGAAAAAGCAGCAGCTCTGGGTGTGCCATGTTCTGTTTGGGAGCCCCTTTGCACCTTGTTTTCAAAGGGAGCTCAGATTGTGGTGGCGTTCCGGCTTCCGGTGCCTTGTGGGCTCTGAGGTCGACCGGGTGACACAAGTGCGTTTCGAGGTGCCTAATCCTCCGGCCACACGATGGCCGGAGAGTGAGGAAGGGAGGGCAGGTCCTCCTGGGCAGCTGCTCCCCACTGCTCTCCCCAGAGGGCTCACTTCGCCCGTAGATTCTTCACCCGCCAAGAGCTGAGCTGACCATAGCTGGGCTGCCCGACCCCAGAAACAGGCAAATTAAATGGCGGCGAAGGGGGGTGATCAGCTTGGGCTGAACCCAGCTTCCCTACTGGCAGAGGCAACAAGGCCGGGAGAAGTGGTCACGTCAACAGCTTGGTCTCCTGTCGTGTTCAAGCAATGCTCCGGCGGGGCTTGAATCTGCATTGCAGGAAGACTCCGCTCTTGGGGTGCATGCACTCCAGGCTTCCTCTGGAGACACCTTTCACAACCTTCCTACAATTGCCAGGGACATCTTTCTTGGTCTGCCAGTGCCCCTTTGCCTCTTCCCATGCCCTGGTGGGGGAAAAACACCTCAGGGCACTGTGATCCATCTTCCCCAACTGGGAGGTTTCTCCCCAGGTGGCAGAATTTTTGGAGGACAATTTTGCCCAGCCTGGAAGTTGCTTCTCCTCCTCCCCAGTGAGCAAAAAGCTGGCGGGCCGGCAGGGTTGGGGGGCTGCGGGCCTGGGATTTGGCGGGGGGGGGAGAAGTTTTGCTCCTTGGAGCAACCCTTGCAGAGTAAAGAAAAAATTCTTGCGAGTGCAAGAATTTGTTAATTGCCTCACAATCGTGAGAGCAAAACCTCTGCCCCTTGAATCCCAGGCCCACAGTGAGCTGATCCACTACCCGTGGTTCTGGTTGCCCGTGGCTCTGGCTATGCCTCATGTGGTCTTGCCCGCCATTCTATTTGCCTGTTCCTTGGGTTGGGCAGCCCAGCTACGGTCAGCTCAGCTTTGTTTGGCTTGGGCTGTTCCTGCGCCGGGGCCAGAGAGGGCTTGTGGGCTGGACCCTGCCGGCCTGCCAGCTTTTCGCTTACTGGGGAGGAGAAAAAGCGAAGCTTCTCCGTGCTTCGGAAGCAACTTCCAGGCTGGGCAAAACATCATCTTCCGAGAGCGCTGCCGGTTGGGGAGCAGAGGAGCCTCCCGGTTGAGGAAGATGGATCATCAAAATAATAATAGCAGATTTGGAAGGGACCTTGGAGGTCTTCTAGTCCAACCCCCTGCTTAGGCAGGAAACCCTACACTACTTCAGACAAATGGTTATCCAACATCTTCTTAAAAACTTCCTGTGTTGGAGCATTCACAACTTCTGGAGGCAAGCTGTTCCACGGATTAATTGTTAGGAAATTTCTCCTTAGTTCTAAGTTACTTCTCTCCTTGTTTAGTTTCCACCCATTGCTTCTTGTTCTACCCTCAGGTGCCTTGGAGAATAGTTTGACTCCCTCTTCTTGTGGCAACCCCTGAGATATTGGAACACTGCTATCATGTCTCCCCTGGTCTTTCTTTTCATTAATCTAGACATACCTAGTCCCTGCAACCGTTCTTCATATGTTTTAGCCTCCAGTCCCCTAATCATCTTTGTTGCTCTTCTCTGCACTCTTTCTAGAGTCTCAACATCCTTTTTACATTGTGGCGACCAAAACTGAATGCAGTATTCCAAGTGTGGCCTTACCAAGGCATTATAAAGTGGTATTAACACTTTGCGTGATCTTGATTCTATCCCCCTGTTAATGCAGCGTAGATCTGTGTTGGCTTTTTTGGCAGCTGCTGCATACTGCTGGCTCATATTTAAATGGTTGTCCTCTAGGACTCCATGATCCCTCTCACAGTTACTACTGTTGAGCAAGGTACCACATATACTGTACCTGTGCATTTTGTTTTTCTTGCCTAAATGTAGAGCCTTACTTTTTTCACCATTGAATTTCATTTTGATTGATAGCTCCCAATGTTCAAGTCTGTCAAGATCCTTCTGTATCTTGAGCCTATCTTCTGGAGAGTTGGCTATTCCTGCCAGTTTGGTGTCATCTGCAAATTTGATGAGTTCCCCATCTATCCCCTCGTCCAAGTCATTGATGAAGATGTTGAAGAGTACTGGGCCTAAAACAGAGCCTTGGGGTAGTCCATTGCATACTTCCCTCCATGTAGATGCAGTTCCGTTGAGCACTACACGTTGAGTGCAGTTGGTTAGCCAGTTTTGAATCCATCTGGTGGATTCATTTTTCTACTTTATCTAGTAGTAGATTATGGTCTACTTTATCAAATGCCTTACTGAAGTCCAAGTAAATCGGGGCTTACTGAAGTCCAAGGATCAGGGCACTCTAAGGTGTTTCCCCCCCACCCGGGCATGGGAAGAGGTGAAGGGGCACCGGCAGACCAAGAAAAATGTCCCCAGAAATTGTAGGAAGGTTGTGAGGGGTGTCTCCAGAGGAAGCCTGGAGTGTGTGCAATGCAGATTCAAGCCCCGCTGTTGACGTGATCACCTCATCCCTCGCTGCGGGGCTGGGATTCGGGGGTGGATGGGTGGAAGTTTTGCTCCTCGGAGCCTCAGAGCAACTCCCAGCCCTTGCACAAGTAAATAAAAACTTCTCGTACATGCAAGAAGTTGTTAATTGCCTCACAGTCACGAGAAGTTTTTCTTTACTGTTTAAGGTTTTTACCTGCACACAACGGCTGAGAGACACTCACAGTGGGGTGCAATTTGGGGGTGGCAGGCGATGGAGCGGGGCAGGCCACAAGATGCACATCTTACCGGAGACCGTCAGCTCCGGATCTTGCGGCTTTCTTGGGGTTTTCTTTAAAAAAACACCTCTCCAGATGAGCTTGAAAACCTCTGAGGTTGCTTAGGGAGGGAGCAGCCGGGCAAGCATTTCCCCCCTCCCTGCCAAAAACTCAGCTTCTGCACATGCGCAGAAGCAAAAACAAGCAAAAATCGCAAAAAAGCCAAAAACAAGCTGGCGGCGCATGTGCACTGCCAGAAACTCGGCTTGCAGAAGAAAAAACCCGAAAAAAATTCAAAAAAAGATGGCGGCACCCACGGACCGGCACTGACTGATCCGGTTTGGTGACATCATCATGATGTCACCAGTGGGTCGCTACTGGTTCGGGTGAACCGGTCCGAACTGAGAGGAACCCACTCCTGGGTTTAATGTATGTGAAAATGTTCCTTCACCTAGGGCCAATAACATGCATTGCTCCATTATTAGAAGTAATTTCAAAATCTAGGTCCATGTTCTTTTCCTCTCTCTCTCTCTCTCTCTCTCTCTCTCTCTCTCTCTCTCTCTCTCTCTCTCTCTCTCTCTCTCTCTCTCTCTCTCTCTCTCTCTCTCTCTCTCTCTCTTTATATATATATATATATATATATATATATATATATATATATATATATATATATATATATATATATATATATATATATATATATATATATATCTATCTCTCTATCTATCTACACACACACACACACACACACACACACACTTCCAGGTAATGATGCCATGCAAACACTAGGAATTTTATTCTTCTAGGACAAAGTTTCTCAGCCTGAAAAACAATTTTCAGACTTGAGGACTACAACTCCCAAAATTCCCCAGCTCTAGTATTATTTTCAACTTTCTACCCTACTAAATCAGCCACAGCAAATTAGATGCTGCCATCTAGTTTGGCCAGTAACAGGTGTCAAGTAGATTTATTGATTCAGTGCATGTGATAATAGGTGAATGAATATATTGATATGTCTTCTTTCATTTGGTGCAGACATACTCAGACAACTTAAAAACGACGTTCGGTTTGGGATTGGAACAAGTTGATTTTATGAATTCAGCTGAGAGCGTTAGACAGAAAATTAATTCCTGGGTTGAAGGGCAAACACTTGGTAAGATATCATACGTGGCTCATTGGATTTCCCACACTGAATATCAAGAAGCAGAATGTTTAGTTATTGTGAACTAATGGGAGAGGACAGGCAACGGACTTTTTGCTGCAAGAAAAATCAGTGATGTGCAGTGGATTTTTATGGACTGATGTGCTGTGGAGTGAGATGAAGAGAATGCCTCCTTGAGCATGAGGCCAATTCCTGTATACTTTAACCTGCCACTTTAAATGCCAAAAAGGTCATTCATGAATTTTAAATAATACAGATGTACATACAAAAAGATTTGTAGAGCAGGGAAGGGTAAATGAATATGCCCTGCCAAGATGCTGAAGAAGAGAAAATTAACCTATAGTCTGGGGTAGGCCAGGACCTGAATATATCACCAATCTGCAATATATCAGAGGCTCAGAGTTTCAGGCCTTCAGCCCAATGAACCTTTGCAATCCTCATCCATGACTTTAGATAAAGGATTTGCACAGTTGGGTCCAAACTTCCCTTGGACACACAGAACCCACAAGATGGCTCCATTATGTCTGAGTTTTTAAATACTCTCTGTATTATGTGCGCCTCTAGTATCATTCTTGCTTTAAGATATTGTTGTTCTGTTTTTTGCTATATACCTGTCAGAATCACATGTGTGAGATGGGTGGTAACATAAATGTGATGTATGAATGAAATTAATTCATTTTAGGCTTACATTTTTTCTCTTTCACTTATTTTGGATTTTGATGTTTTGTGTATTCTTTTCTATTCTCGGACTCAAAAATTGTGTTGTAGAAAGAAGTGATTCATTGACAGCATTCCAGCATTTGCAGATTTTTTTTCCAATTTCTTTTCCAAAAGGTAATATCAGGAATTTCTTTTCTACCTCCCTTGACCCAAAAAGTGCCATGATCTTAATAAATGCAATGGTTTTCAGAGGAAACTGGGAGAAACCATTTAATCCAAGCAATACAAGAAGTGGAGTCTTTTGGACTTGCAAGGTACAGTATATAAAAAACCAGGGAAAGTCACAATTCTGTCAAACAATTAAAAGTAACAGCCTTATTGGACACCATGGGAAAACAAAATCTATATATTAGGTGGTATTCTGAATTATCAGAGTCTGAGGTGAAAAATTTGTATTATAGTTGGCCTACTATAAACATTTCATCTTGAAATTCCTGATATTGTTATTGTTTTACTTTTAAGCATTGCTTTCCTTGTTATAGGATCAGAGCATTTATGTGGAAATGATGACTCAAATCGGCACATTTAAAATGGCTAATATATCGCGTCCATTAATGAAAGTACTGGAGCTTCCTTATCATAATCGCACGATGTGTATGTACATTTTTCTGCCACATGAGCAAACGACTATAGATGAGGTGATTTGAGTTTTGAATCTGTATTTTAATAATATGCTTGGTAAAAATATCTGAACAGACATCCCTGAATTTATATCTACAACTTTTTAAAAATCATAGAATTACAGGAAATTGTGTTTCTAGTCCTAAATAATTCTCAAATCTCAGCTTGGATATTTTTTTCCTCATATTGTTTATCAGTATAATAACTAACTGTAGGATTCTAAATGTGTCAGTATATTGAACATATTCCTTAGTTTGTGGGCAACAATATACTAGTTTGCAATGGTTGTCTAGAGATCAATGTTGCTAGCTATCATAGAGTAGCAGGAATTATTCTAGTAACATACTAGCCAAAATTTGCTGACTAATACTGTCTTGTGGACCTCCCATTATCAATGGGTGGGTGGGTGGAAGAAAAAAATAGAAACCTACTATCCAGAATGTAGCCTATTATCCAGCATCAGCAAAAATACTTTTTCACACAATCTCTCTTTAAAGCCACTGATTTGAGGGTTTCCCAGATTCCTGCCTTCTCTCATCATAATTGGGAAGGCAGGCGTCAATTGCTCTTTTGCAGTGGATGGCTCTTTGCATCCACTGGCATTTGTGATTTATCACATATATCTCCTTACATTGAATCCCCACATGGAGGTATTGGACACCTCCGCACAAATCTATTCTCTCTCTCTCTCTCTCTCTCTCTCTCTCTCTCTCTCTCTCTCTCTCTCTCTCTCTCTCTCTCTCTCTCTCTCTCTCTCTCTCTCCCTCCCTCCCTCCCTCCCTCCCCCCCTCTCTCTCTCCCCCCCCTCCCTCCCTCCTTGAGCTTGGTTATTTTCTTGCAGACATATCATTACCCAAACTACTTAATATCATCAGTGCTAGTACTAAGACTGATGATATTACCTAGTTTGGATAATGAAACTTCTGCAGAGAACACCAAGGACCCCGCCATTCAACTCCGAGCTACAAATATTCTCCTTATCTATCTTCTGTGTCGAACAGTCTTTCCCAAGACCACTGGATCATGTTTGGTCTCATGTTCAGTGATATACTGAGAATACTACTTTATGTACAAGAGATATTCCTATCTCTTCTACAACGACCAGTATATGAAATATTTGGTCATGTTGTTAGGCAACTTATGCTAAGCTTGGGAAACTGTTGTGTATGCTTTTGTACAATATTTTTCTTTCTCCAGTAGTACCTCTGTGTGTGTACTATTGAGAGTCAATTTTTATTAGTGTGGTTCTCTTACTCCAACTGCCACCCATTCTTAAGCCATTCCAGTAACAATGGCCACCATATACGAAAATATGGTACCTGCTAGCACTAGAAGGTTCTTGACTCTATGCTGAACTTTGGCCTGGCATTTGGGAAAAGCTGCATTTTGACAGCTGAACCTTCTACCCTTAATTCCTGTATATTGAATTAATATGATTTAGGAAAGACATTGCTCTATTGGATAACATGAATGGATGAGGTAAAAATAAAATAAAACCTAGATAGAAAAAACAACAACCCTACAGCACATTAATAAATTGTATGTATGTCCAGCATTTTTATTTCACTATTCCTCTAGGAATAAAAAACAGCATGCATGCAGTAATTTTCTCGCTCCCTCAGCATTCTCACAATCTCTGTTAGGCAGACCAGGTTGAGAGAAGAGTCAAATAGTGAAATCTTTTAAATCTTGGCAATGCTAGTTTTTGCCCTTTATCTCTACAGAGATTACATCTCTCCCCTTTCCTGGGATTCCTGATTTTAATCTGAGGCTGATGGGAATTGGGAATTGGTGGAAACCCCAGCCGTCACTTCTCTTCAAATTCTGCCTTTTGTTTTAAAAGGGCTCACTTTTTCTCCCTTCAGCAAGGAGTCTGGATTGAAATCTCCCTTACAGGGAATGCATAAACTGTGAGCGCCTGGCAGCCTATGAGTTTGTGAATATTCACAACCCTGGAGAAAGATACATTCTCCCTAGATGCACTGCTCAGCATCTTAAAAATAAGTAGCACTTCAGCAGATAAATTTATTAGATTATTAGATATTAGATTATTAGATCACTTCAGCAGATAAATTTATTAGATTATGTCGAAACGATAATGTGGTTATTGTGAAGATGTTTGACATTTTGGGAAAACCATTTGTCTATTTTGTTCCCCCCCCCCCAATATATTTTTTCACTCTTGGATTGGTTTCTATTTTACAGGTTATGAACGAATTCACTTACAATAACCTTCAGAACTGGACCAGTTCAGAAACTTTGATAACGGCAAAAATGAAAGTTTCCATTCCAAGGTTCCAACTGCAAACTGAAAATAGCCTGAGAGAGACACTTTTAGAGATGGGGTTGAACAGTCTGTTTACTCCAGGCGAAGCCGATTTATCTGCCATGACTGGGAGTAAAGAGTTGGCTGTGTCTCATATTTTTCAAAACGTTTTAGTTAGTGTCACTGAAGCGGGTTCAGATATAGCTGCAGTCTCTCGTACAGAGATTGGACCTGGGAGTCAATCTGATTTTATAGCGGATAGGAGTTTCATTTGTATGGTGAAAAATACACAAACTGGTGTCATCCCTTTTATTGGCAAGATTTGTAAGCCAAAGTGGCATGAATGAGCATTCCAACACCAACCATTCCAACACCTGGAAAGATCCACAACACCATCTTTCCAGGTGTTGTGAAAAGTGGAGCCTTCTATATTCTTAATTCTATTTCAACTTGGCTAATACCTTGTCTAAATTTATAAGCCCAGAATCGGTTTCCTATTTGTCTATCTTGGTAAAAAAAAAAAAAGAAGCTTTTACTTGTGAGTTTATCTCCAATTCCTCTGCAGTGCAAAAGTGATGTATCCATAATAAACTTTTCTTATACTGTGCATTAAACTCCTTTTCAACAGAAAAACGTGCATGTTTGGGATTTCACACGTGCAATAGGGAACAATTGGGGAGAATCAATAGAGCTACTTTGAATCCTCCTAAGAGAATAAATCTAAAGTAAAAGAATGTCCATGGAGATCCTCAATCATCCAGGTCAAGTTCAGTTGCCTTTTAGAAAAAAACCCCACCTTTGGGGCTAAAGACCTTGGATGTTGCTGGGCAAAGGAGGGAAAATACAACTTTTTATTTGTTTTAAGGAAAAAAAGTCAAAGAGTCTTTGTGAAAGCTGAAAGCTGACTGCCTATTGGAGCAGTACATTTGTATAGCGAGCATACAATCTCCAAATTTTCCTTTCGGCTGGATATTACAGAAGGATGGGGTAGGAATACAGAAGGAGGGGAAACCCCCTTTTTCTTTTTCTCCTCATTCCTGTCTCACTCCCTCTCCATCTAATTTGATTTAGTTTCTAATTGGCTGATGAAGACTTTTGGAAAACTCAAAAGCATGCATACCACCTATGAAAGAAATTGCCCTATTTTTCTGTTGGTATGTCTTCGAACAGATTTTTATGAGATACATCACAATAAAACAATGCTAAATAATAAGTAACTTTTGCTTCTACAAATGTCAGTAGTATTTATATTGTACTGAGGAATTATGGCAATCAGACAAATGATCAGAATCCAAGCACTGGATTTATTCAACTCTTGGTTTGGAAAATGTCTAAAGGTGGGAATTACAAATTGTAACTGATGCAAATGGAATGTACATGCTTCTCAAAATTTGTCTGATGATGTTAATGACATAGCCAAATATGTAATAGGTTTTCTGATCAATAGCCAAGATGATTTATTTTGGCTGAGCTGCAGTTCATTCAGTTCATTCTGTGTGGTTGGTTCTTCCTTTAAAATAGCTGACCTCCTGTGATTGTGGAAGTAGCTTCTTTTTGCTGGTCAAGAAATCCTGCCTGCTAGTAGCTTCAATTGTCTCGTGGTCTCTTTTCCCTCCTCGAGAAATTCAAATGTGGCAGCATATCTCTGTGCACTGGTCTTAACTTTTAACCATCTCTTTAAAAAAAAAAATTGGCCTTTTTTTGCTTCCTGCGCATGCACGGAAGCAAAATCTTGCGAGGGGACGCTCACATGTGTGAGATTTTGGTGATTTTTTGCTTCCGCACATGCGCAGAAGCAAAAAATCGCACAAGGGGACCCACGCATAGCAAGCATGCACACGTGCAAAATGTGATGATGCGTGCAGCGCACTGGTAGCCAGGTAAGCGGAACCTGCCCTGAATCAAACCATGGGCTCTGCTGAAATATTTGTTTTTTTAAAAAAAGCTTTGCAAAGCTTCTAAATGTTGTCAGAATGGAATTCTTATTCATTTCCCCAAGGTATCTAACAACAACAATATAGGCCCAAGTCCCTGCAGATTGATTGAATGGACCAGCCACATAGTGAGTGGGTTCGAAGAGATGAAAGCTAAGTTTTTGCCAGGAAGTTTCTGAATCAGCAAAAGGCAACTCTTATGAAACTCTGTCTATTACGCTTCTGTTAAAAAAAAAGCCTAAATAAAGCTCTATCATGCAAGTACTTTTCAGTGTCAATATGAATTTATGGTTTCCTTGAAATATTAGTAGCAATTCACTATATGGACTAAGCCAGGCCTCTCCAAACTTGGCAACTTTAAGACTTGTGGAGTTCAACTGTCAGAATTCCTTGACTTCTGGGAGTTGAAGTCCACAAGTCTTAAAGTTGCCAAACCCCCGGACTAAGCTATTCAATGTGAAAGTCCACTGCATAAGACAAAGAGATGAAAAGATGCAGCACAGCAGATCCAAACAAGCAGGTATGAAATGTATACAGTAGTATACAGGTTTCATACCTGCTAGTTTCCTAGTGACAACAGAATACATATTGTCCTTGTGAAAATCTGGTTCATGTCACATATTAGAAACAGAAGTTTAATCGAAATGATATTTAAGGATTTTACGCAGAGCTTCAAAACTACTGTGTCCCCCCGAAAATATTACATGTCCCCATAATAAGGCCAATCAGGCTTTTCAGTGCATGTGTT